>JAHHUM010002316.1:0-445239 GCA_036173005.1 Crenichthys baileyi
ATAAATTGACTTGCCTGTCACTTTGCTGCTGGTACACCTGAATTGCCCTGCTAAGGGAACAATAAAGGTTATTTCTATTTTATTCTGCTCTATTCTATTTTAAATCTTTTTTTCTAAATGGTAAAACACACAGAAAAAAAGAAATATCCAGCTGGTTCTTTGGTAGGGATAGTAGTTTTGAATCCAACAGAAAACCAGGGAATTACTAGAGCACACCCATTTTATGTTTCAAGGCTCATGTCTATCACCTTTATCTGATTTGTATTGAACTCAAAATGCATTAAAGTAGCTGTTAATTGTTGCATTTCTGCTAAAATAGAGGAACTTCTCAGTTTTGATTTATTTTTTATAAATGGAAATAATATATTTTTTCAATATTTGACCTGCCCATTATTGATCAGAGCCAATCACTGGAAAATTGGCAGATTGGTTGTCGCATCTCTGGTATTTTTTTCATTGTACTAACTGTAGATGCCTTGGCCGCTTTAAACGAATTTGGCAAAGACTAAAGGAGATTGATTTTACAACAACAATTCTTCCTTTTCTAGCTTCATTTTTTTTCAGATATTTCTACCTTAAGTCTTTCTCAGACTTTTATTTGGGAAGATGTCTCCTTTGCTTAATTTTCAATAGTGTGCTGAAAACATCTAATTAGCCGGCATTTGGATAAAAAGATTGTGCTATTTAATCAAAGTCGATTTTATCAGTGTTTAACATGTTTGACATAAACAGAAAGAGGACAGAAACATTAACCAATTTACATTTCGTCATCTTTCCATTATCAAGTTTTTTGAAGGTACAAAATTACCAACCTAACATTTATGATTGGGTAAATGTTTTTAAATAGTTAAAAACCTAATTTAATTTAATCACCTCAATAAGCAGAATAATGCATTATTGGCATGTTAATTTAATCATATCAGAAAGACTTTTTAAAATGCAGTAATAATGGAAGGATGAAAAGACAAGAAAAATTGCCAATATATCCCTTTTAAAATTCTATAAAGCCTTATTTATGAGTCCACAGACCGATCCTCATTAGTAATAAACCAATAAGCCCCCTCAGATGACAGAGGAGACAAAGAAAACAAAAAAAAAATCTAAAAACATTTATGTTTTTGTTATTTGGTGTTAAAATCAGGACTGGCCAAAAATCAGTTTCCCTTGATTCCTTGTACCCTTTAGTTGCTGATTCTTCTCTTTATACTAAAATCATTTTCTGCTACAGCAGTGTAAAATTTTACTGAGTTGTTTCTTTAACAATTAGATGGATGGAATTCACTGAAAAGACACCGCACCACAGAAACAAACTCAGTTATATGTTTAGTTTATGTTTAGTTTATGTTTATGATGTGTCTGGCTAAAGAGAAATACTTTTATGAACACCTATTCTTAACCTCTACAGGTAATTGCTCCTATACTAGTTAAGGTTGGTTTATAAAGAAATCCAAAAAATTGGAGTAATTCAATAATGTCAATATCATATTTTTGATATTTAAGTTTAATTTTGCATTGCAACAATCAGACTTGCACAATTTATATTTACCTTCATGCTATTCACCTGAGCCTCTCATCTGATATTAGCTGAACATAACCTTCTTGCTCACTGACATGCAAGTAGGACTGATGGTTAATGTATCGGCAGTTGCATGGCATGGTTTAATCTGCCCACCCCTGTTATACAATGCATCATCTTTTTGGTCTAAATAAATTACTCTCTCAGGCTCTGGTTTTCTATTAAGTTTATTTTGGGCTCTCATAAAATTGCGTTGGGCCACATAGGTTACCTCTATGATGCTTTGACAAAAGCTGTTAGGAAATTAAATAAGACAACAAATAAGTCCTAAAACACACCCAAGTTCATTGGTGATGAATGAACCCTGTGTAGTTCAAAGATATCAAGAAGTCTGTTGTAGTTAATGTTGTATTTACTTGTCAAATAAAAGTATAAGAGTTTATAAAACACAAACTATTAATAAACTAATCTGTTTTAGGGCCCTTTAGAACTTACAGTGCTAATTAAGTAACCTAGCCAATGGCTGCATCTATACGCTTTAAAGCTAAAGCTGCTGTTATTTCTTGCTTGGCCATGTAGGCTGGCACTTAAAAAAAAACATATAACATGGGTCTGAATGTAAATAAATAAAGTGCATTTTGTGGAATATCAAGTCCTGTCACGCCTGTGTGTTACTTTTGATGTACCTCCACTAGGTATAGTGTGCTTCTATCGAGATGAAGAGATGTGTTGGACCACGTTGTGACAGTGTATGTAACTTTTGCTGTGATGTCACTGCCTCACCTATTATTTTTTTTCAATATTTAAGAATGTAGGCCTTGAATGCTTGTTTTCTGAGTGTTTCAAATTGATCAAATAGTTATTAACTCAATCAATAACAAACAAGACAGTCAGAGACTGTATACCTCCACCACCCAACGTAATGTCACTGATACCATAGAAAAAAAGAATCCTGGTTCCGGATCCTGATCCGGATAACCACCAGAATTTAATGGATTCTCCCTTGGGCTAAGACAGACCTCTGGTAAAAAAAAAATCACAAGTAACTTTTTCCATAACATAGCTAAAACACACACAGACAGACAGACAGACTCAACTGATAACATGACCTCTTTGGCAAAGGTAATTAGGCTGGCATCCTGACAGTTCTGCATATGTGAGTGGACAGTAAGTGCGCAAAATAGTAAGTATAATTTATTAATGTGACATTGGAGTATCACCTAAAAAATGCATTTGATAGTTTTTTATTCAGTTAATTTGAAAAACCTGATGTTATGTTTCTTTTTCAAGCCAATATGTTTATGAAAATACTTCTTAAAACTACCTAGTCTAACATAGATTTCAGGGTTGCTACGTTAGCTCACCTCCTGTTCAGGATTGGTTCCTAAAACATGTGAAAACACATATTGATAGGCTTATGGGCTTTTATTTATGTAAAAACAAACTATTTAATAACCAACTGTTAAGTGAATAAATATAAAAGTGTTGTGTTGACTGTCATAAAACCTATTGTAGACAAGGACCATTTTGGCTTTTCTCAAGAAGTGCCTCTTGCTTTAGTTAATTAGACACGGCAGATTTGGCTGTATGTAAGATGTCTCCTCATTAAGAACTGCCGTGGTATACATCTGCTTCTCACTGTAGGAGAAAATAATTGTGTGGAATGAAATTGTGAAGAAAGTGTTGATTACTATATGCATGAGTGCCCAGCTCAATATATGAGGTTTTCCAACCTTGGAAATATCATTGCTGCTGCAATGAGCACCATTTAGATTATAAAAAATATTTTTAGGGTGGTGTAAAATATTAGACATTAAAAAAATTTACATTTTATGCAAGAATATTAGTTTGTAAATGTAACAGCAATTGTTAAATTCAAACAACATTAGTCTTTTTATTTTGGTAACAAATCCCACATAAAGCACTTGATAGAAGTGACTGAAGATGTTGGTCCAGCCAACCATTATTGTCATTTGTTTTGTGCGGTGTCCAGCAGAGAAGAGTAAGGTTGATACATTTTTATTAGCGGTATTTTGAATTAACATACTGCATGAACTCAGAAATAATTAACAACTGACAAACAACTTGTAGTTGAGAGAGTTTCTGTAATAAAGCAAGACTTTAAGTTTGTATCCAGCTTTAGCTAGTTTAGGAACAGCACTAATGCCAATGGCAAACTTGCTAGCAAGCTTAGCTTCTTAACCTTGAGGCAGTTATTGCCAATGAACAGTACATTGTGGTTGGTAAATGGTTTACAAGTCATCTTCTCATTAGAGACCCAAACCATCTTGGATGGTAGCTTATTACTGCTTCTGTAATACAATTTTTATAATTAAATTTAGAAAACCTGATTAGGTAACTTTTAGCTGTTAAACCAACATACTTTGTCATTTAAATTCTATTTTATGTCAACCTAAAGAAAATATGTGCATGTTATTGCGTCAGTTTTATTTGTTAAATTCCTTTAGCTTATTTTCTTAGTTTACAAAAAAGCTTCACATACTTGTAGACATCTATGCTTGAAAAGATCAATATGCTGCCAGAGCAAACTGGAAATGCATTATGATGACATATCTCAAAAGAATGAGATCATTAAATTGTAGATTAAATGTAATAGAAAAACACAGATATATCTGGAAAATATAAAAATTGTGTTGTGTCACTTGCAATGAGTAAAAAAAATCATCATAAGCTTTGCTTAGCTGGACAAAGTCTTGAGTCATATTTTATAAAAACAGAAACTATTTAAAAGCTTTAGAAATTCTTTTTTTGGCTTGAAAGAAATAAAATAACCACATTTTGAAACCTAACAAGATCTATACAAGATCATTACACTTGTTTAGATCTGCTGTTTTGCAGTGGATGCACACTGCTTACTGTGAATGCATACTAAATACAGCTATGCATAAAACATATCCTAAAAATAGAAGAGTAGAATACTAATTGATGATAGGACCTAGCTATGGTGGGTGTTAATTGAAGTCATAATGTTTACAGCACATTGAATTTATGATATCTTTACTGGGAGTAATTGAGCCTGTTTTGGCCTGAACATGTGATGAGGACAATTGCCTCAGTTTTCCTCACAAAGGAGCAACCAGTTGAGTGTGTGATGGTTGGGTCTTTGAACAGACCTGCCTGACACACACATCAATGAGCTAGGTCCTCTGGGGCTAACAACAGGCAATAATTAATCTTCCCTGACATCCTCATCCTCAGTGTCACCTAGCAACTGCCCACTTACAGAAGTGCAATTGAAACCCTTTTAGGGGCAGTCCAGTGTGGTGGGCGCTAGCTGGCTTCAATGCAAATGCCATTATCATCAAAGTGTTGCTATCAACCTTTTCCATATCGAAACAGTATTTACCCCAATAAAGTTACAAGATTTAAAAAATATTTATAAAGTATGGCATTTTTTTAACTGAGATAGAATTGTGGTAAAAAGAAAGTACACCCTCTTTCAATTTCAGGGTTTTACATGTCAGGTCAAATGTATTTCTGAAAACAATCAGACCTCGGTTGTACAAAACCACACAACAGCTTCATTATTTACTAAGCAAAGATGAAGCGGAAATTCAAAAGCTTTGTAGGAAAACAAAGAACCATTTACTGGTCTGGATTATACTGATGTGTTTTAACACTATACTGAGGAGAAAAGACATCAGTAATGGCCATAGAAAAGAAACATTTGCTGCCTGTCATTCTGAGAAGAGTTATAATGTTGTTCTAAACAATTCAAAGTCCTACATTCCACAATGCGAACAATTATTCACAAGTACATTTAAGGGAGTTGCCAATTTGCCAGGAGTGGATGTCAAAAAATATCCATCCTAATATCAGATTTTGAAATTCTCATTTAATTGGAAAAAAAAAAACAATAGCTACATCTCAGTCTTTACAGGTCTCAGTTAGCATGTTGAATGTTAAAGGTAATGACAGTGCAAGTTCAGAAAAGACTGAACAAGTAAGGTTTGTATGGAGAGGCTCTCAGGAGAAAGTTTTGTGGATCATACAGTTGCCTTTGAATGACTTTAAGAGCAATGCCCTAAAGACCAATGTGTCGAAAATGGAGAAGTTCGACCATAATGAACAGTGCCAAGCTTGGGAAAAACCAAACAGCATATCAGCACAGACACCTCATACAAACTGCTAATCATGGTGGTGGAGGGGTGATGATTTGCAGCTACAGGACCTGGGCACCTGTCATCAAACATCACATATAAGGTAATTTTTTTTCCGACAGCTAAAGATTAGCCTGAATTGGATCATGAATAGAACAATGATCTCAAACATAGCAGCAAATTTACAACAGAATAAATTAAATAGACAAAAATATTTATGTGTTTTAATGACCTTGTCAGAGTTCAGAATATGACCTATTTCAAATACTGTGGCGAGAACTTAAGATAGTTGTACACAAACAAATGTCTGCAAACCTCAATGAAAGAGTAGGCCAGAATAAAAAAACAGGTTAAAAATAATCCAAAACAATGTCAGAGACTACTTAAGTCAAATAAAAACCCCTGCTCAAAATTTGTGTTGCTGAAGGTTCTGTAAGCATTTGAATCATGACATTTACTTGTTTTTTTCACACACAACTTTTAATTTTTACTTTTGTTTGTTGTTTTAGATAACGTCAGAACATGGTAAAATCTAGAATAATATGTATTTTCTGATATATTTTAACTCTCCAATTCAACCTGACACTTCTGAATTAAGCATATCACCACAGTTCAGCACCAAAAAATGCACCTTTTATTCTTCATATCAACATGCATGAACGTTGAGTACCCCACCGATGTTCAGGGAATCAAGGGGACAATGAGACAAAGCACGTACCAATCATTGTTTTCCATCCTGAGTAAGCAAATCCATCTTCTGGAGGGAAAATTAAAGCAAAGGCAGCATTTAAATAACATTCATTAAATGCTGATGAGCTCCATTAGCTCCAACAATCACCTGACCAAATAAAAAGACAAGCAACGGCCTTTTTTCTAAAATGTCCACATGAAGAGAACAAAAAAGCGTGACCAAAGAGGGAATATTACTCACAGACTGTGACACCAAGAATGTCTGCTTGTATGACAGCACAGCCTAACTAGTATTTTCTGCCTGAGTAACAGGCAAGATTTAGTTGTCAAATAAATAATACTGCATTTTGGGATCCACATTATACAACACACCTCAATCAAATCAAAACACATGCACTCACATCAAGCATCAGCCACCCACAGCTGAAAAGAATCAAGACTGTCCACAGATCAGAATAAATTCTGAATTACAGTAGCTACTTTGCTGGGGGTACATATTTGCGCTTTTTGACATGTTGCATTACCCTGCCACAAATAAACATCAGAAGATGGCTAGACTGTGGTCATAGAGGGATAAACATGGTCAGCAACCATATTTCGGTAGGTTGTGGCTTCAAACCATGCCTAATTGATCCTTATGGGCCCAAATTGTGCTAGGAAAGGTGAGCCTGTGTGAATTGCTTCAGATGGTATTATACATAACATTGTTGTTGTTGTTGCGGCTGGTCCTCTTTGTTAACATAGAAGAATTTGCCATGTTCCCTTTCTACAGCAAATCTGTACCGACCCCTTAAGGCAACTAGACCCACCACACTGCATAAGCTGCCAGGACAGACATGCTAAGAAAGATCAACAACTGGAAACTGCAGATGGCACTGCGCTTAGGTAAAAAAGAGTGACAGAGTTCTTCTTCGTGTTTACTGCTGGAAAATTGGGGAATGACAGCCTGTCATACGGGGACACATCAGCCTTTGTTAAAGAAATTACTTTGCTCTTCACCCAGCTCTCTGATGCTCAGCCTCATGCACAAATTGTCCATTTGGCGAGTGCAGTCTAAATGGAACTGCGTATTTGCCATGTTGCTCCGCCACAGCACAAAGAAGCTGGGGCAGATAGGAATCCAATTATCTGAGGCAAATAATGGATGTCTGATTTAAGACGTGCGACTGTTGCAAAAGTAATGGCAACAGCACAATTTTCTCAAAGCCAGTCTCTTTCAAGTGCATCATGGTCTGTTCAACACAAAATCACAAACGTCCATGTACTGTGAGCTGTAGTTCATAATAAATCTTTTGAAGGCACGGAAAACATGGTCATAGAGTGTCTACTTACATGTAGCGTAGGTGTGGGTTCTGAGCAAACGCTCGAGGCTGGATCACCCTCAGATTACAATTCATGATGGTCCTGAGGAGAAAAAAGATAAAGTACAGTTAAAAATAATGTTGGATTTTTTTCTTTTAATGCAACCATATTCAACTCCACTTCTCATTATTTCAATATCATGACAACAGTAGGAGAGCAGCTGGATTTATCATCCCTTATCTGTATTTTCTTCCCCTATTTTTTTCTGTTTTAAAATAATATTTTAATTTTTACATAAATATACATACGTGTCTCTTCTGGAAAAAAAGACACTTTCATGCTTGTCAATTTAAATACATTTAAGCTTTTATCTGCTGCAGAATAACAGCATTTAGAGAACAGCTCTACATCCTGCCTTCTTCACATTCTAACCTTGATCCGCATGTGTATGTGCACACTGCAGGGCTGAGGACCAAACAAAAATCATTTTGAGGCACCTTTTAATGCAATATTTGCTAACTTTTTTGTCTTCCTTTAAACCGAGTCGGAGGAGCAGGCACTCTGACATTGTGCTAACTTATATAGGAGTGAAATAGTAATGAAATTAAACTAATCCTCAGTCTGCCAGAATAGCCCCAATGGAATTCCTTGAGGGGTTCCTGGAATTCCCAGTGCTGCAGTCCGGGAAGCACTGTTCTGAATTACAATTGTAATGACTTCTAATCTTGTAATCACAGATGCCTCATTCCAAAGAAGTCCTTGACATCGCTAGCATCAGCAAGCATATCATAAAGAATTGAGCTGGTTACATACAGCTGTGGACACCAATTACCTTCCAAAAATCTGATAATGCCATTTTGTCATTTGATGGAGATTTGCCGTCACAAAAACGTTCCAGACGTTGTGAAGAAGTTTTTAAAGTTACAGACCTTTAAAATACAAGCAACTACTGTGTATCTTCAGGATAAGGGACTAGGAACTTTGCAGTTTCACACCTTCAAAAATAATAAAATGGTTGGGTATAATGACCTATCAATGTTAATTTAAGACATATTTTTTAGATTTGCATAAAAAATTAGGTCCCAAATGGTTTCAAAGTTTTGAATGACTCCATTTAGCTAAAGGTGGACAGGAATTTCTGGATGCTAGGTTTCTGTCTTCATAAAAAATACTAAAATAACATTTTAGAAACCACTGAGATGAGGCATGGGCCAGTTACCAGTTACCCTATAATAAAAATTTATTATAGGGTATATTCACACCAGGAGGTCCTTCAGTGCACTTGTTTGGTCTGGACCAAAAGCAGACTCTTTTTTTGTTTGTTTGGTGCAGTTCGCTTTCAGATTGTACTTTTTGCAAACGATTCATGATGTTTTAAACAAAACCACACGAGGGCTGACTTGACCATCATTTTCAAAGTGGAGGCTAGCATGACCGCAGTAAAACAGTGGCATCTGCCGTGGCAGCATCTTAGAGGCTTTTATAGCTGGTCTGGCACCCTGTGAAACATTCGTGGCACTTCAGGCGGTGCCACCAGAAGTGCCATTTCTAATTGCCACTGCCACAAAATAAGGTTGCTTTCTCTTAGATTCTAAGGACCGACCACGAAAAACAAAAACTGTGCTAATCTACTCATATGTGTGTCAAAAAACGGGAGACATCATTTAATTGCTGTCCATCTTGGGTCACAATCAATGCTCCCGTTATCATTTCTTGGTCAGCCTCTTATACAGTCAGAGTTGATACATTCCCTTTCTGGTTGATTTTGTTATTTGTAAATGTGTTTCGGGAACTTGTAAAAGTTTTTAACCTGTTAATAAAATGTTTTTTAAATGTAAAGTTGTTTCCTGACTTGTACAATTGTATCACATCTTGTGAATTTGTTTTCTGAAATGTGAATTTGTCAAGCTTTGTAAGAGTGTAAGACCATGTACACTTAGAATTACCAGGGGGGTTATTTTGACACAACAGAGAAAATATAAAATGCTATACACTCATTAGTCTTTGTGTTGCTTCCATCAAATTGTACATAAATCGATGGAGATGTTGCTAAAAAAACTAAACAAAATTCATCTTTACAGTTTTATTTTATTGACTGAATTATTATAAAAAATGTGTAACTGACTGTTTGGTTTGACAGATTGAAAAATGATCTGGCAGAGAAAGCATCCAGTCATCCAACCAACACAATTGGGCTCTGGTCAAACTTGCTCAAATCCTTACAGTTGCCTGTTTTTCCTGATTCTAAAACATCAACTTTGAGGGCAAAATGTTAACTTCCTTTCTTATGTTTACCACCTATTCGTTATTCATATTAGCTGTCAGTGATCATGATGTCATGATATGCGCTTGAATGAACATCTTTGGGTTCGATTTAGAGATGTCTTCCCCCCTGGGATCCAATCCTGGTTTTGGAGTGGAGGCCTGAGGAGATTTGGAAGGAGTTTGGAAGCCAAATGGTGGAAAAATCATTGATCCAAAGATTATTTTACAGAAAAACAAATGTTACTAGTTTTTCCATCAAATGTTATTCTACTTAAATGTCATGTTTCGTACAGTTAGAGTGCCTATGACGTGGTGTGAAAAGCAACTCCTTGTAGAGGTCCTGGGGGGTTTTAGAAAATGTTCTGCTTTAGTGTTGATTCAAAGTACAATTTTAATCTAATAGAAATCCATCTTTCCAACATCCACTTTTTAGGAACATTACTACAACTCCTCCACTGTGCAACCCCTTGTGAGAAATACTGGTTAAAATAATCAGCTTATTGGAAACTAAAAATTGTATAAATTACACATTACAACCATACCTTTCTTCACTATCTGCAAGCACGAAGCCTCATTAAAACAGCTGCTCCAACAGATTTGCTGCGGTAAGATAACAACAGCGCTGGGTTGTTCTGTTAGCGTTTCAACTCAGAATGGTGTTTGATATTGGAGAGATAATGTTGAAAATAAAAGCACGAAATCAAGACCAATCATGTTGGATCTGTAGGTTAGGTATAATTTGCATTGCATTGAGACATAATATCAGCATCCTTTTCTGGAGATCTGCTTATTCTTTAACGGTGGCGTCTTTTCTCATTTTACTCCTATAAAGACTGTGATGAGGAGGTTGAATGTAAAACGAGCTGACAGTAACCCTTTCCCACTTCATTCCTCCTTACAGTCCCAGAACGGCAGCATCACAACAGGTTTGCGGAGGAGACCCACGTTCCCCCCGATGAGGCAGCAGAGGGAGGCAGCGGTAATGAGAAAAATGCTAATTTAGTGGTGGAGATATTGCACTTGGCCTCCCTGATGAGGGATCAGGGGAGAGGCCAGCTCTGACTGTGGAGGGCAGTGGAGAAGATGGTTCTTTGAGTAGGCAGTAGATGTGGAGGGGGGGTTAAGTGAAAAAGTAGGTCTCAAAAGCAAAGAAACTGTGGCAGGGGTGGGTGCGAAGTGAGAAAGTAGCATCACCTGTCTTTGAAAAATTAAAATATTAGCCATGAATACCCTCAACTGCTCAAGGGACTCTTGATCCAATTTTCATTGCTTCCTTTTAGCATTATTTGATCAGCTGCTACCCAAAGCAGAGGGTCTTCTCCCCCATTGTTTGACTGGTAAGAATTAAAGGCTTCTTTAAACTTTAGCTCATGTTAGCAACAGAATTATCCCCTTCACTCAGTCCTGCTCACTCAACCATCTTCTTCTTCTTTTCATTATCAGTTACTTTAGTGTTTTTTTGGAACCAAATCATTTCTGTCATCTGCGACAGCTAGCTTGATTTTAGTTTGCTTTGCAAAGGTATTTATACCCCTTACACCTTTTTATATTTTGCCATGTCACAGCCTTAAACCTCAATGTGTCTCAATTGCATCATATGTCATAGACCAGCATGAAGCAGTGCATGTGAAGTAGATGGAAAAGGACACATGGTTAGTACTTTGTTTACACATAGAAACTCAAAGTATGGCATGCATACAGTATGTATTCAGTCCCCATTAAATTTGTTATCTCTAAATAAATTCCAGGACAACCAACTGCTATTAGAAGTCACCTAATTATTTGACATAGTCCTCTTGTGGGTGATCTAGGAAAAGTAAAAATGCTGCTGTGAAGGCCTCGGAGATTCCTTAGAGAACAGCAATGAAAAAACAGCATCATGAAGAGGAAGGAACACAGCAGACAGGTCATTGAGAAAGTTGTGGAGAAGGTTAAAGCAGGGTTAGGTTATAAAACAATCTTCTAAGCTTTGACCACCTCACAGAGCTGTTCAATCTATCATCTCAATATGGAAAGAATGTGGCACAACAAAACTATCAAAAGGTGATTGTTTACCAAAACTGATTGTCCAGGCAAGGAGAGCATTTATCAGAGAAGTAGCAAAGAGGCCCATGGTTATTCTAGAGGAACCTTAGAGATCCACAGCTCAAGCAGAAGATTTGTTGACAGAACAAATATTATGCAATCCAGAAATCTGGCAGGAACAAAGAAGTTTTTAAATGAAAGCCAATAACAGGTCAGTTTGCCACAAACCACGTAGGGGACACGGCAAACCTGTGGAAGAAGGTGATCTGGTCAGATTAGAACAAAACTGAATGTCTTGGCCAAATTCTGTTTTGCAGAAAACTAACACTGCATCTCACCCTAGATACACCATTCCCACTGTAAAACATGGCGGAGGAAGCAAACTTTGGGGATACGTTTCATTTGTAATACCAAGGAAGGTGCTGAGAGTTTTTGGACAGATGGATGTAACTAAAGACAGGGTAATCCTGAAAGAAAATATTTAAAGGTTGCAAAAGACTTTAGATTTATCAAAAGGCTTACGATTTGGCATAACATCAACCCTAAATATATAGCCAGAGCTACTGTAGAATGGTATTAAATCAAAGCATATTAATTTGTTAAAATGACCTAGTCAAAGTTCATACCTAAATGCAATTAGGAATCTGTGGCCAAACTTAAAAATAGATGTTTTCAGATGCTATCCATCCGATCTGATTGGGTTTGAGCTATTTTGCAAATAAGAGTGGGAGATGTCTGCAAATGAGAAAAGCTGATAGAGACATACTCCAGAAGTCTTGCAGCTGTGTAAAAGGTGGTTCTACAAAGCATTGACTTGGGAAAGCTAAAACAAATACGTGCCACACTTTTCAGACTTGTGTAAGTTAAAATTTCGGAAAGCTATGTGTCTGTCTCCTTCCACTCCACAAATATACACTAATTTGAGTAAGTCCATCCCATAAAAATCCTAATCAAGTACACTGAAGACTAACAGCAGTGCACATTCTGCTTCCTTTTTTCTGATCCAGACTGCAGGACTGGAATAACATCGAAGCGTCTGTATACACACCACCCCAATCCTCCTTCCCCACAACATAAAAGCATCAAAACTCACAGTCTCTGTATTCCAGTGTAGAGCTCCATATCGACGTCTCTCAGAGTCTGCAATCCTGTCCAGTTCTCTATGTGTCTGCAAACAAGAAAAAGGATGGTAAATGAGATCCTCTCATCCAAGGAAAAAGGAAAAAAAAAAAAAAAAACAAGCGACATGATGGGGGGAAAACTGCTTTTCTAAGTCCCCTGCTGCAAATTAACTGGCTGCGTTTTGTCAAAAGTTTTTAAATCCATATTCATTTATACTGCAATAATTGGAACAGCTCTGACAGAGTGCTCTCTGCTGCCCTCTGATAGATTTAATTGCCAAGAGGCAGCTTCGGAGGCTTAATCTATGTAAGGGGAAGTGGGAGGGAGGGTAGACCAAATAAACACTGCAGATGGCTTTACTTCTGTTAACACTGTCAGGCTCCATAGTAAAACTCTTTCTGTGTGTTGGTAGGATAAGGAAAGTGCAGTTCATGCCTATAAATTAGCTCCAGGGAAAAGGCCATGTGGAATAAAGTGTTTGTTATGGTTCTAATAAGGGCATCATGGATCAGGCACATGGCCTTTGATAATGCCAGGGTAAATTAGGAGATATAAAGGAAGATATGGGAAATTGTTTATTGCTTTAGAAGAGAGAAGACAATATGATGGCAAGCTTTACCAAACTGTAATCTTACATTTAAATCAAAGGCAGGAGCTGAACACTCAGCACATAACAGCATTACTGCTAACTTGAACTGCATATACAGTGTAAACACATTTAGAAGCACTTATACAATCCATTTACAAGCACATGGAAACATGTGCTGCATAAGGCTGAAGATAGATAATCAGATCACAGCTTGTATTTTTTGACAGCAGAGGAAAAATTATATTATTATTGTTTTTTGTCAAAACCTATGTTTCAGTGTATCTGTTGGAGGCTGGGCATCTGGTGTGCAATGATGAAGCAGCAGCTGAGACATCGCATCATGTTTATGTGAGCCAAAAGCTCTGGGGTGGATCACACACTTTTCATGGTGAGGAGGATGCAGCCCTCCTGGATATAACCTTCACTGCTGGAATTCATATTATGGTTGTCTTTCTATTATCCTGCCCTCTCTTTTTCTTAAAATTTTGCTTCACAGTTTCAGTTACCTCTTTATGGTTTCTACAGTTCATCAAACACAGTACAGTGGTTGGGGAAATGTCTGGGGATATCTAGTGGCATCACTAGATATGGCACAACTGGCAAATTGCAGTCAAATGCAGATCACTGTTATAGGGGAAAAAAATTCTGAATCTCTTATTAAGAGAATGTGTTTGGTGTGACCTCATTGGCTACTTTAGTAGAGTGACCCAAAATAAAAGAGCATAAAGACGTCCTAGTGTTATGCATACTATGTAGCATTTTTGGTTTAAAAAAACTGCAGCTCTTCTGATTCAAAAGGCTTGTTCTTTTATGCACCATCTTCATGGCACACTTTGAGTAGTATAATATTTTAGTCAGTATGAACCCAGAATGACCATTTGTGATAATTATATCTCTATATAGAGAGGCTCAAAAAGGTCTACACACCTCTGTTAAAATGCTAGGGTTTTGTGATGTAAACAAAATGATCAACAAAAATAGTGTGATTTCTATCCTGTGCTTTCCATTAAAAACAAAGAAATCTGTTGCAAAGACAGATGCAATAATCTAGTTGCAAGCGTGTAGTTGTTTAACATTTAATGTCTATATTTAAGCATAGATGTATTGTGTTGACCCTAAAATGGAAAAAATCCACTACAATTTAAACCTGTGCACCAAGTATATGCTTGTAGAAAACATCAAGTTGTAAGTTGTACTAACATGCAAGTTTAAAGGTGCCAATAATAAGAGTATTTAAACTTCTGACCGGTGCTGTATATCTATTAAGACTCTTATCTGAGTGTTAAGACTGTTTTAATGTTCCTCCATCAGCACAGATGCTTTTGTAGTTCTTGAAATCTTTCCAAAGATCCTCTGGATCCTCTCAAGTGTAATGAGATCAGGAAGCAAAAAGTAATTGTAGATGCACAGATTAGGACCGATCTTTACACAGACTTATAGAAGAAATGGATGCATCAGGATAATTCTTGGCTATATCAAATCGTGTAGAAGCTCAGATACATGAACAAAGATATTTACTAAATCCGTAATAAGAAATAATAATCAAAGGTAGTGTTACACAGAGTTACTACAGAGTAGACTGTAGATTTGTGTGGGTACAATCATAAAGACAATCATACTTTCACTGTGGGGACACTGATAGCTGACCCGGCAGTACAAATGAAATAAAATGGTGTGGCAGCTATAAGTGCCTTCACACTGTTTGTGACAGTGCTGCTGCTGCTGAGATGCTTACTGAAGGGAGGGGAGAGACAGAGTCATTAATGCAACCTGTAAGCAGAAGAAAACGCAGATAAATCTCATGAGGATTTATTCGTTCACAGTGGCTGTTGTTTTACAGCAGATATGCTGAAGGAGGCTAGGACCAGCGTAGGGATCGTCCACACCCTGGGCTCTCATCTGCTGCAAGCTGGGAATCTAACCAACAGGCTTAAGATTCAAAGTGCACATTTTACAAATGCAGAGTACTTAGATTTTTGCTGGAAGTGACATATTTCTGTTTTAATTGTGTCATCGCTGGTGTTTGCATTTATGTAAATGTATGGTTTCATTCCAAAGATGAAACAAATTATAATGTTTGAAGAAAAGTCCCATATGTTTTGTATACAACTGTGTCGCATGCAGATAGACTCCATTGCCTTGGATTACTACCGGCCTCAGAGGAAACCGAATGCCAACAACAACAGAAACAGGTCCTTCTTTCTCCTCCACTGTAGCAATATTGTTAGTGACGACCCCAAAGAGCAAATTATGGTTTGTATAACCAGGGTACATAAGTTTGGCCAGACTTCAAACTTTCTGGCATCATCACCACAAAGGACAATATTAGTTGAACAATCAGAACCACGGACAGATACACATGAATGTGGAAATATTCTATTTGATCTTACTCCTGTTGCAACAGTCATGCCGCTCTGACCCAGCTTCACGTTCATGCAGAACTCAGTAGCAAATGCTTTCCTAGGATGCTCTGACAGCAATCCAAATAGAGTTCTGTCATGTCGGTTATGTTTGGTTGTCTCTTTTCTCCATGAAATGTTTGCGCGACGGAGATCAGTTCAGGTCAGGTGATTCACCCAAAGTCCCAAACAGAACACTTAGGTTCTCACTGTGTCGCTAGCCCCTCTGTTACTGCCACAAAACCTTGCACTGGGAATAATCACTAAGCAGGACATCTCCCATCATCTTTTATGAAATGCTTGTTGTTGATTCATTCACAGTAAATGTCTGGCCTTGTTTTCACTCCTAAAAAATGGCTTCTCGCCGAAACAGACACGATGCAAATTAGGAAGAGCAAGGTATGTGACGCCCTACTAATTAAGACTTGGATAACCCCCCAAAACGAGGTAAAAATAAGATGCTGGGAGCTGGTCATTTTCACAGTATTTTGCAGTTTTATAGTTTTTTTTTTATCAAACTATGAAATGGAGCCATCGTCCATGTGACATATTTGGTACATGGACGATGGGTCACACATATATCAGTTTGTAGCCATCAAGACCGCTCCCCCAAGATAGACCAATTTTCAAAAAAGAGAACCATTGTGTTGTATTTCAAAAGAGCTGAAGAAAACCACTTCAGATTCCTTTAAAAACAGAGAAATTTTCCTTTAATTTAGTTCCAAATCAGATATAAGAATATAAGATATAAGAATATTACCTAGCTGCGTTATATGGACATATTTTCTTACTGTACCTTTATTATGTGTGACACAAGAGGGGAGCCAATCCCCATTGACTAACTGAAAAATAGAATGTTTATGCTGTTGAAATTGACAGATAACCTTTTTACTTTAGTGGCTAGGTGTTTTCAGACCCCTTTTACAGCTTAACATGCCCGACGATATATCTTCTGTGCCCGGGTAAAATTCCTGATCAAGTTTCACCATAAAGTTGCGACAGATGAGCAATAAAAACCCTAAAACCCGTCAGTTGTTTTCAAAACTGAGACTGCCTTGTGACAATAAGGCAAAAAGACCACGTTGCACTTTAAGAAGACTTGAAGCCTGCGATGTAGCTCACACATATTAAGAACAGTGACTGTACAGGAAAGAAAGCTAAACCCTCCTCCAGAAAATTTTAACCCTGGAAACAGGAATTTAAATGATCTCTTTTTTTCATTAATTTGAAGAACTCTGAGGATTGCAGCACCACCATAAAACTAAAAAGTTAAACAGTGCAACAAAGGAAAAAGAAATGAACAGGCTCTATCATTAAGATTGTGGATTTTATTGGATTTAGGAATATATCAGAGGTCTGGACTAATAACTGAAGAAATAGAGAAAAAGAAATGAAAAGAAACCAAAGATAAATTAAGGCCTTGTTCATAATAAATCTTGCCACAGGGCATTCAGCAGCTGTAATATTAAATGTCATTACTTCTCGTGCTTCTGCACGTTCCTGACTGATGAATGAAATTTAAACATGTGAAAGGCTATTTGAATCAAGATGTATGGAAGGTCTGCGAAATGTTAAGGCAAACCTTGGAAAATAGCCACATAAAAAAAGATTAATGCTATTAAAAGATGCAGATGCAAACCGTGTTGTTGCAAGATGATACAATGTTAATATTTATTTACAACCTCTGGAGATAATGTGGTGCATTTAAATTGTTTGTTTGTGCAGAAATTATTTACCCATAGTGATTAAAACACAAAGGTACCAGCTTGCATCTGCCACATAATTTAAGATAAATTATATTTCAAATCACTGATGCAATGTTACTATATGACTAGAGCAGTATAATCTATGGAAGAATATATTTTTTTACATGCCGGATGGCTTTCTGCTCCATGACAATTTAGCACGATCCTCATTTTCATCAAGCTGCTGTCAACAAACAGCCAAGAGGAAACACACAACACCTCCCTGAGGACCTGATCACGTTGTCTGCTCAGAGCCCGACTGTCCGCGGCACGCTGAATATGCCTGCGGATTAGAATGCCGTGAAAAAATTGATATAAAAAACACGGGTACAGCAAGGATACCAGTGTTCCATCTCTGTCTTATTATCCCCAGGTTTCCCTGTAGGATGCACGAAGGAAACAGTCGTAAAGTAAAATCTACATCATCTGAAAATAAATAGAGATGCTTATGATTTGCATTCCAGCCATTCAACCAGAAGCGCTCATCCTGACTTCCAATTAGCAGGTTAGAACAATTATTAAATCACCTCTCTGCTGGAAGGAATATTTTTCACAGAAGAAAGGATTTTTGGGACAAGAAAGGAACATTTTCTTGACAACAGGATTAGAAACAACCTTCCTGTCTTATGTTTGTCTCCTCTGTTATCTGGCTTTAAATGATTTGTTCCAGGCACAGTATTTTATGATCCTGTTTTCTTAAAGTGCCCTCTAAATAAATTTCCTGTGACACGGGCACATTAATAACTACTACACAAAGGAAATGATACCATCAGAACAAAGTGTTCAGGACAATCCTCCAGCTTGCTCTCTCAGACACGGTGCCTCTGAAATCACAGCCATCTTCCATCTGCTTCAGAAAATGGCCTCCAACAAAGTACAATGTGAACTGGGTGGCAGGGTGGTTCAGTGCTGGAGGAGACCACCCTGGAACCAAACAGTAACAGATTCCATCTCAGCAACAGCCATCTGTTGTGTTCAAGGAGCCCTGGGCGACACAATGAACCCCTACCTGCTATCTTGTCTTGAGCTTCTGTGAGTGTAATTGACAGAAAAATTCAACCTAAAAAGCGGTAAATAAAAACATAACTTTTTTTTTACCAGCAAAGTAAAATTAACTACTGAATACTGAATAAGTCTGATGTTATACCAACTCTCCTTGGATGAATGCAGAAAGGAAACAGGAGAAGACAGTAACAGCTATCTAGATGTAATTTCAGTAATAGGGGAGTATAAATATTTGCATTTGTACGAAGGCTTTCCTGCCGAACATTGAACAAAGCTTTTGTCTCTGGTTTGGAATATTAATGCACTCACAACACATTTATAGGTCCTACCTCTGAATGTAAGATTGGAGTAAAATAGGGGAAGGAAAATGATACTTGGTTAAATTTTTTTTTTCCACAAATAACATTTTTTAAAGTTTGGCATGCAAGTGAACTCTGTCTTTTTGATTTTATTCTTTGGACTCTAGAAAATAGGGAGGAAACTCCTGCACACTGTTAAACTGGCAAACTTTTAATCTGCAACGTTTTGGTCATAGACCTATACCAGACAAAACCCACCTTGCCTGATAAAGGTCTGTGACTGAACGTTGCATATTAAAATTTTGCAAATTTGACAGTGTGCAGGAGATTGCCCTTTTTTCTGATTTTGGGGTTTAGTCCCCACGATTTTTCACCTACGCACCTGTTCAAGCTATAGATGTGTGAAGTTTGTTTGAAATTCTTTGGACACTACCAATTTATGTTGATAGCCCGAAATAAAATTCAGTGCAACCTCCTTCCTTCAGAAGCCTCCAAACAGTAAACAGTATCCACCTGCATAATGAAAACCAAGAAACACACCAGATAGGTCAGAAATAAAGTGGATGAGATGTTTAAAGGGCCCTGATTACTCTGGTGAATGGTCAAAGATTAACAGCTCAGTTTACAACAATCTGTTGATAGGTTAACTATTGGTTGTGCACTCCACAAATCTAGTGCTTATGCAAGTATGGTGAGAAGAAAGCTATCACTGAAAGAAAGTCATCAGAAGTCCTCACAGCAAACACGTGGACGGTGCCCTGGTAAGATGAGACCATAACTGAACTTTTTGGCCAAAATACAAAGAACAGTATGTGGAGGACACCCTGAACACACCATCCCTAAGATAAAGCATGCTGGTGGCAGCATCATGCTGTGGGGAATCTTCAAAAGTCTTGAGACTGGAGTGGAGTATCACCTTTAAGCATGACAATAACACTAAACATACAGCCTGCTCTACAATGGAATAGTTTAAATCAAAGCACATCCATGTGTTGAAATGGCCCAGTAAAAGTCAAGACCTAAACCTGATCCATGGCAAGACTAGAAAACTGCTTGTTCAAGTGGAACAAATTCTGTTGCACGGCACTTCATATTACTTGTCTGTTGAGACATTAGGAGCCTGTTGTTGCCATTGTTAACAGGTTGTTACCAAAGGACGTGGTTTGATCACAGCTTAGGATAAATGACTTGTAGGAATAGAGCTGACTCATTTTTTTCAGACTTATTGACCAATGTTAAAATAATCACTCAAATCACAATCACTCACCTAAATAAAGAATTAATCAATTATTGAACAAAAGAAGAGCAAAGAGATGTCATTTAATGTATGGTACAACTGAAGGTCTAATATCATAAAATCTTCGAGTTTGTTCAGTTTACTGTAACAAGATATTGGTCAGAGTTTAACTAAGAATTTCTCTCCAAGTACCAGCAAGCAACCTGAAGCACTGGTTTGAACTCACATTTTACACTGGAAATTAAACCATGTTGGCCTTTATTGATGAAGACAAAGAGGTATATAGCTAAAAAAATCAAGGGGAAAAATGAAATAAACTCTCAGTTTTTTCTGAATTATGTGCTTTTGGAAAACTATAAAGTGACTAAATTACAGAATAAAACAAGACCTAAAATCCAACCATGCAATTGGAGCCATCTTGCTAGAAAGCTGTCTTGCTGTTTCTGGAACTAAAAGAACCAGAGGAATGATGAAATCAGGAAAAAGCTGAGATATTTTCAGAGCACAATATGGTATGAATTGTGACAAACCTTGGTCTAAGGTGAGGGTGACTCTTCCAGCAAGGCAGCAACCCGAATCTGACATACGGCAGCACAATGAGATGGCTGAAATTAAAAAAGATTGCTTTTTAAACTGACCAGCATTGAGCCCTGACCTGAATCAAACTGGGAACCTTTTGAGAGAGCTGCAATCTGCCATTACGGAGCCTGAAGTTATACCAATAGAAGAAAGGTATGTCAAAAAGCCTGCCTAATGTTGCAAGGATTCATTCTTCTTCATCTTCATCTTCAAGGTCATTCTTGCTAGATGACCGGCACACAAATAAAAACTGTGTGCATGCTACATTCACAGTCACTGGGAAAAAGGAAGTACATTCTCCTCCAGTTCTATGCTTTTTCTGTTTCAGGACCCAACAAATATAATCTTTGCCAGGTTCTATAAACTTCTATAAAATAATAATAAGATTTTCAAATTGGAAAAGCCATGTGTGGAAAAACACCCCATTATTAAACAGCTAATAGAATCATTTAGCAGCATTAACTTATCTGTATTATTTATCAGTCTCTTAGATATTTCTGGAGGAATTTACATCCACTTTTTATTACAACCTTTTTTTCAGTTCATTGAGGTTTGAGGAAATTCCTTTTACGCACAGCTCTCTTAGCAGCCCACCACAGCATTTAAATGAAGTTGTAGTCTAGAAATTGATTGGGCCACCACGATTTTTTCAGCCCATTTGTTGTAGACTGGCTACCCTATTCGGGATAATTGTTCTGTCAGTGACTCAATGACAGCAATGTCCCCACATCTTTAGGCTGCACAATAAGCCCAAATCATTAACTCTCCACTACTGGGCTCTTGTATTATTTCTGTTTTTTGCCACACACCTGAAATGAACCGGTGATGACCAGGCTTCTGCAGCACTTGATGGCATGCTGAGGAGGTATTGCAATCATCTTAATCAGCTGGGCTGAAGTTGAGACACTTGTAATACATTCAGGACAGTGGGACCTGAGGACCAGGGTTGGGGACCCCTGCAGTAAAGGCAAAACATCTCTATTTTGGTCTCGTCTCTCCAAACTACATTGTTATAGAATGCTTGTCGACCATTACACTGACACTGAGGCACAGACACTGCCTGGTGCCAATTCCAAAGAAGCAATAAATCTTTATTGTTTTTATAATTATAGAATAAGAAACTTCAACTTTTAACTTTGTAACTGAGATATTTAGATGATGACATTGAGTTCTTGGGTTTATTACTGACTATCTGAGCATTGCCCAGTCTGGTCTTAGAATTTGTTGGCTGGTCAACTCTTGGGATTGGAAATGGCCAAAACTCTCCCCAGAAAGATGGGCAACAAAAACTGCTTCTCTATGGTCATTGTTTATGTCTTTCCTCCCTGGCATTTTTTTTGAACACCTGTATGGCATGGAACAAAAAACTTACCAAACCTCCTGATTTTATAAAGTAGTCACGCTAAAGGTCTATGCATAATTAGGAACTCGTTAAGCATGGCAAAGGGTATAATTAGATTTTCACAAGCGGCATCTCTATTTTGGCTTATTACAAAATAAATAAATGCAGTGTTAAATATACTATGTGATTTGGAACAACTGTGTTTCATTTTAAATTTTGTTAATGGGGTATAGATCAGAAAATTTTTCTATGTCTTAAAACATAAATCCCCACATATGAACATAGATGTACCTTATCTTTGCTAAAGGTTTTTCTGTCTATATTTTGTATATCTAAAATGATTTTCTTCTATCTTAATAAGTTCTTTTATTGTTTTACAGCAAATGAATTACCCCTGAAGGGGCATTAAAGCAACATCAACATGTCAGTCTCACACTTTTAGCCAGTCACAATAGAGCCTGTGTCATGCCTGTGACATGACAATGTATGCTGTGATTTGATCGAACAATATATGATTTTGGTGGCATACTATGACTAAAGCCTTCCTTCAGCTGCATTGTGTGCTGTATGAAAGCAAAATACATAAGGCTCCAAGGAGCACAAACAGCAAATAGCATCTGTTTCTTGCAAATCTCTTCTGATTCTGCCCATTGTATCCAATGCTGCTGTCTGTCCGTGATTTACGACTTTGTTGGAATGATCTACAATGCTCGAGCCACAGCCTTAATGGGAAAATGTTTAATAAAATAGAATGTCTCTGGTGTGTTCCTGGGATATTGATCTACATTCTGCCTCCCTCTCTGTTTTCATAAAAAGCAAAGGAGCCTTCCTCTGCAGTCCAAACACTTCTAAGGGGGGCGCCGTGGTGAAGCAGCACTCCTCTAGATTAAAACACCAACCGAACATCAATCAGATAACCTGCTTTTGTTTGTTTTGTTTTTCATGCCTGTTTTGGAGTTGTAAAAAAAAACTAAAAAGGACAGCATGGAATAAAAGATGAGGGAAAACAGGAAAGGAGGCTATTTCCCCTCAATATTTACTGCAATCGGGAGTCTGAAAATAAGGCATCCTCCAAAGCAATCATGAGGGAGATTTGGCATTCAAAGCTTGTAAATTGGAATCAAGCATTACAATCTCTGTGGCTTTGCTCGCTGAGACAAACCTACGCCTGTTACCTCTATGCAAATGTAATCACATGCACAGGCAGGCAGATGCGCCGGCTTCCTTCTTAATGTATGAGCCTATGAAATGATATCCACCTTCCATCTGTTGGTCAGAATATCAATTATTTACCGGCCTCCAACAACAGTCTTAATATACAAAGCCAATTGGAAAGTACAGTGGACTCTTATTCACCTTTGTTTCCTCACCGAGGCTTTTTCATATTAATGCAACACAAAGCTGTTCTAGGTCTGTGGAGGCCTGGGACTGTGTTATGGAAGTTTTCAATGAATCTAGGAAAAAATTGCAATAACTTTGTCAAGAAAGAAGTAAATAAGACAAAAAAAATCAAATTTATATTTTACTACGTTGTTATGAGCTTTGTGCAGGATTACGCGAAAGCTACAGAGGATTAATATGAGGTATCCCTCTTGATCGCCAAAGCAGGAAAGCCTCATTCGAAAGGTAAGACTTTAATTACACTACCTGCAAAAGTGATGGCTAACAAAATGCTCTGTAAAAAACCTAGCAATTAATATTGACAGAATTCCTCTCTCCAATGACACCTTTCGACAACGCATATAAATCCATGGCTAAAAGTGTTGAAGAGCAGCTCGTGACACGTTTATGCCAAAGCCGATTCTTCTCACTACAGTTGTATGAATCTACCAACATAGGGAATGAGGCAAATATGCTGAGCTATGTAAGATACATTTTTGCCGGTGAACTGCATGATGACTTTCTCTTTTGTCATTCCCTGCCAACTAACACCACAGAAGAAGCAATTTTCCATACACTTATGAGTTTTTTGCGAAAAATAACCTAGACTGGTCAAGATGTGTCAGTATTTGCATTGACGGAGCAACTGCCATGACTGGAAAACAAAACGGATTGGTAGCGCATGTTCATGCAGTTGCAACACACTATTGCATCCACAGAGAACAACTGGCTGTTAAAAAAAAAATGCAGCGGTGCCAAAAATCTGTTCTGGATGAATCTGTGAAGATAGTTAACAAGATTAAAGGAAACCCACTGAACACACGTCTTTTCTGAACACAAAAAACTTCTCTTTCACACAGAGGTTCGCTTGTCACATGGAAAAGTTCTCATCTGTCTGTTTGAACTTCGAGATGAGGTAAAACTCGTCCTGGACCATAATGACGAACAGTATGACAAGGTGCATGATTTCCAGTGGCTCACAAAATTGGCATACTTAGCTGATATTTTCAGCACTCTCAGCACACTGAATGTGGCTCTACAAGGGAAGGCTGTCACCATATTCAATGTCCTGGAGAAAATTAAAGCAACACGCCTCAAGATGGAATTCTGGTGCAGCCATCTTGATCGCAGAGAACTTGCCAGTTTTCCAACACTCGCAGACTTTACCCTTGCTGCTGGAGAGGACATGGATGGGAGCCTAGTTGCATCCTTAAAGCAACATTTGCAAGACCTTCACTCACAGCTGGGAATATATTTCCCAAATTTAGACACAAGGTTTGAGTGGATTAGAAATCCATTTGGGAATAAAACGTATATTGAGCATATTCTAAGCTTTCACCAAGACAGGTAGGCTGGACATTGCATCAGATGGGGCACTGAAGACAACTTTCAGGGAGAGGGTTTTAACAGACTTTTGGCTCCACATTCAACCTGAGCATATTGAGCTGGCTGACTCTGCTCTGAAATTCTTGATGCCATTTCCATCCACCTACAATTGTGTGGGATTTTCTATACCTGAAAACAAAGCAGCGCAACCGGATTAGTGTGGACTATGACATGAGACTAAAAGTATCCAGTTTGGAGCCAGACATTTATTCACTGATGTCCCAGAAAAAAAACAGCACCACCCTTCTCATTAGGAAGAACAGAAGACAACAATGAATAAGTTAAGAGACCAATATTTTCATTTCAGGTTGTAAATATTAAAGTGTTGATGCTGAAGTTAGGTGGTCCGCGAGTGCTTGTTGAGTGGTTAAGTGGTCCTCAGCCTGAAAAAATTTGAAAAACACTGCCCTAGATCGATGTCTGAGACTCGTATTTTCAAGAGAGTAGTTTTTAAGATGTTGTCATATTAAAGAATAGAATAGAATAGAATAGAAATATCCTTTATTGCCCCTCAATGGGTAAAATCAGGTGTATCAGCAGTAAAGTGAAAGGCAAATGGTAGCATGCAGATACACACAGAGGAAAAAAATCTAAAAACCAACAAAAAAAGGAATGAGACAGTACAGTATGGGAAAGATTTACTGCAAAAAAAATATTGTACAGTTATTAAAACGGCACATGCAGATTAAATGAAATCACTGTAACTGTATGTTTGTGCTTAAAAACATTAACAGACCCAGTCGTGCAAATATATCAGGGCACTTCTTGAGTTTGCTGGGAGCAGTGATGTTATAAAGCCTAACAGCTGTTAAATGGTAAATGGCCTGAACTTGTATAGCACTTTATCAAGTCCCTAGAGACCCCAAAGTGCTTTACACTACAATCAGTCATTCACCCATTCACACACTGACAGTGGTGAGGTACAATGTAGCCATAGCTGCCTTGGGGCTGTTGTGATTATTAATCTGACAATATTATTTAATATTTAATATTAATATTTTATCAAATAATAATTCGGTCTGTTAAGGGTTGTCCTGTGAATACCAGCCCAGTAAGGCGATGGTATTAGGACAAAATTGAAAGGTGTGAGCCAAACTCTGACATTATTGAACAGCATAAACTCTGCACACACATGGAATGAATTCACACAATTTCTTAAAATACAAGAATTTATTAACAAAAATAAGTCAACTCAAAGTCAAACATATTTCAATCAACAAACTCTTTACTATGCTAAAACAATCCAACTAAACTACCAAGCAGAATTAAAGAATAACGAAAACTAATGGGCTATGTACAATATAAACAAGTTGATTAAAGATGATTGAAAATCATGACCAAAAGAGTGATGCAATATTACCATGCAATGTTATTCATGTTTGAGAACCAAGGATTATCTTGAAGAATCTGGAAGTGAAGTTAGTTCCAAGACTAACTTAGACAATATTTAGCAAACGTTTAGACAACCACTCACAATGCAAGATCAGATAAACTATTATTTTATCAAAATAATGTTTTCAAGAATGATCTGCTAAATAAAACCAACCTTCTGGATGAATAATTTCTCAATGGTGTCTAATTAGTTGCCTCTATTTATTAAAATAATACTTAAAGAAATATTATTAAGGGAATATTTGGAAAAGAGCCAAATCTTTCGGGAGAAATGGGGCTTAATGGTGTTTACTTAGTTATCAGATGTAGTAAAATAATGTTTAGAGACTATTATTCACTAACTTGAAAACTAAACCTTCCTGTTAAATATTCTGTAGCAAGCACGTGTTCTTAAGCTGTTAGCAATTAAGCTACAAAGGAGGCTGATAGCTTAGCTTAGCACCAGAATCAAACACATACCTTTAAAATACCAGTCAATGAAAGGGTTAAAATGCATAAGCGCAGACGGCGCGTTATGAGCAACCTTCTGTGTTTAAAATCACCCTTTAACTAAAGTTTGTCTTAACTTTAAAAACACATAAACGCAGAACACAAAGCTGATCACGTGTGCAGCCTATTAGCACTAAGGTACCAGTTTCACACAACAAAACCAAACTTAAAATGAAAAATGTTTAGATCATTTCATCCTAAATGTTATTCTGCCCAAACTTAACCTCATGAACCGTGGTGAGGAAACGTTGTCCAAGGGGTGAAGTTTGAAGAAACGTCCACAGTCAACAAGCGGTTAGCTTTCGGCTAACCTAACGAAGCTGTGGGTGGGCGGCCCATTCTGTCGGCTGGCCAAAACTGCACGTTATCGGTGATGCGGCTACTCGTCGTCCTTCTCTCAGGCAAGGAAAACCGCTTCACTCGGGTTGTAGAGACCGCGTCTCTGCTGGGGACTTTCTGGGACACCGTTGCTTCAGCAGGCCTCGGAGAGAAAGTCAAGCCAGGCTTGTACCTTAATTCCCGTTTTTATGAAGGAATACTGGATACACAAACAGTTATTCACTCATACTTATCTTTCAGTGATCGTATGATCCTCTTGAATCCAATTTGAAGAGATTATGTCTTTTTGCCAGCAAAAAGACCTCATCGCGCTGTGTCCCTCTGTCTAGTTCCTCTCGGGAGCTGCTTGGAAGAGGTCGGCTTGTGGGAGAGGGGGTGTTCTTATTCAGACAGTGGCATCAAGGGAAGTCTGCTGCTACCCCACTTTCCTCAGTTGCTGGAAGTCAGTTAAATGCAATTTATTTTGAAAATTCCAGAAGAGTTTGTACCGGAGTTTTAATGTTGAAATCCATGGCTTAGGGTTCCAACATCCACTCTTTTAGTTCCAAAAAATGGGATGAAGTCCACAGTCTTTGGGGCTAACAATCCGTCCTCAGCCATGAGAAAAGAGTCACTGGGGTCCTGAAGGTAGGCAGAGTTCAACAGTTCATTTTCAGTTCAGAGGTTAGTGTTTGGAAAGGAGTGAGGCAGGCTTGGGCAGAGACTAACACTAATTAAATGTTTTAAAAAGTCATGTGATAATTTTCACACCATAATAATACTGCTTTTAAACCTTAATCATTTCTCAAGTTCAAAACCATAAGAAAGAGAAAGATTAAAACAGAATATAGGTGTTGGAAATTATTTACAATCTTAATACCTTGTCTGATAGAGTTTACAGGGTTGATTCTGGACTGCAACGGCTTGCCATGTCTTTTAGGAACGCTGTTACCTCAGTTATAACACACCTGCATATCATCTCAAACTCCTTCTTCGTGATGACATCGTTGGAGTGGCTCCACTCTTTACCACCAACCTTACAGTTCAATGTTGAACTGTGAAAAGGTGTTTGTCTTTTAACTGGTGGCTTGGGTTTTGGCTGGCGCCAGTTACCACCCCCCTGGTTCTGTTGCATCACTTGGGGACTTACTGTACGCTTCTTATTAGGCCTGTTCTCAGTTTGAATGTTAACACTCTAACTTTGCCTTTTCCTGCTCTGTCTGAACTGACACGTGTTTCCCACACAAGCTGAGCATATCTACGAATCTCCTGCATGGAGAGATTCTCTGCTATGCAATGCATGGTCACATCATGCTGCACGCTAACATGGAGGTTGTGAAGAAACAAGGACTTAAAAGTGTGGTCTTCTTCAAGACCTGGAGCATAACATCCCTGAAAATAAGCTGTCTTTAAATGGTGGAAATATTCTCTGGGAGGTCCATCTTGTTTTTGCAAAACTGTCAAAGCATTAATAGTGGCAGCGGTTTCATCTCTGTAAACATAGTACTCTTCTCTAAGACCCTGGCAGAGAGCTGGATAACTGTCACTAATTTCGCGAGGAAGAGTTTTTATGAACACATGAACACTCTTAGCTGTTGTTTTCCAAATAAGCCTCAGCTTCTCACGATCAGAAGGAAAACGCAAGTCAAGAAGACAATGTTCAACCTCACGCAGGTAAGCATCAATATTTGAATCCTGACTACCTGGATCAAAAACTTCTATGTCCTTAGCAATGGATTCAAGCAGTTTGAAACGGACACCATGCTCCCAAGGTGGACCATGTCCATCTGAGAAGTCATGTTGGTTAGGTTCATGAAATGGTGGAAGATCCTCACCTAACCTCTGGGGAAGGAAACAAGTTTTCTCATGATTTAAATGAGAGCTTTCTAATAAATGGACTCGTGCAAGGGGTGGTGGGTCAGGTTGGATTGAGTCCCCTGAGAACCATGTGCGTCTCTCCTGGCCCCTAGGGGTCGACACAGAGTCAGAAGGGAGAGGGGTGCCGATCAGGCTGGAAGGCTGTTCCTTCCACCTAATTGTACCTCTTGTGCACGCTTAGTCCAGCACTCTGTCATCTTGATGGTTGTTCACTACAATGGGATTTGGCAGGACACCACTGGAGACCATCTGACTTCCAACACTTTTGTTAAGGTCTGTGGAAGTAAGTTGAACACTTGGACTAAATTTAGGAAGGGGAGACTCTGTAGGTGCTGGATGGCTGCTTTCTGAGTCTGCCCCCTGCTGTGGCTGCTGTGAGTGAAAATGCAAATTAGGTACCTGAAGGGTGGGGTTTTGTTCCTGTTTTTGGGATGAAACTCTCTTGAGCTCATCTGCCTTCAGGTCCACTAACTTTGCTTCAGCTTTCTCCATCCTCTCCTCAGCGTTTGAGAGCTCATGCATTGCTGCATTCTCTCTTTCAAGGGCCATCTGGTGGTCAGTCTGTAACTGAAGATATCTTTTAGCTTCCAGTTCTCTCTAGTTGGATTTTCAATTAGGTCAAGTAATTCTTGAATATGTTTATCACATGTAGCAAGGTCAAACTGATTTAAAGCATCCCGTTCATCTGGAGACAAACTGATGAGATCAGCAACAACAACCTTCTGCATCTCCACGTATACTGAATTCATAATGGAGTTTGATTCCATCATTCTGGCAGACACTACAAAACAACAACAAAGTTTTTATAATATTGCTAAAAGCAACACATCTAACAAATGTATGTCGAGCTATATATGTATATTTGACTATACATATATTGCAAACATTTGTATGATTGTAAAATGGGCATGGAAGTTGATCATTCAACCTGTGGCCTCTGACAACACTATGCTCTAAGTGTTACAATGCTACTCCTTTATCTAAGGATATTTGTGATTTTAGCATAAATTTTTCACCTTTCTTGGGAGGAGCTAGTGATTAGACACTACTCTTAACCTTTAAGGGAATTTTGTTTAAAAATGCAAAGGAAAAAGAAAATTGCTACACCTCCTAAGTGTAATAATTGCAATTTGACTTCTGGTTCACCCCCCTTTATGGCAGGGTGGATTAGATTAAATTTGAGATTTAATCTGGCAATAAATCCTGTTTTTCAAAGCATAAAACAAACTATAAAGTTACTGAATGGATACATGCATCAAAATTAGGTCAGATACTAAAATTAACTGCAAAGTTAATTCAGTTTCAAATTGTGGTCTTACACAAAACACAGCTCTCTAGAAACAGATGTGCAGCAACTGTCTGGACAGTGAGGTTAACTGAAGTTAAACCGAGTCCCAAGTTATTGCTTACACAGAAGAAACCAGACTGAGTCAGAACCTCTAAAATTTGCCTGTGTAGCAGAGTTGATTGTTACTAGCACAGAGATATTGGAGTTATTAATTTGACGAAAGTCTAAAATTGTGAACTCCTGTAATGTCACAAGTTATAATGTTCTCTTAAATATAATCAGTGACATCTGATGTTAGAACTCTGATGTTTTAAGTCCTATTGTGACCAGTGACAGCTGGTTTTAAGCTAATCACTTGGTGCATCAATAATGTGCAGTTGTGGTTTATTCATTCACATTTATGTACAGTGCAAGCTGTTCATAATAATGCCCACCCAGGGACGCCAATGTTGTGGTTATTAATCTGACAATATTATTTAATATTTAATATTAATATTTTATCAAATAATATTTCGGTCTGTTAAGGGTTGTCCTGTGAATACCCGCCCAGTAGGGGGTGCTCTTATTCAGACAGTGGCATCATGGGAAGTCTGCTGCTACCCCCCTTTCCTCAGTTGCTGGAAGTCAGTTAAATGCAATTTATTTTGAAAATTCCAGAAGAGTTTGTACCGGAGTTTGTGTTGTTTGTGAATAAATCCCAACAGGGCACACTGAAGAAGTGAGGCTGCCATACACCGGCGCCACCGACCCATCTGACCACTCAGCAGGCAAGTCAGGTGAAGTGTCTTGCCCAAGGATATTACGACGAAGACGGACAGAGCGGGGGTTCAAACCGGCAACCAACCGATTACAGGACTCCTACCACCTGAACCACAGCTGCCCTGTTGGTAGGAAGGATATGTGATAATACTCCTCTGTGCACATAGGACGCAGTCTGTCACTAAAGGAGTTCTCCAGTTTACGACAGCTTCATGCATGGGGTGGGACACATTGTCCAACACTGAAGTTATTTTTGCTAGGGTGCTTCTGTCTTCCACCACCTGCACTAGGTTGTGCACCCTAGAACAGAGCTGGTCTTCGTAATTAGCTTATCAAATTGCCTTCTCTCAGCAGTAGATAAACTGCTGCTCCAACAAACTACACCATAGATGGCTGAAGTCACCACAGAGTCAAAAAAGGTCTTAAGGAGTGCCTTCTGCACTCCAAAAGATCTCAAACTCCTTACCAGGTGGAGCCTTCTTTGAGCCTTTCTGTAAAGAGCATGTTGTGAGTACAAACCGATTTATTTATGTGAACACCCAGACTCATAAGAGTCCACTATGTCAATGTCTGTTCCCTGTCAGTGTGGTGGCTCCAAAGCTGGTGAAATCCTGCACCATCATTCGTGCAAGCAATGTTAGTAGCCACACCCACATGATGCCCTCTAATTGCATGTGCTATTGTTTTTGCACACACAATTTAGCTCCCCTTATATGGGATGTTAGTAAATCAGGCCCTTAGTATTTTTAGTCAAGCTTAACCACAGCATTTGGTTCAGCTTTTAATGACAGCCATTGCAATACTTCTCAAATGGAAGAAAAAGGAACAGAGATGAACATTAAGAGTATAGGAATTTGAATCTGAAAAGACTCACAAAGAAAAGGGTTGGCAATTAGAAAAGTTTTAATGATGAGAAATTACATGATTATATCTTTGGCGCTCGGACCTGAGAGGAAGACATGAATGCTATAAATGACATGAGCTAAGATGAACATTTGTAAGGCTTAGATTTAGAGATGTCTTCCCCCTGATCCGACACTGGTGGTGGATTGGCAGCCAGGGAGCGAGGAAGCCAGGAGTAGATGTGAAGGAAGATGGTGGAGGTGGGGTGGAGGAGGGATGAGCTCAGCTGGCAAGTGAGGAGGAACACAGCCGAAGGTCCTTTAAAAACAAGGCGCAGGAAGGTGATTGGATGGAGAATCAAAAGGACAGGATGCTGATTGGAAGGCCAGGAGACACACAGAAGAGTCATTGGATGGTGGAGACGGTGAGGGTGAGTCTTTCATTCTGAATTTTCGTTTGAACTCCATGTCTCAAAAGAAAACTAGTGCAGTTTTATGACCTTGTGGTTCCTCAAAGATAAATTATCCCCATGCAGAATACAACACATCTCCCCACACTATATTTCTAAAAAACAAGCATCAATGTTGGCTTTCTTCTTCTGTTCACAATCTAACCTATCATTTTCTTTCACCACTGTGTGTTTGATGCCACACTTTCAGTTGAAAGTATTATTATCCCTGTCATGCACAGGCAGTGTGGTCCCAAATATGTAGACTGCACACAAATGCTAAAGGAGAGTCCTGTTGGACCCAAGCGGGCAAGAGCAGGTGGTGAAATTTATGTCAGACAGGCTTTGTAGTTGAGACTGGGAGGTATGAATAAGTCCCTAATGGCAATGAAGAAGTCCCTACCACATAAATTTCTGGTGTGGAATCACCTAGGGTAACAAGCAAGAAAAGGACATGATGACAGAGTGAAAGACATGATATGAAAGATTTTCGAAATACCTTATTACCAATGGTTGCTAACAGTGCTTAAGTTGACAGCTGGTTTAAAATACTTAAGGACGCAGTTTTTCAATCTTTGAGCCCTGTACTGTATTTTTTTTAAAATAAAGACTCCCCCTAATATTGGTAAAATCTTTTGTCTTCTGATTCTTTTGATCTCTATGTAAAGGGTTAAAAAGTGAGCTGGATGTACTGTATTTTTAGAAACCAGCTTAGTCCTGCAATCTGACAACTGTCACTCTGACTAGACAGACTGTCAAATATGTCAAATGTTAAATATGCCCTCTGAGAAAAAAAGTATTGTTTACTGCCAATGTATGGAACCAGATGTATTCGTCCCACCTGGACATAATCTGATCGTAATAATCCTATAATGATATTATAGAATGATATTATAGAATCAGGTTTATTGTTCAAAAGTGTGTCCGCGAACTTCAGCTTCCAGCACAAAACAAAGAATTAGACACATTAAATAACTTATATATACTGTGAGGAAAATAAGTATTTGAATACCTTGCAACTTTGTTTTTGCACGCTCAGTCAATTTATTTTAGTGAAATTACCAATAGTGAGCTTGAGCCAAAGAGTATGATGCTGATATAAAAAACAAAGGCAAAATTGACCAAATTACAGTTTTATTAAAAATGATTCTTCAACTGAAAAACAATTGATCAGCCCTATAGATGTAGCCTAGTTTCTACAGCAAATGCAAGGGGAAAACCACACACTGACACAGAAAGAAAAGGAGAATGGACAGATGGGTAATCATGGTACTTCAAAGTGAAATAAAAAAATAGCAAGTATAATATTGATTGATTGCTTTGGTTATGAAAACATTCCTGGGAATAATCCTCTAGGGGTACAGAATGGTGTGAATTATAGGACTTTCAGACATGCATTTGGATCTACTAAGTCCTGGTCTCTGTGGATCTACCTATTACTTCGTAAAAAGGGCTGCAAAAGCCAGGTGGGTGCTTCTCCATTAGCAAAACATTAATACAGAAAACAACATGGCGCAGCCACAGCTCTTTTCCCACATTTGTCTATAAAATGGGAGGCATTTTACTTTATTGTTAGCTCTTTCTTTATAAAAGAAAGGTATATTGTTTTCCTGACTCCAATAAATACACATATAGAACCTGCATCATAATCTGATTGTTATACTGTTTTCTCTTTGCTGAGCAAAATTTATGTAATGTGAAATGGATTGTTAGGGATTCATGTTAGACTGGAGATTGATTTTTATTTTTATTTTGCTTGTTTAACTGAACACTAAGAGCAGCTCTGTGTTTGGGGGAAAATAACTGTCAGCCAGTTTACCCTTCAGTTCACTTATTCTGTGTATGTGAGCTGGAGTCACGCCAGAGCCATCAGCTCAGAGTGTTTTAACGCAGCTAATATTCTCAGCCAGGATGCCGTTCCACGGCTGCCCCCAGACTGTTCTGTGTCATTGGTTTGCCAATCCAGCCCTGGGTGGAAACTACCTAAGCCTCTGAGTGTCACTGCTCGCACAAAGCTCAGCCAATCCGCAGCGGGGATTTGGCAGGGCTAAACGTCGCGGGACACTGGTCCGTGCTCTGAAAGGTATCAACACTTCGCACATGACTAAGCTCAAGTTTTTCTGCCCAAAATGAAAATTACTATAATTAGCGAGCCATTTTGCCAAGTGTCATTGGGCTGTGATCCTCTCCAGATTCAGCTTCACATTGGAATTATTTAGCTGGAGCTCAGATTGAAATGGATATGCACATCAGCGTCTGGGCCTTTTAACTTTGTGAACCTTGCTCTAAGGGGGGACAAAAAAGTACATTAAAACTAATAATATATAGTCAAAATCATTGCATGTCCCCATTCTTATATGAAGGTCATTTTAAGGTTAAGCAGTGGTCTTGCAGAACCCCATTATTGTAATCTAAAACACTTTATTTTTATGCTACGAAAGAGCTTAAAGCATCTCTAAATGAGTTTTGGATCAGTGTAGACCATGTTTAAGCAATGTTCAAGTGCAGCACTGACAACTGTAATGTTAAACATAAAGCAAATGGAGGAGATTAACATGATATATACCAATGTGTTGTTGTAGTCTGCAATAACAACAGCAGTTTGTTAGAAATATTTCAGTGTTAACCAGGAATAACCTCTGCTGTCAGATGTCTGAGATAGTGCTGGGTAGTATACCGTTGCATTAGTTTTGTTATGATATGAATTTTCCATACACATTTTTTTTTTTTTGGCCTCAGAGCATGCGGGCCAATAACATGTTTCCTGGGGGATGCCTTTCTTTGCTACACCCCGATGGAGAAAGAAAGTGCAGGAAAAGAAGTTTTGGCAGATGTATCAGTTAAAGGTAATAGTGAAGAAGAACTTGTGCCTAAAAGAGGGGTGGGTTTTTTTGTGTGGAAGTATTTTGGCTTTAAAAGCTCGGATACCAGTCAAACAACTGTCATATGCAAACTCCGTCGAAGTAAAGTTGTTGCCGCTGGAGGTAACACCAGCTATTTGCAACACCATCTCAGCCACAAACATCGCTTTGAATACGAAGATGTTTTTAAATTATAAGTGGTATCCTCTACATCCAAACCTGGAAAAACCTCAGGAGATCATTTAAGTCAAACATGCCTTGCAGACTCTTTCGACTGACGTACTCCCTACAGTAAGACAAGCAAGCGGTGGGAGGAAATAACAAATGGCATCAGTTTCACATGGCTAAAGACATGGTTCCGTTAAGCACTGTGGAAAAAGAAGGCTTTAGACCTATGATTAAAACGTTGGATAGCCACTACGTAATACCAAGTCGAAAATATTTTGGCCAAATATGGATCCCCCCATTGTACCATGAGCGCAGAGGAAAGCTACAATCTAATTCTAATTTCAGTAAGGTAAAATGTATGTGCTGTCTAAGCCTTATTCAGCGCAATAGAAAAAGCACCACAGAAAACCCTCGGTTTACATATTTGATGCCTTCTCATTTCTTTTTAAGATAAGTTTCAAATATCACTGCATTCAAGTTTTCTGGAAGACAAGTTCAATAAAAGGTTCTATATTTACACTACAGCAGTCATGCCACATGATTCTTTCATTAGTGACACTGACCTGAAAACCCCATCACTTTTAGAAAGCCTGTAATAATTTCATTATGAACGTGACCGTGTACAAGCCACGTTACTGCCATTAGGCCTTTAAGTACAAGTACAGGTCATTTAATGCAAGTACAGGTTCAAGTACAAGTACAGGTCATTTAAGTTTTTCTTTTAACACACACAGGTATCCATGAAAAGAAGAATATTAATTGATAATTGTTGAAAATTCCATGATATAAAATTCTGGTCATACCACCCAGCTCTAGTCTGAAAAAACAATTATCTGTAGGATGATAAAAATACTCAGAAAGGTTTACAATACTCACAGGAAGAAATATTTAGAAGTCAAAGCAGAGCAGACTGAAAAGGTAAATTATAATAACAAAACTGAGACAGCAGAGTAGAAACTGAAACAACAAGAAATAAGTGGCTCTGGAGAAACTGAGTTTTAGATTGATGCAACTTATTTTACTTGCAGCTAATCTCCACCCATTGCTCTTGGTAAACACCCTTTCTCCCATATTTCAAAGACATCTTGGATCAGTGGACCAATATAACTGCTTGCTCATGTAATCAAGATGCACCAAGCAGAGACCTCCCCAATACCTGCGCTTCAAATATGCAACATCTGCACTTTTTCCTATCATACTATGGTAATTTGCGCTTCAGATTGCTTCCACCATCCCATGTTTGTATAATGTTAAGCTCATACATATTAGTATTTGCTGATTAGGTCTAACACAGCACTGGTGCTAATTGTTAGCAATGAAAGGAATTTTCTGTAGATGTAAGTGATTAGCTAAATGATTTGGTAGCATTTTTGTTTGAGCACTACTTTAAAGATGCTTGCTATGTTGCAGGTAGAAACAGCTTGACCTCAACTACTGTAAGCTTTTGATTTTATTGGTGTTATCTGCTTGTATTCAGAAGACAGATTTACTGAGTTCTGAGTCAGAAATAGCAATTAAAATAAAGACTTAAAAAGTTAGAAGTTTCTCACCAACCTCTACCTCAAAATCCAATATAGCCAACTTGCATATAATTGGTTGCGATAGCTGTAGTAATGAACAGTTTATTTGCACTTCTGATTGTTTTTATGTTATTAAATAAGCCAGACATGTTGGATTGTTTGATTTTAGTGAACTGGAAGCTGCAGTGTTTATTTAAACTAAGTGCTGACATGGTTTTATGTATGTACAACTAATAGTTGGTCTATTCACTGAGCACAACATCTAACTTACAAGTGAAACATTGGTAGGTTGGGTTTGGAGTACTTCAAAGATCCAGAATTTGACATTCAAAATAAATGGAAGCCTTGCATTTAGTTGTTGGACAACAGTTAGCAGATCTGAAAAAGAAGACCTCCTACTTTTCTGCAGACCTTTCTGTGTTTATGGAATGTGAACCACGTTTTTGAGACGTTTTTGAGACCTAGTCTATTTTTATCAGTTTTACTATTATTTTCAAATAGATGGGAATTTTTAAAACTCATCATTTATCAGGTGTATTTCATCAGGCTGTAGTGTACCATCTATAAATAAAAAAAAACCTAGACAGTAAAGGGCAAATTCTCATTGTCTTAAGATTCATCAGGCTTTTTCCTTGCTGTCAGCAGTTCTTCCTCAACTTTTCTTAGAGCTACACTGTCCTGCTGAGCATGACAATGTTTAATCAAATAAGTGATCTTATAGCGCTGGATGTCCGCCAAAAGTGCCATCCTTCATGCAAATGCAGCAGACATTGAGCACAGAGATGTGCAGTGTGCTCAAAGTGTAACACATCTGCATGCATCAATAATTATTGATATAATACAATATTTTTTAAATGACCCATTTGTACAAGCTGTAGTCAGCGTAATGTGCAGACCTAAAATAAATGTGATATGTTTTTATTCTAAAGCCTGCAGTGTGTGTTAAAGAAAAGTAGTAAACTGTGTGGATAAAATAAGATAAGATGAAAAGGACAAGATAGTGTGGCATCTGGCAGGACAGGAGGAATATGACATTAGATAAAGACCATCGCGTAAGATAGGAACAGACTTTGACAGAATAGGATAGATTACAATTATGGACTGAACAGGATAGTACGACGCAGGATGGAAGAAGATAGATGGACTGGGATAAATGAAGCCGTGACAGGCAAGAGTGTGACAACACCAAATAATGTGGAAGAGCTTCCTTATTGTGTTAGACCAACATGAGAAGACGTGTGAGGGCTGCTTCAATGTAAACAATGTCACTTAATTTACCATCTGAAGATTTCTGTCTATAAGAAACTTCTTTGGTTTCTTTACTTATCTGCACTCTACTTTCATGTTAACCAGATACCATGCCCCACATTAACAAGGGTTTTAAAGAAAAAGCTTTGAAAAATTATTCTCTCAGTTTTCAAATGCTTTAATAAAACCCCACCTACTATTGCAATAAGAAGGAAAGGTAAGGATACCAACAATGCCATGAGGTGGAGACAAAGATTTTGAGAGCAGACATATTGCACTCTGAGCTGCATTTAAAAGGGCTTTGATTATAGATTATGAAGCCATCTGTTAAGAATGCTGGTCACATTGCACATAATGTGCAGCATATTTAATGTGGGCTGTGAGCACCTTCTGCTGCTGATCCTTCTCACCTCAGGAAACACTAAATAAGGACACCTTTCTCAAGGCCAGCAGTCCAACTGTGGTCTAATACCAGTCCCGGGAAAAAGATGGCACCCGGCGTTCGGCTATGTGAGGAGTGAATTAAATGTTCAGAACACGTCCTCCATGGCGCTAGTCTCCTCCAATTTCAGGATATGATAAATCTGGAGTGGAGGGGCATCTCGCCTGAAGAATTCAATTAGGTAAGAAAGGAGAAGAGGATCACACTGATATTAGAGAGCTGATTGGAGAGCTTCTCGGCCCTCCCAGTAATGAACCGCTGCGTTCTCCTACCGTGACAAGATTGATTTGACTAGTCAAGCTCAGAGTTCATGCGCTTTTTAAAGTCAATCCAGAAGAAAAAAAAGGAAAAGGCAGGGTGTCATTGTGGAGTAGTTTGAAATTCAGAATTGGATTGAAATATGAGTGAAACCTTTGGGTTGAGGGTTGGGGAGTAAATTATTTTGAGACAACCTTTAAGAGAACTTTGTGACCTTTTCATTGCAGTAAAGCTTGATGGATGCTTTGTTCTTGATCGATCACTGCACTCTGTAATACTTTACATCTCCATTAGATGTAAAATGTACCCTGAATGGGTTGTGTCTGGTTTTTATCTCTCTTGAAGAAAACATTTCATGAATACATCATGTTAGTTGCGGCTAAATAAGCATTTTGCCAATGAAAAAAAAAAAACTCAAGATTTGGATTCCTTTAAAACCAATGACTTTTGGCTATGTCTCGTCTCTATAGTAGCTTCAGGATGAACTTTTTCACATTTTGTGAACTGAAAAACGTGTAGACCAACAGAAAGTAGTGCATAGTTGTGAAGTGAAAAACAATGAAAAAAAAAATCGAACACAATTTTAAAGGGTGTTTCACAAACAATATTTGTGGAATGTACTGTAGGTATTTAGCACCCCCGAGTCATTAATTTGTAGACCCAACATTTGCTGCAATCACAGCTACAAGTCTATAAGGGCAGGTCATTACCATCTTCTCTCAGAGACTGAAACATTTGTCCATTCAGCTTTGCAAAATAGCTCAACCTCAGTCAAATTGGATGAAGATTGTCTGTGAGTGTCCCAATTTTATTTCGAAATGGACTTTGATTGGGCCATTCTAACACATCGATATGCTTTAAACCATTCCATTGTAGTTCTGAAAGTGTGTTTAGAGTCATTGGGCTACTAGAAGTTTAACCATCTCAGTGTCCAGCTTTTATCTACCTTTACCATGTTTTCTTATAGGATTGCCCAGTTTTTAGCTTCATCCATTTTTCTGAGAACTCTGACCAGTTTCTTTGTGCCTGATTAAAAATGCATCCCTACAACATAATGCTGCCACCACCATGCTTCACCTAGTGTATAATGTGTACAGGTTTTAAGTCCTGTTTTAGTTAGCTGTTTTTTGCATAACGTTGTATGTTGGCTAAACAGTTCAACTTTGGCCTCATCTGACTAGAGAACCTTACCCCATCTTTGCTGTGTCCTCTAAATGGCTTGTGTCAAACTGCAAATGGGAGATTTTATGGCTTGCTTTTAACAATAACTTTGTTCTTGCCGCTCTTCCATAAAGGCTAAACTTCTGGACTGAAACTAATAGTTGTCCTGTCAACAGATTCTCCCACCTGAGCTGTGGTTCTCTCCTGAAGAGTTACCAAGGGGTTTCGACTGCTTTTCTGATTAATGCTCTTCTGTCTGTTTATTTTAGTAGGTTTGCAGAGATTAAATTACACACAGGTGGACTCTTTTTTCAAATAAGGTGACTTTTCAGGCAGTTGGTGGATTTTATTTAGGGGTTTTAGAGTACAGGGGACTGAACAAGAATGCATGCCACACTCAACAGCTTTTCTTTCAACATTTTAAAAATAATGTATCACTCCCCTAACCAATTCACAATAATGCACTGCTTTGTGTTGGTCTTTCACAGATAATACCAACAAAATACAGTGTAGTCTGTGATGTATGTGAAAAAATATGAACATCTCAAGGGATGTGAAAACTTTTGCAAAGTAGTGTATGCTTTGCTTATTAAGTTATATGCAAATGTACCCACATATTTGTAACATCACCAGTTTATCTGTAGTTATGCTTATTTAAGCAGGTAAAGTTATAACTCACTAAAAATATCAAAACAAACCTAATTTAGAAGTAGTAACCTTGGAACTAAACATTTTAGCATTCAAGCCACGCTCATTGCCAGTGAAAGTTTTGCAGCTATGGAAAACTTAATGCCTCCTTCAGGATTCTAAAATTTTCTCCATTAGTTTTGATGACAAATGTCTCATCTTGATAAGTTCCAGACTTTTAGGAAAGCTTTGAGCACAGTCCCACTTTCCTTATCCAAAGAGTCCAATCGAGTGAAAGAAAAAAACTAATTATTGGATGCACCTCACTGCACTCCATCACAGTCTTTCTCTATCTTTCAAGAGACAGTTTATGAAAAAAATGGCATTTAAACTGCCAGTGACATCGAATTTTAATGATAAATCCAATTACATTTATGGAAAGGAAATATTTTTAGTAAAATAAGTAAAGTAAATTCATGCAACTGAAATTAATAGTTGTTAAGATATATGGTCATACATTTCACTAAAAAAGGCATTTCCCGACTACTCTTTTGGGATTTAGTTTGCACTCTTTTATGATGTAACAGGGTAACCCACTCACATAAACTGACTGCTGCTGCAATGGCCAGCAACACAGACAGCAGCGAAGAATCTGATGTTTCTTTAGATATATTTCAGTCACTATCAGAAAGACACGCAGCAGAGTCAGGAGAAGAAAGTCAGCTATCATCAGATGGCAGAGCACAAGTGCTGTGACCTGCGGAAGGCCATCCAATTAGACCAGAGTCTTTTTTTGCCGGATGCCGTAGCACGGCTGGAGTCAACCACGACCACCAGGAAACAGAATGAGCAAAACATCCGGATTTTCAAAATAATTTACTAAAGATAGACTAGATATATCTATATATACATGTGTAGATATTATATAACTTATCTAACTGATCTATACTTAGATCAGTTAGTGGGCTATATACATTAACTAAGGTATTCTCTAAGGTATGTACCAAACTTAGTAAATCTAGCTTTGCTGCTGTTCTCACCCATTGTAGAACACATGAAAAAATTTGGATGCATAAAACAAAAAATGAAGCAGTTCAACTGGTTTAATGTCCACAGAATGAGTTGTTTTGGACTTGCTATCGTATTTATCACTGGCTTTTATCCAATCTAAGTATGGTTCTTGGAGATCCTCTGGGCTTCACAGCAGACCGGACCGGACCAGAGCAGATGCAGTGTAAATCCAGGGTTACAGTGTATACAGTGGGGAGAACATGTGTATTTGACACACTGCTGATTTTTCCACTTACAAAGCATGTAGAAGTCTTTCATTTTTATCATAGGTACCCTTAAAGTGGGAGTGATGGAATCTAAAACAAAAATCCAGAAAATCACATTTTGATTTTTAAGTAATTAATTTGCATTTTATTGCATGACATATTTCATACATCAGAAAAAAACAAAACTTTATATTTGGTACAGGTTCCTTTGTTTGCAATTACAGATATTAGATGTTTCATGTAGTTCTTGACAAGGTTTTCCTGTAGCCCATCCCAGCCTTGTCCAGGTCTACTATTTTATCCCGGATGTCCTTACACAGCTCTCTGGTCTTTGCCATTGTGGTAGAGTTTCTTGTTTTGTTTTAGATTCCGTCACTCACAGTTGAAGAGTAACTTTCATAAAAATTAAAGATTTCTGCATGGTTGGAAGTGGAAAAACATGTAAAATCATCAGTGTATCAAATATTTGTTCTCCCCACTGCATACGGCACTAAGTGAAACAAGCGGAGGCGAAGTAAACAGCATGGAGCAGCAGCAGACACAAGGGATGTTTCAAGATCTAAATACACTACCTGGTGTGTCATTTTTTTATTGTATATTAGAATCTTTAGAGAAACATGTATATAAATAAATTGTGTGTGCGTGTCATTTATCTTATTTTATTAATAATAATAATTTGGGATTATTATTATTAATAATAAATATAATAATTCTGGATTTTTTATTATTAACAATAACTACCGATATCTAAATGTACTTTTGTGACAAGGAAGTGTTCTTACCTGCTGAACCTTGATCCGTTTAGCAAGAGTAACGACAACCTTTTTATTGCCGATCTTTTCACATTTGATGAACTGAACAGCGTGGCTATAGCATCTGCTTCAACATTATCTTTCGTCTGTCAGATATCCCAACCTCTGACATAATTTCTCTTGAATTCAGAGGTTTCTTGTTTAAAGCAGCTTGCCGAGAGGTCCTCCGATCACAATTGGCTGTGTTTGGTGGAACCAGCCCATCTGTCCCTGTCAGTTTTCCAACTCTGATCCAGGCAGCTCTGATCCTCTTCACTTCAGGAAAATAGTGCAGACTAACGGCTGCTGTCGTAGTATTGCTGCCACCACCAGCGATGCACCGTTTCACCATATTAACGCTGTTTTTAACGCAACTTGGCTTCTACCTAAACAGTTTATTATTGATGGTTACACAATGAATGACCTGAGACTACCCCTTAGACGTCATTTCACTCTGGACTAGCAAAATTTAACACCGAAATATCCTTATATCGTGTCATAATTGTCTTTTATCACGTCTTTAATCCTAATATTATGTCAATTACTGCCCAATTCCTTCAATATTAAGTTTTCTTTCAATTTCTGCATTTGTGGGAAAAGCATGTCACAGACATTTTAAAAGGTCCTCTTTGTCTCTGTTGGGTTTTACAGCTGTTTAAATGTGTTGACTGTTGTCAGCTGCATAACCAATTACCTGTTACAAGTTTGTTGCAAAACCTGTAAAAATCATTCTGTTTGATATTTCTCAACATACACCAATTGTGTATGAATTCATTATATAGACAGACAGACAGACAGACAGACAGACAGACAGACAGACAGACAGACAGACAGATAGATAGATAGATAGATAGATAGATAGATAGATAGATAGATAGATAGATAGATAGATAGATAGATAGATAGATAGATAGATAGATAGATAGATAGATAGATAGATAGATAGATAGATAGATAGATAGATAGATAGATAGATCGATAGATTTAGACTTATTGAACATGAACCTGGAAAATCACAAAAATGAATTAACCACACAAAGATTTACAAAGATTTAAAAAAGTATTTTAACTTGAAAAATATGAAATGAGGCCCAGGGGCAAACAGAGTTGTTTACTTGCAAATGCCAGGAACCAAGCTGGAGGGAAATCAAAGCAAAAGGTTAAGTTGAATCATGTGTGTGACAGTTCCCCACCTGAGTCTCCGTGTTAATTAGTGCTCCGGGTAAATCAGCATTTTCATGTTGACGAAGAACTCTGACAGAAGAAATTCACACCTGCAGCAAAGGAGCTAAGCTCACAGCTGGAATTAGATTTAGCCAGGGTGATATTTAGCCAGGTGTTAAATTAACAAAACAGGGCTGTCAGAGGCTGAATGTGTCCTGTTTCACATGGAGTGAAATACAGTGACGTGTAGGAAGTGTCTCGAATAAAAACAAAGATGTCATGTCACCAAAATTAAGGATTAGACACAGTGTTTAAAGGTTTAATTATTTTCATAAACATAAAAAAAAATCTAAAAATAGTATATTTTTATAACCACTGTTTCTGAGAACCGCTTCACATCTGTGTTGCATAAAGTCGATCAGCTGTTGATTCTCGTACCTTTGAATAGGTATTCCAGCCCAGAACATCTTGAATAAATCCTACATTTTCTCAGCATTTTTTGGGTTTGCCTCAGAAGCAGCATGTTTGAAGTCATTCTACATGTTTCCTACTCGGTCAAGGTCCACGGATTAGGCTGATCATATCCATAACCTTAAACTTGGCTTTTGTCTTGCCACACACTCCATCTGCCCATTTTGCGACCATTGACATTACTGGTTTTTCTAGCCCAGAACTGGCTTCTTGGTACCTGCTCGTCAGCAGTTCCCATTGAGGCTGAGCAAGGCCAAAATGTGACATGAACTGACTGCCGTTCATTGATTGGCCATGGGCATGCTCAGCCGTATGTCAGCTGCATTAGAACGAGTGCGCTGATGTCACGGAGAGAATATATTATGACAAGTCATGGATTGTAACAAGCCAACTGGGTGAGACTAAGTGAAATCACACTTTGGCTCAACTTGCACTTCAGCTGCTGCTCAAAGTAAAACTGCTACAAGGCAATTTTAATATCATATGTACAGAACATACAGTGGAGGTCACTAAACAGGATACCCACTGAACACACTGTGCAGAATTGTCTCCGACTAACTCCGACTCACCAGCATCTCTACACCAATAAAAAGATAGGAAAAGGAAAAGGCTTACACGGAACCATAAAACAGTAACGTTTAATAGCGGCACAGAGCACTAATGACTGGAGGCGGTGCTTCAAGCCATAACTCCAGCAGTCAGTGTGTCAATGGAAACACAGGTTTAGTGTGAAGTAGAGCAGGATGAGCGGAGTGGGTCCGTGTGGTGCTGGAACCTTGTCTCTGGCCTGTCTGGCATTTGTTCTCTAATATTCTCTAACAAACCTCTGAGGCCGTCACACCTCCGAAGGACTGAACTTGATTTTATTTATGGCTATTTCTTTCAGGATCTGTCTGTGTTTGGGTCTGTTTTTGTTATTTAACCTGGTCTGATCTTTTGTTTACCTTTTGTTTCCTGTAGCCTGTCCCACACCCGTCTCTAGTTTTCCCTGATTGTCTGGTCTTGTCGTTCATTGGTTCCCCCAGCTGTTCCGGCTGGGGGAACCAATTAAACCTCATTACTTAAATCTCAAACTTACCTGCATTTGTCTGACTCCTGAGCTCCTGAGATCCTTGCTTGCTCGAGGGCGAGCTGCCTCCACTTCTGGTTCCTGTCCCGAAGGAGCTCGACAACGAGCTGCATCCGCTTCTGGTTCCCGTTCTGGAGGAGTTCGAAGATGAATCGCCATCACATCTTGTTTCTGTCCATGGGGGGTTCGAGGACAGACTGCCTCCACTCCTGATTCCTGTCCCAGAGGGGTTCAAGGATGAACTGCCTCTGCTTACTGTTCCAGAGGGATTCGAGGACAAACCACCTGTCCTTCCTGTTCCAGAGGGGTTCGATGACGAATTGCCTCTCTTTCCTGTTCCAGAAGGGTTTGGGGTCGAACCGCCTCCAGTTCCATTTCCTGAGCCTAAGCGGCTCTGCCACACATCCACAGCCTCCCCGAGGATTCCAGCGATTTCTGCACCACTCTCTCGAGCTCCACTGCCAGCGTGTCTCCGTGGCTGGCCTCCTGATTGCCTGCTCCGAGGGTCCTCTACCCTGCTCGATCGCCCTCCTGAACTCTGTGCCTGCATGGGTCAACCTTCGGGTCGCCGCCTGAACTCTGTGCCCACATGGGTTGACCTTCGGGTCACCCGCCTGAACTCTGTCCCCGCACGGGTCGACCTTCGGGTCGCCTGCCTGAACTTTATTTTGTTTCTGGCCTTGGCCTTGTTTGGGTATTTTTTTTTTGTTTGTGGCCCTGTTTTGGGTGCTTTTTTGTTTCTGGCCTACCATCCGTGGCCTCCTCTGCCCACCCTGGTCGGGTGTTTTTTTGTTTCATGGACTCTGTGGGCCTCTGGAATTCACCCTTAAGGAGGGGGTAATGTAAGGATCTGTCCGTGTTTGAGTCTGTTTTTCTTATTTAACCTGGTCTGATCTTTTGTTTACCTTCTGTTTCCTGTAGCGTGTCCCACACCTGTCTCTAGTTTTCCCTGATTGTCTGGTCTTGTCGTTCATTGGTTCCCCTGGCTATATATGTTACCTGGTTGCCTTTGTTCCCTGCTGGTTTGTTGTCATTTGTAATGTTGATTTCTGGTGTCCTGATCTGGTTCTGTTTTCCCTGCCTGGTCCATGAGTGAGAGTAAATGAACCTCAAACTTACCTGCATTCCTCTGGCTCCTGAGATCCTTCCTAGCACTTTGGTCCTACCTTCACTGCACAGCATGACAATTTCAATAAAGGGGGCTGAATTCAAATGCATACAACACTTTCCAAGTTTGGTTATTTGTGAAAAAATTAAAAAATACATAATTTCCCTCAATTTGCCAGTAAGGACTACTTTGTGTTGTGTTATTAAATAAAACCCCAATGAAAATCACTGAAATGAAAATCACTAAAATAAAATAAAAAACTTCTGTAAGTTACAAGTATAGCATGTTAGGTAATTTAGTAAATTCAGGACCTAAAATTAATGATGAAACAGGAAATGATTTGGCTGCAAAACCAATGTTATTTGCTGCTTTAGCATTGAAGTCACTCATCATCATTTATGAACTGCTTCTAAATGATCTTTCAGTGCTAAGCCTTTACTGGTTTGATTTCACAAATTTACCAAATTTACAATTTTTTTATATTTTCAAAATATTTTACAAAGATTTCAAGGAGTAATTAATCTCTCTTCACCAGGATGGAAATTAAGTTTTGAACTATTACATACCCAGAGTATGTCTGAGGTAGTCAAAAATACTAACAATGGCTAAACCTCAGTGTCAATCACCCATGAAGGGTAGGAGAGAATTATCTTCAAGCATGTGTGTTGAGGCATACAGTGCAATACAATACGATATATTTAAATTACATTCATATGTTCACGTCTTTTAAATATACTAAAATATAATCTTGAAATAGTTTAAAAAGCAGGGCTACAGAGCAGGTTTACCCAGTAGGAGAAAAACACTATACCACAACATTTGTATTTCAATGCAAATCAATAAACACCAGCTTCTCCGTTTTAAGGAAGTCTGCAGATTATTTCTTGTTAAGTTTCTCTCAAATTAGACTTTTTTTTTCCTGGCTGGGATGTGAAATGCAATAACATTCATTCCTCACAAACAACAGATCCCACAGTGTCAACCAATTACCTACAGCTGGAGAGATAGGACCGGGAGGGAGGCAGAGCTCAAGGTTGTTGCATATTTGATTTGTTTGGTATTTTTCTTCCATTTAACTAACAGCTTCTCCCTCTTACACACACACACACACACACACACAAAAGAAAAATAGTCTCCTAAATCCTTTTTTCCACACCTGCACGAACTTAGCATTTTATCAAAATGAGGGTCTGTGAGCCCAAACCTAATCCGAGCAGCCAGACAGGGTAGCCTAAGGACACGTTTCTTCAGGCGACCTGTAGGAACGAAGCCTTGACAGCCGGCTGTCACTACAGAACATGCAATAAGGGAAACAGGCCTGTATAACAAAGGTAAACAGGTATTGTGCCAGTGAACCTTCAGCCTACCTCTGAGTAACCAGGTGTTTTCTCGTTTGAAAATCAATTACACAGCCCCTAAGTCGGTGGAGATTGACTACAGTAGGAAAAATTAATAACAAAAAGGCGCAAAATGGTTAAAATAAAACACAAAGTGACAATCGGTTATCTCAAATTAAACAGAAAAGAATACAAGGTGATTTTAAAAAAGTTTTAAACTAACTACAGACAAAAAGAATATAACATAGGCATGGGCTGGTATGCAGTTCTTACAGTATGATTAAGTTAAGTAAAAATACCACATTGTTGAAACAAAAAATATTTGTAACAATTTAACGTCTGAACATTTTTTGAATCCCAATACATGTTCCCATGGGTCGTTGTCATGTTAATAAATTCTGTAGCAAAAATATAATAAACTTTAAAAGATCAGCCATCTAACAACACAAAAGTTGTCCAGAGGTGTGGCACTAATAATATTTAGTTTCATGCTAATCAATGCAAAAGCTCTGTCTGCACTGCTTAAAATTTTCTTCGCAGGATGCCTCAGCTGGATTACATCACAGGAGACTTGGTCATGTCTTTAGTTTTTCCTAACCCTTTTCAACCAACGCGGTTTGGACTAGCAACTAGCAACATGTGTTTCCACCGACGAACAGAGGTTTCCCGGAAACTCTTGTTCAACCCGGCACCGCAGAATACTTGGTTTTTCTGTGCAAACTGCATTGTTACCCGTGGGCGGGTCAAAGATGCAGACAATAGAAGCAACAAGTATGGCGGCAAAGCAAAAAACGTATTGTATGAACATTACTTACATGTTTGCAAAAACACACTAAACACGTATTGTGTAATTACTCGTTTCGGTTAAATATGCAAATAAAAACATTGCACATACCATTGTTCTTGCACAAAGTCACTGCCCCCTTTTTCCGTATTAACTGTAGTTTATGGATGCTCTCTTTTTGCATTAAAAAGAACACTGCACACAGCTCAGCAAGCTCAGCTATCTTGCTACCACGCTGTGTAATGCCAGCTGTTGATGACTCATGCTTGGTTCCCAAACTAGTGGAAATGCTCGGCAGTGCCTCGGCACAAAAGTTTGAAGGCACATGAACCAAACCGGTTCAAGAACGAGAGTTTCTTCGGTGGAAAAACGCTAACAGTATATTTAATCATGAGCTTATTTTGAAATTAACTGATGCTTTTAGGAACCAACAGTAAAAAAAAAAAAAAAAAACAGCAAAAGAGCCATACTGTCAGTTTTTTTGTGGCTTACAATTAGAGTTAAGCATTTTTACTGTAAATCACAGTTTGTTTCACCATTACTTTTTGGCCCGTTAACAATAAATAATACAATAATTGACCATCTCTAGTAAAGATCACTAGAGTTGATGCTTCACAAAATCCGCTTTGTTGGGATCCAAACAAAAAGCGTTTCTAGGGACACCAACATATGTAGCTAAATCATGAAACAATGCAAAAGTTGCTTTATGTCAAATTAGAGTATTGAAAAAAAAAGATGAGGCCAACAATTTAATTTCAACAAAACAAACTTCTCCCCTTAGCTGACATTCTGCCTGTATTTCCCATCTAAAATCACTGAAGGGGAACAAGTTGATCTTTCTGGTACCAACAAACACATTAGTGATGCTTGACATGTGATGACTTCCTGTGGAAACAAAAATCCTCCACAGTTCACAATGTCAACCCTAGACAGCTGCCAACTCAAGTCACTCCTCTTGACTGACATGCCACCGGCTTCTCCGTTGAGCTCCCATCAAAGAACTTTTCCACATGGGGGCTTGAGTCACAGAGCAAAGTCAGTCTGTCTCCCTAAGATGCCACTACAGTTAGTAATGTAGAGTAAAGTTGTTTAGCCCTGCTGACTCCACTGACATTGACTCGTATAATGTGGGGGCCTTGTGTTATTAATAAATTATACAGCAGCCTCAGAGTTTCAAAAAGTGCATGGTATATGGGCTGATGCAATTTTCTGAAATCTCCTATGTCCTAATTGTGACTGCATGAGGTCAAAGTTGGTCGAAAGTTCATTTAGGCAAGCATAACTGTGGGCTGCAGTAAAATTAATTATTAACTAAAAAAACAACCATTAAAGACTTAATTATGCAGGCATCGGTTTACAGTTCAAATAAATAAAATCTAGTACAAGCCTCATCCAGTATAGCTTTCAGCATTGCAGCAAGCTATTCATCAATTCATCCATTGTCTATAACCAACTATCCTTGCAGGTACATGGGGGTGGCACGTGCCCATACTCTAGGGATCACCTTTTATTAAATAGCTTGATTCATGTAAACACACACACGTCTTTAAACAAATATATAACCATCATTTAAAGATTTTTTTAGAGCAGAATTAAATCATATTAAAAACATTAAAGCATTCAATTAGCTATTTTACACTACATGTCACTATATCAAAAAGTCCACAAAGGAACAATGTGTTCAATCAATAAAGCTAAGAACTAGGGTTACCAATTGTCCCTTAAAATATGGAATGTTGTTCGTAGTGATGTATCTCGCAAGCATAGATTGCAAGTAAAAAAAGTGTGGAATGAAAAAAGTGTGAAGGTAAAACATGATATCCATGTTTGAGGTATGGGAGTAGAAAGGTATACGAGGTCTAAAAGATTTCTTATTCGCGCAAGGAGGAGATGGCAACAGATAGGCAGTAACGGGAGATAGGAATCAGGAGGAAAGTTTACTGTCAGCAGGACTTTCAGTCTGAATATTGTTGAAAGAATTTTTTTCTTTTGTAAAGAAGTCCGCATTAAAATCCACTATGCCAAATATGACTATTATTATACTTTTGTTGTCTTGAGCACCTCTTTTAGTCACCTGAGAGATTAAAAGCAGAAGACAATGAGATCAAATCGTTTCTTTTGCTCTAGTAAAGTAAATTAGAATTTTATTCAATCATTTTGTTAGTCAAAATGTTCCTCAATAATAGTTACATTCTAACAACACTAACTACTTTACTTTGGTAACAAATCCTGCCTAAACATTATGATTAGAGTAAACTGAAGATGCTATTCTCAATCATCACATGATTTGCTCAGCCGAAAGCATTGATGCTGATATGTTTACATATTATTAATAAATATATGAGCTTAGTAAAACTTAAGCGCTTAAGCAATAATTTCAAGTTTGCATTCAGTTTTAACTAATTTAGCAACAGCCAAGCTGAAATTCTCAACCAGTATTGCCAATGAATGCACATTTTAGCTGAGGTTGTCAGGGAAAAGGTTTCAATGCAATCATTACTTTAATACAATTTCAGGAATATGTTGTGCTTTAATCCAAACCAATTACTAATTTTCATCTAGTTTTAACATTAAAAGCATTACAAAGTAAGCATTAAAAATATGTTATAATCTATTTAATTTTGTAGTGTATTTTTCAAAACTGACTCAGATTCAGTTTTACCTAATTTAAGTGTCTTTAAAATGTTAATCTTGTTAAAAATAGAATAATAATCACAGTTTGTTTTGTCAGTGTAAAGCATATTTTTTGCTCTAATTAAATTAAGGTAACCCACAAGAGCATAATTCATATTCAAAACTTTTTAAAGCCAACTATACTAACAGCCTGATTTGAGCTATATATTGTTTACACCAATAATACTTATTTACAATATATTTTAATCATAAAAGCATTAAAATGAGTGACCTAATCATATTTTGGTAATATCTGTAGATGTGTGAATGTTAGCATAATTGGATTAATACAAAAAAGAAAATAAGGTGAAAATGAAAAAATCAGAGAACAGAGGAACTGATATGGTCTTTTCAGGGTCAATGGGTGAGAGATGGGATAAGCCCTGGACAGGTCACCAGTATATCTCAGTACACAATACAGAGACAAACTATGGATATGCATAGTCACACCTATGGGCAAGTCGTTGTAGATCTCTACAACCTACCCAAATGAGGCATTGTTTTCTAGAGGTACAACCGAAAATTAGCTTATTTATTTATTTGGAAGAAGATCAATACCACTTAAAAAATACTTGTTTTAGCAAAAGGCTAAATTAGCATAGCATACAGACTGAAAACTGAGGGTATTTAAGGATGGTTATGTCTGTTGGTAACAAATTGGGCATAAAAACAACAGGCTAAAAAGATTTGGGCTAATGATAAAATGGAATTTAAAAAATTCAAGTATTTTTGATTTTTTAAACCTAAAGCAATGCTCTCTACTTTAGGTTTAGAAGGTTTAGAGTGAGGAAGATGTGATTTAGCATTAATAGAATGGCATGCCAGGCATGTGTTTTCCAGTTGAAAAGGAACAATGGATAGTGACTGTGATACTCAAGTAGCAAGGTCACCACAGCAACAGAGAGCAAGTAGGAAGAGAAACCAGTCCTGGGGGACCATTTACTTTTAATATGTTCTCATCTGCCTGCACACAAAGCCTTGTCAGGTCTGGGAAAAATATCCTGCTGCTGCTCCTCAGCTCAGAGAGAACAGTCATTGAATATGGCAGAATGGCCTGATAGCTCCATAATGTTTTGATGTAGTACTGTATGCACAGATACTCAACAGAACTGAGAGAATACAGATATCAAACCATGCTTAGTAATCGATAAATAGAGACTGCTGTGGTTCTCAGGGCCGTTATGCAGCGCTAGATGAATTGTACTGCTTTCGGGAAAATAAGGTACATTTGTTCAGCTCTGCTCTCTCCTTGATGCTGGTGGTCAAAGCATAACAACTAGAACTACATAGCCTTCAATTTGTGAGAAATCTTTACCCCCCAAACATCAGTGTCTCATTTATTTGCATGGAAGGAAAACAGAAAGAAACAAATATGAATAGGAAGGCGTCTGCTTATAATCTGCTTTGCTTTGTCCAGAAACAGAAAACACAAATAACCCTTTTAAAATTAAAAAAAGAAAGCTTTTTCCCCAGTCAAAAATAAAGAAAAGGCAGTGGCCTTAAAATAACAGAAGAGGGTTGTAAAAATTCATTATATTCCAGCTCCAGCCTCCAAGTGACACTGAAGAGAAGTTTACAGACACGATGAAGAGAGAATTTAATGCAGCCAGGTACAAGCAGCATACCAATGCAGATAAATGAAATGAGAACAGAAATAATAAATTAATTTGTTTTGGAAGAAGAAATAAAAAAAAATAAAATCCACATGCATGGCCTTTTTTACAAAAGAGAGAGTTGTGCTAAAAAAGGTTTGGCTAAACTTTCGACCTGTCGCTCACACTGACGGACAGGCCCATTAAAGTTCTGTCAGTGTTTGTTCTCACACATCATTTTAATTTATAAAGATAATTTTGGAAAAAGATACATCGCTCATTTAATTTCATATTTTTCCTGAAACTGTTCGGTTATTATTGTAATTAATATTCAGGAGTAGTTTAATGTAAGCATAAGGTCATAGAAGAAAATATAAACAGAGCCACCCATTGGACATTTTTATGTCAACATCGCCCAAAGCAAATTTTTATTTGTATTTTCTGTGACTTCAAAAGTGTCAAAATCAAAATGCTTAATTTACCCACAAAGCAACATATAAATCCTGCAATTTCAGAGAATTGTAATTTTACATCCGACATATCACATATATATTTCTTCATCCATCTATCTTCTGCTAAAAGTATGGAGCTGAGTTGCTGAAGCAGCAGTTTAAACAGGAACGTCTAAACTTCCTCTCTTCCATGTGGACATTAAAGTGTTCTCAAGACATTTGTGAGGTACAACCTCACCTGTGAGTCCTAGATATTCCCTGAATCTCCCTTGGTGGGAGATATTTGAATTTCCTCCCCCTCGGGAAGGTATTTTGTCCTTATGCCTAAACCATCTCACCAGGCATCTTTTTGTATCCAGGATAAGTCAAGCTCCTTATCCTTTAGGGTGAGCCCAGCCTTGACTAGAGGTTGGAACTTAGACTGATTGGTAAATCAGCAGCTTTGGCATCTGCCCCAGCCATTTATTAATTCCAAAAGACCCATGCTATCAGCATCCACATAACTGCAGGTGTTGTCCCTGTAAATCTGTCAACACGTGTGATAGGTTGGAAGACTACCATTTTTCACCCAAAAAGGAGGTAAAACTTTTTGGCATGGTCAGTTCTAGGATAACACCTTATCACCCAATGGTAAATGGTCAAGTTGAGCACATGAACGAATCTATCATCAAGCTAATGTATGCATATAACTGCACACATTGTGAAGTAACTGGCTTCTCTGCATTTTACCTACTGTTTTGGACGGTCACCCAGGCTACCAGTAGATATGCTCTTTGGACTGCACTCAGAAACACGTTTTAGTGACCACAGAGACTACGTTGAAAAATGTTGAAAGGACATGGAAGAAGCATAGGTTATATGAACTGAGAATGCAAAGAAAGCTGCTGAAAGTGCAAAAGACAGAATTACACAAAAGTGAAGAGGACCTTCCCTGGACCTAAAGAAGGAAGTCCAGGGAAACTAAAAGACTGAGAAGGACACTACTCACACAGTAGTCAGACAAATGGGGCCTGACCTCCCTATCTATGAGGCGAGACTGGAGTGAGGCAAAGGACACTCTAGAGTGTTTCACAGAAACTTGCACATGTCATGATGTGACCACTTACCTTTTGAACAAGTGCCAAAAAAGACAATCCTATAAAACAGACAAAGACTGATAAATTCACCTGAGTTATGTCAAACTCTGATAATAAGGACAGTCGGGAGGACTACTGCTGTCATTATTACCTATTAGCTGCATTACATCAGCCTTCTGTGCCCCATCTATCAGAACCAGAGCCCCCCACAGCGACACTTTAGCCCACAGCTTCAGCCCCTGCTGTTACACCACCACCAGAGCCCCCTGTTGGAGACCCAGCTGCTGGCGAGACAACTTGTGAGCAGGCAGAGCCTGCTTCCAATGACACACCTGCCCTTCCACCACCTGCGGCACCCGAGGGACCCAAGGGGGAGACACCCCATCAGCCGCAGCGAGAGAGACACCCGCCAAGACGGATGGCTTACGACCAGCTGGGCACCCCGTCCTGCTATATTGTCCAGCCAGCAACAGCAACTGCTTCCTGTGTACCCAGGTCAGATCCCATAATTTCCAGCTCTGCAGCCATACTACACTCAGCACATTGATTTGTATGGACTTCAGCAAATGGAAGCTGACGCTTTTCCATTGAAGACTTGTACTTACCATTGTACTTTCCATTGAAGACTGTACTTACAAACTGTCATGAAGACAAAATACACACACACACATATACTGTATGTATATATATATATATATATATATATATATATATATATATATATATATATATATATATATTATATATTTATATATATCATATATATATATATGTATATATATATATTATTTATTTTTTCCTAGTTTCCTATATATTTTTTTCTCTTTCCCTATGGATTACATCCATAGAAAATAGAAAATAGACAGTTTTGTGAAAACTTCCATATGGACTGGTTATAGACTCTCTAGTCTTCAGTCATAGGCTGTGGTGAAGCAGGTATTAAAGCCCACAGGACTAATATGGTTTGCTCTACAGTGGATTACTGACTATGAGAAATTATAGCCAGCAAAGTAACTTGTTGGTATAATGTCGGGACGACATTTTTCGAGTGGGGGAGAGCGTGATAGGTTGAACGACTACCATTATAGCCCCACTGCAGTACTAAAAGATTATATACAGCTGTTATTCATAAGTTGATTTCATACTCTGAGAGTTGGCAGTAAAAAGGTTTGCAAAAAATACTAATTTATATTAGTTCACTGAAGCCTAAACAACAATGTAAAAAGTTAGTTCTAATGTTGCATTGAAGTTTATTTCATCAAAGGCAATTGTGATCTGTACATCAGTAATCAGCTATTAAGCCTTTTCTGGGATTGATTGGTAGTGGCTACATTCTCCACTAGGGGGCTTTCGCGCTCTCTCTTTATTGCATTTAACTACTGGTAAGAGAAGTAACTTATTTTTTTTTTATCCCCTATTGTCGGGGGTGTAACACATGCACTTCTGTTCTACCCTAAGAGCTCCAGACCCTTAAACGTGTCCACTCTGGTGCATTGTGGATTGGGTGGGGGTCAAAGTCTTGGTGAATCAAGCCCCTAGCTGTTCTCCCAAATATTTTGCTAGAACAGATGATTTGCGAGAAAACGACTTTATGAAAGAAATGCATTCAACCTACTGATTTAAGATGAAAAAGAACCTGATCTGCATAGACTTAAGGTGGCTGCTGGCTTTTGGGTAGATTCTGTTAAGAACTTTCTCTGCGCACCTTCTGTCAAACCTTCGCCCAGTATTAAACAACATGGGTGAGACTCAATGAGAACCTTGACAGCTGAATTATTCACACAGCTCTAGCAGTCATCGCTGACATGGAGGACAGTGGGGTGACTCATCCTACTTGATAATACAAGATGATTGATGCTTTTTGAAACGCTAAACATCCGACATGAATAATAAGCAGGGGCCTTGTTAGAGGCGGGGACTTTTTTTTTTTCTTTTCATTCTGGGAGTGGACACACAGTTATGTGTAAGGGTCAGACATGTAAGGGTCAGACATGCATCCTCACCTGGGGAGGAGGTTATCCACTAGGAAATTAATAGTGGGTTTGTGAGACAGAAAAAGACATAGAAAGCTGTGAGGAAGAAAGGAAGGAAGAGAAATGCAGATAAGAAAAGAGCGTTTCCAAGCTACCACCATCACACTGGCTCTATGAATCATCCATCAGTATCATGTAGAAAAGGGAATTAGCTATAAAACTGCTTTCTGTGTGGCTTTGCTAAGCCTGCAGATACATGTTTAAACATGCTTAATTGTAATAAAGCTTCAGCAAAGCTTACTTTACCTGATTAGGCATGAAAGTGACAAATCCTTACTGCAAACGTTGATATGTTCAAAAGGGTAAATGGAATAAAAGGTTTAAATCAATCAAAGCCAGGGTGTTAAAATTAAGGTAAATTGATTAAGGATGCAAAAGGAAAACATTATAATTGATCTTGTGTTTTATGTCCATGCCACTATGCAACAACTGGTAGTATACAGACCCATTCAATAAATGAAAATATTGTTGAAAAGTTAATTTATTTCAGTAACTTAGACCATTAGGTGAAACACATTATATAGATTAACTGCACACCAACTGTTTTCAAGCCTTTATTTATGTTAATTATGAGAATTTTCTGCTTACAGCTATTGAAAACATGACATTTAAGATTGAAATATTACATCACACCAATAAAAAAAGATTTTATGAAAGGTATGTTTTATAGCTGTTTAAAGATTGTTATTTAAAAAAAATACACTTAATCTGACAAATAATACTTATTAGAACACATATTCTAGTTTATTGAATATGACTGGAAATGGGTGGATATAAGATTTGTCTACTTTAATTCAGGGTTTTAGGATTGGCTTCCAGTCTGATAATGGGTCATTTCACAGCTTTTTGCCATCAGGACTAAAATAAAATATCTTTTTTTTCCAAAACAAAATCCCTTTGACTTGTAAGAACTTACGTAAATAAAGGCTGGATTCCGTGCTTAATGCAGTTTTTTAAATGCACAGCTTCAAAAACATTTGGTACTTTTATTCTGGTGAGGCGTGTTCAAAAAACAAACAAAAACTGATGGTTAAAATGTTAAAATCAACTTGTGACTTGGCATATCAAGGACAGCACGTGTCATTTAAATATGAATCAATATAAAACTGCTCCATTTGTTAAGTGTTATTATATTATATTAACATTTTTCCATACCTGGAAATGATAAAGCCAATGCTGTACTTTTCAAGACTGCGTAGGAACCCTGGAAAGTTGATATGATAAACTGTTTCACACTGTAGCAACACTAACTCACGAGCTAATGCATAGAAGCAGAGGCTCAGCTGAATGTCAACAGAAAGCTGCTGGAATGCTACCGCAAGGCTTTGAAGGGCTCCTCTAGTCTTAGCGGAAACAGCAGAGGCTCTAGTTTGTTTTTTTACCCCCTGATCATCAATGCATCTTTTGATTGTTAAGGCGGAGAAAAGAGGCTTCATTAGTATGCATCTTTGATGGTGCCTCGGCTGCCTGCAGATGCAGCAGTCGCGGTGGTGGGGGGCATGGGAGAAGCTGGGTCAGTCACATGGCTGGGACTCGTAGCAGCATCTCTGCATTCAGAGGATCTGAACCAAGGTGCCGCTCTTTCCTCCTAATTCTCTGATGAAAGCCATGACCTACTTTTCACAAACACAGGCTCATGCAAACTTGATGATACGCCTATAACAGAGGAGCCCATCGTGCATTGCCCGAGGTAAGCCTTGCGATGTGCAGGCAGCAGGGGGTCTCAGTGGTAAGAACCAACTGGCAGCATGTTCGCAACTCTGTCCTGGGAAGTTAAACAAGATTAGAGATAGTGATGCTAAAACAGCATGGGACTAAAGATGTGACATTTCATGACATGAAATTTCAAAACAGAGCAATCATTTATTAATGAACCAGGTCTTCTATGGACGTACAGAGCCAGCCATACAAAATATGACCCTTGCTGCAAAGCAACAACTTGGTTGGAAATATAAAACTTATTTCCATCATTAAACGGGCAAACTGCAGTCAACTTCATCAAAAAAATCACTCATTACATATGTTGCAAGTTCTACATCATAAAAACTTTGGAACACTTTCATATACAGAAAGAATTTCTGGTGTTTCTGGTATTGGTACCTCTTGAAGATTTATCACTTTTTGTCACATTGCAACTACAAACGTCAATGTTTTAATTGAGATTTTATGTGACGGCAAACTTCACAATGATGCAAAGTAGTGCATCATTGTAAAGTGGAACGACAATTAAATGATGCAAGGTTTTCAAACATTTTCAAACTTTTTTTGCAAATAATATTCTGAAGTGTGATGTGCATTCGGAAGAGCTACATCTCTTATGGGATGTCTCAACCACAGATTCTTCTCTGCAAAAAAGGATCAAGCTCAGCAGGCTTGTGTGGCAACAGCTTTTTTCAACATATTGAAACTAGGTCTGGACTTTGACTGGGCCATTATAAAATAAATAAGCTGTGATTAAAATTATTCTATTGAAGCTCTGAATTTATGTTTAGGTTCATTGTGCTGCTAAAAGGTAAACCTGCACCCACTCTCTCTGTCCCTGGTGAAGACCATGCTGACCATGATGCTGCCATCGCCCTGTTTCACAGAGGGGATGGTGTGTTCAGAGAGATGCACAGTGTTATTTTCCAACTACAGAAAGCATTTTACAGGTAGGCCACAAAGTTGCATTTTTGTCTCATCAGGCTAGCATATCAGCTTTCAGATTGTGCTGTGCCCCACACATAGCTCAAAATTTTAAGATTTCTTATGGCTTTATTTCAGTAAATGCCAGATTTGTGCAGTGCACAATTAGTAACTGCCCTCTAATAGATTCTACCATCTGAGCTGTCAATCTCTGCAGCTACTTCAGAGTTACCATGGGCCTCTTGACATGCTTTCTTAGCCTGGCCTGTCTTTAGGCCGATGGTCATGTGTTGTTGGGTTTGTGTCATACTCTTTCCATTTTTGGATGATGGAGTCAGTAAGATGTTCAAAGCCTGGGATGTTGTTTTACAACCTAACCCTAACTTAAACTTTATTCAAAGTCTTATCCCTGAGCTGTCTGCGGTATTTCTCAGGTAACATGGTGTGGTTTGTACACTAATGTTCTCTAACAAACCTTTGTAGTCTTCACAGAAAAAAGGGGGGTGAACACAAGCACACACTATAGACTTCAAATTTTTTATTTGCAAAAAATATGTATTTCCCCTTTACTATTGTGTGTTATTTTATGTTGCTCTACCACATAAAAGGTGTTGTACATCCATCACACTTCTTCTTGAATAGGTTAAAATTAATTAGTAGTTTGGTACCAATAGCCCACAACTACACAGCAAATATATCAACAAAGTCTACGTTATACAAACCCTGTTTGCATGTCTGCCATTTAACAGACTGCATTTAAAAATACTTAAGTGTGGTGAGCACTTGGATCATAACAGATTGTGATGCTTGTTCTACTTGTTTCAGATGTAAACTAAACCTCAGGAAATGTCAGGTAGGTGTTAAGTTGTGAGCTACAGCCGCAAGAGCAAAGGTGTGCGTTTCATTACTTTATTTGTGCCTCAAATTGTCCTAATGCTCATACCTTACTTGTCATAAAAAGAACCACCAGAAAGCTTAAAAAAAACAAAACAAAAAAAACACCTTGCCTCTGAAGAAAAACAGAAAAAAATCAATAACACCACAGAGTGATGTATCAGGATTATGAAGAGACTAAATAAAGATAGATGACAAAAGATACAGTTGAGGTAAGCATCTAGAAACCCAGACCTCATAACCTCACAACATGACGCTGAGAACAAAGACACAGAACTGGAAGCAGAACAGAAAATAGGTGGTAGGGTCATCGAATAAATATAGCTGCAAGCATGAAGTTAGAAGGAGTGTTTTAGGAAGGGCTAAAGAATGTGTTTGAGTGTAAGAATGTGTTTGAGTGTATTTACCTGACATAAGTCATATGTCAGGTAAATAGGAGGCACAAAGTCTTTAGACGAGGTTTCGGATTCATAGTTTTAGAAAACAAAGACATGATTTTCTGACAATATGATCAGATATTTGTCTTTTCATAATGAACTTTCAATGTGAAATGGGAAACATTCCTTATTAAACATGATTTAATGTCTGAATATTCCTCAAACAATGCGAGTTCAGTAATACCAGCTATCGCTGTTGTTCTACTGAACATTTTATGCTGTTTTTGGAGTCTCTTGGTGATGCTTAACAAGAAATGTTGATTTTTTTTAGTAAATGTTTCAGTAACTACTCCCTCTGAAATGATTTTTGTTAGTGCAGTTTAAATAGTAGTTTAAATGGGAGTCAGAAAGACGTTAAAATATATGATCCTGGAGTAGGACTGAGAGCAGGTAAGCAAAAATCCTTATCAATCTTGCTACTCTTTATTCTGGAGTCTTGAGTCTGGCTACATCCATTTTTAATCTGAACCTTTGGGTTGATTCCATTTACACGGCCTTTTCTGACCCTTGACAACAAGAGTGGGGAAATTTACCCACAATTCTGGGCATAAACGTCATATTCATTTAAAAAAATTTCAGTATCAGTTAAGTTTCTCTCACCTGACCAAACGTAACTGCAGATGAACATTTATCTGTTAGCTCTTCTAGAACAACCCGGGAACCACTAATGTTCAAAATGATCATAAATGATAAGAACCTGGAGCACCTATGTTACTGTTCACAGTGAAACCAGTTTCACAGAAACATGGACTGAAAGTGTGTCAAAGAGGAAAGTAGCCTCTGCTTCATTTCTGACACATTAAAACTTGACTGAATTGTTCAGTTGCTAACATGGACAGATTTAAAGTCTTCTGGAGAAATCTTTTAGGGTTAATCAAGACAAAGATTAAGTTGTTTGGCAACAATGACAAGACGTATGGAGGATTCAAGGTGAGGAACTTAATCCTAAAATCAATGTATCAATTGTCATGCATAGTGGGGGTAGCATCATGCTGTGGGGATGTTTCTGGTGCATTGCTTAAGGTGGATGGTATAATGAAAAAAAATATGACTACTTCCAAATTATTTAACATGACCTCAAACCAACAGCTTGACTGTTGGAGCTCTGACATAACTGGGTGTTCCAATAGGACAATGATCAACCACACAAATACTTTTGGGATAAAACAGATTAACATTAAGCTTCTGGAATGGAGCCTCGACCCTGTTGTTCGTTGGCAGGAAACTAACCAATTCAAACAAACTGCCATTTTGGAAGATAGAAGTAGTCAAATATCCAGCTGGAATTATTATAGGAGCTTGTTGATAGCTAAAAACCCTGTGGGTTCTTGGCAATATTCTAAGGGACATTTAGTCCAATAATGGTGGGGGTACATGCTTTTATTGAGTAAAAGACAATAACTTCAAACATTGACACTAAATCGCTGTTTTTCACAGATCACTGAGGGTATACATTGTTTAACCAGTATCATCAGTCTAAAAAGCCCAAAAAGCCCAAAATATCTATAAAGCACCTGCCAAAGTCATACAAAACTTCTCTGCAGTATCACCAGTGAAGAGGAGGTGCATTTAGCCATGATAATATGCATGATTCACCCAGAGGAAAACTATACTACATGTGGCATTGTGAACTGCACTCAGTAAATTAATGAATGCAATTATAAAACTTTACTATGATTTAAGTTCTGAAAAATAGCTGGCACAATGAGAAACCCATCTTGGTAGAAAGCCTTAATCCCCATGTTTCTGTTTCTAAGAACACATTTTGTGGAAATTACTCAGGATGAATAAAAAATATCATTGACATACACAGAACTACAGGTTCGGTGAATTTACCACAGGTAAATAACAACACCTTTAGCTTTTGTTTCCCCATATGAAGGTGTAAGAGGTGGATTATGATTTTCACAAAATGAAGATCTAAAAACTTGACGGAAATAATAAAATAATCAGCAAAAGATACAATGATTTTAACTGAGACATTGTCCTGTTCGCAGAAGTTGATATACCTTTCTTAGTTATTAGGAAATATCTCTGACTTGCTTTGATCAAAATTCTCCAAATACATTGCACAACAGTTTACATAGTGTACATGTGTAGATATTACTAAAGAACCCCATTTAAGGAGGTACAGTCAATTACATCAAGACTGTGCTTCTAAACAAAGAAGTTTCTTTTGAGATCTTTTGAAATGAAAATACTTTTAAAAGCACCTTCAATGTTGGTAACAAAACATCTGGATTGCATACGATCACATGTGAAAGAACCTGGAGGACCCTCGTGGATGAGTTGAGTAGCAGACAAACCAAGTCCCTCCTGGAGGAGTTTTATGGTAAGACGAGACAAAGATTGAGTTTACCGCAATACAAGAGATATATATGTTTACAGAGGTCAAGGTGAGGCATTCAAACCTAAGAACACTGTAGTATCTTTCAGGCATTGTGGTGGCAGCATCCTGCTAGCGGTCTAATGTATCTGTAGTTTTGAGGCTATTTTAATCATTTTAACCCTCTGTGGATCAGACATTTTCCCATAGTAGATGGCTTATTTTGTTATTTTGCACAGGTTTTGGATGTGAAACCCTAAACTGGCTTTTAGACATCACACTAGCACACAAAGGAAGTAAACCACTGTTTGCTTTAATTCTGAAACATTAAGTAAATATTTTTTTCTTCTTAAAATAAAGTTTTAGTGTATTTCTAGTGTATTCTGCTTTTTCTTTCTTCAGTTAAGGAAACCATTTTACTGCTGAAAAAAAATGTTTAATTTAGAATTAAACAGACAACATAGTTTTTTTTTTTAATTGAGCTGGGCTGAAATGGATAAACTACGGTAGGGATCCTGGATAACTTCACTCTGAGCTAAGCAATGTGACAATTTCCTTTTTCGATGGCTCAATGAAGAATATCTCATTCAGATGATCAGATATCCTTTGAGGGTTGTTTATTGTCAAAGTTTTTGAACCACTAGTCACTTGAAGCAACTTTTAATCAGGGCAAGGACAGATAAAGACATTATTTTAGATGTATGTCATTGTTTACAACAAGAAGAAAACTACACTAACCTGATTATGTGCTCCTCTGCATACAAGTCTCACATACAATGCCCTGGCCAAAAAAAAGTCGCCACCTGGATTTAACTAAGCAAATAGGTACAAGCCTCCCATTGGATAATTACTGCATTTGTTGAATATGTTTCAGCTGGGAATAAGTTATTTAACCCCAACTGATGCAATGAGTTGCTTCTTATTTCTTAAACAACAATATCAAAAGACACATCTTGTGGTCGTGGAAAAGATGTCAGTCTGTTTCAAAAGGGTCAAATCATTGGCATGCATCAAGCAGAGAAAACATCTAAGGAGATTGCAGAAACTACTAAAATTGGGTTAAGAACTGTCCAACGCATTATTAAAAACTGGAAGGATAGTGGGGAAGTTGAGGAAGAAATGTGGCCGGAAGAAAATCCTGAATGATTGTGATCGGCGATCACTTAAACGTTTGGTGAAACGTTTTGGTGAAATCAGAAAGAAAAACAACAGTAAAACTCCGGGCTATCTTTAATAGTGAAAGTAAGAGCATTTCCACACGAACAATGCGAAGGGAGCTCAAGGGATTGGGACTGAACAGCTGTGTAGCCTTAAGAAAACCACTAATCAGTGCGGTTAACCAGAAAAAAAGCTTCAATTTGCTAGGGAGCATAAAGATTGGACTCTGGAGCAATGGAAGAAGGTCATATGGTCTGATGAATCCAGGTTTAACCTGTTCCAGAGTGATGGGAGCATCAGGGTAAGAAGAGAGGCAGGTGAAGTGATGCACCCATCATGCCCAGTGCCTAATGTCCAAGCCTGTGGGGGCAGTGCTATGATCTGGGGTTGCTGCAGTTGGTCAGGTCTGGGTTCAGCAACAGTATGTGTTCAAAGAATGAGGTCAGCTGACTACCTGAATATACTGAATGACCAGGTTCTTCCATCAATGGATTTTTTCTTCCTTGATGGCACGGACATATTCCAAAATGACAATGCCAGGATTCATCGAGCTTGAATTGTGAAAGAGTGGTTTAGGGAGCATGAGACATCATTCTCACACATGGATAGGCCACCACAGAGTCCAGACCTTAACCCCACTGTGAATCTTTGGGATGTGCTGGAGAAGGCTTTGCGCAGCAGTCAGACTGTAACATCATCAATGCAAGATCTTGGTGACAAATTAATGCAAGACTGGGTGGAAATAAATCTTGTGACATTGCATAAGCTTATCAAAACAATGTCACAGCGAATGCGTGCCATAATAAAAGCTAAAGGCGGTCGAACAAAATATTAGTGTGTGAATTATTTTTTTTGCTGGGGACTTTTTTTGGGGGCCAGGCAGTGTACATGTACATGTAAGATCTTTTCACGATGAGTTCAAGGGATCCTCCAAAATTGAACTCTTCACATTTAATGACTATAGTGAAATTATTACTACAAGTCTACAAATCAAATCTGCAGAGAAGCCTTATGCAAGACTTTTGCTGAAGATTTTAAGTCATAAACACATGGAAGTACGTGGGCTGCTTGTGAGTTATAACAGGCAGAGAAAATAGGGATTTTATGTAATGCAGTAATGCTCGGTGTCTAAGCCAAGGGGACATCTTTCAGCCCACACAAGTCACCTTACCAGACCTTGGAAGCAATTCTGAATTGAACAGGTTTGTTTCCTCTTCAAGTTAGCTTCAGATAAACTGTGTGCTTGAAGGTGCTCAAAGATCAACACAGTGGTGCTCCTCAGTTTACAAACCCTGGCAGAATATCTAATTTAGTAGCGATTTTTTTGAAGATATGAGTGATAATACAAAAATGTTCTCTTTCACTTATGGTTAGTGTTTGGGTAAAGCCATTCATTACTAAACGGCTGTGTTTGTTCTTTTTAAATCATGACAACAGAAAAATGAAGCTGATAAACAGTTTACATAATCTGGACCCTTTTGTCCTATGGCATACTAAACACTTGATTCATATGGGGTTAAATAGCTACTAAAGATTATCATCATTATCTGTGATATGTTTGTCTATAATTACTGTGTGTTTATAGAAAGTCAGTGAGGTTATGGGTTTCTGAAAGACTAGATCATGATCCGTGCAGTGCTGCACTGATGTTGCTAGATTCTGATCCATGAAGAAAGGAAAATACTTATCACAGGATCAACGGGAGAAAGTAGTTAAAAAAGAAATGAAGAGATATCCAAGGAATTCAAAATGACAACCGCACTGTTCAAACGTTAATTAAAAAATGGGAAAATAGGGATTCTGTTAAAACTACAAATGAACTGCCAGGAATATTGTTCGGGATGCAAAGAGGACAGAATTCTGTACTATGGTTTTTTTAAATTGCAGAACAAGGAGGAACTTGAAGAAATTTCATGACTGCACGGTCAAGTCACCAGAAGATTAAAACTGAGCTCTAGTTAATGGCCACAACCATCAAAGCTAGATTTGGAGAAAAGTCATTAAGGCATATGAAGAAAAGTGCACCATGCTTACCCTGAAACACGGCGGTGGAGGGTTGATGGGTTGTGGATCTCTGAGCTACAAAGGCACCAGGAACCTGGTCAATATTGATGGCTGCTGAGGATAAATGCAGCATGTTATCACAAGATACTGGGGAAAGAATTGTACTCATCAACTCAGAAGCTGCATTGTGATCTGATTGGATGTTCCAACATAACATGATCCAAAACAGAAGGCCAAATCAGCCTCTCACTGACTCCACTTGTCTTCTGACCTCAAGATCTCAAACATGCAGTTTATCTCAGACAGCCCAAGAATCTGAAAGATCTGAAGGTTTTTTGCCAAGAAGAACAATTAAGAAACAGCAAACACACCTGTTTCATAATAAAGGGCTTTGTCCAACCAATAACAATGAGTGAAAGAAAAGTTTTGCATTATCATTCATATTCACAAAATCTGAAATTGTGCCAGGATATGTGAACTTATGAGCACAACTGTAACTACAACTGGTGTTTTGTTGGTCTAACAAATGCAAGAGACAAGTTTCAATTACTTCTAAAATAAGCAGTCAAATAAACACTGCAAAAAAACCTAGACACCAACTTTTATACTCAATTTGAAGACCTTGAAAGTTTAAATGGTGCACTATCTGCAAGTAAATGATAATCAAGGCAAATGAAACTCATGACAGAAATGAAAGAAGAGCAAAAAGTCTTTAAAACATAACAGCACACTCTTTCATGGACAGGAGGATCAAGATTTTAAAGATGTTAAACGACAAGCTTCAAGCCACATTTGGCAACAGAGATAAACAGTAAACCATTTAACTGGGTGGGAGTCTCATTTTGTTTGTTGATAAGCAGATGGCAATTTTACAATGCACATAAATCTCTCCGGGGAAAGATGGAGCAATGGCACTTTTAAAACAGACTACTAAGCTCAAAGGCATGCAGCGGACATCTCTGTCTTAACTGTCACATTTTAGGGAAACAAGACATTGAATCACATCATGAGATGTAATGTAAGGTTTTGACTGGTGGCCTAAGATAACGTAATTGTACTTTACAAATTGAACTAGAATAGCACCCGAATAGAATAGTATCAAATACTGAAAAAAAAGATTTTTCCTATTTATTAAATCCATCAAAACTAAGAACTACAGCGTTTTAAAGTCTTTAAATGCATAAAAAAATGGCATCTGCTTTGATGCCATTTTAATAAAAGTCCCATACAGATTAGGGACATAGTCTTTGATGCATAAATCTTGCAATTTTTTCATTTTCTGTTAGATTCAAAATGTCTAACTCTATCAATTAACCTGCAGCAAATAAATAATTGTCTTTTGTCTGTTACAGTTATTACACCACTATCACACTGTTACCTATATTGGCGTATTGAAAAAGGCTTGTTATGCAGATTTTGAGGAGTATCCAAAACTTTAATGTGTTGAGTTTTGTATGTACTTTCACGTTGAATAGTGTGTGTATATCACAATATATCAGCTAAGTATTAGCCAAATTAATCAGAAAGTAGTTGTTGTTGTCAGTTTTACTTTCAATTTCAGTCATTCTGTATCCTAAAGTGAGTTAATCTTCATAACCGCAGACAAAGCCTTTGCTCAGTGTTGCATGAGATTAAGTAACATTGTAAATGGGTGGATGCTGCTTAATATAGTCTCTCATTTTCATCAATTCTGTAGCAGAGGTGCAATGCGTGGTATACATGTTGCACAAAAGGGAAGAACTTTTCAACATGTCCCAAACATCTATAGCAGCCTGGCTAATGTGGTGCATGATATAGTGGTAAATGCAAAGGAAAAGCAATGTTGCTTTTATTTACCAAAGGCCACGTGTATATTCTTAAACTTTTGAAACACAACGCAGAACAGCAGAAGTGTGACATGGTATTAAGAAAGAAGAAAAAACTCAGTCAAAATAGGAACTGGCAGACCATACCTAAAAGAAAAGCGGAACTGGCCAAAAAAAAAGCCCGATTCGTGCATCTCTACATAGGTGGTTGTGGGACATATTTAACTAATACTACCAACTTTATGCAAACACACACATACACATACACACACGCACATATATATAGAGAGAGATACATCTATATACCTATATATATAGATATACAGGGGTTGGACAATGAAACTGAAGCACCTGTCCTTTTAGTGTGGGAGGTTTCATGGCTAAATTGGACCAGCCTGGTAGCCAGTCTTCATTGATTGCACATTGGACCAGTAAGAGCAGAGTGTGAAGGTTCAATTAGCAGGATAAGAGCAAAGTTTTGCTCAAAATATTGAAATGCACACAACATTATGGGTGACATACCAGAGTTCAAAAGAGGACAAATTGTTGGTGCACGTCTTGCTGGCGCATCTGTGACCAAGACAGCAAGTCTTTGTGATGTATCAAGAGCCACGGTATCCAGGGTAATGTCAGCATACCACCAAGAAGGACGAACCACATCCAACAGGATTAACTGTGGATGCAAGAGGAAGCTGTCTGAAAGGGATGTTCAGGTGCTAACCCGGATTGTATCCAAAAAACATAAAACCACGGCTGCCCAAATCACGGCAGAATTAAATGTGCACCTCAACTCTCCTGTTTCCACCAGAACTGTCCGTTGGGAGCTCCACAGGGTCAATATACACGGCTGGGCTGCTATAGCCAGACCTTTAGTCTCTCATGCCAGTGCCAAACGTCGGTTTTAATGGTGCAAGGAGCGCAAATCTTGGGCTGTGGACAACGTAAAACAAGTATTGTTCTCTAAAGAGTCCACCTTTACTGTTTTCCCCACATCCGGGAGAGTTACAGTGTGGAGAAGCCCCAAAGAAGCGTACCACCCAGACTGTTGCATGCCCAGAGTGAAGCATGGGGGTGGATCAGTGATGGTTTGGGCTGCCATATCATGGCATTCCCTTGGCCCAATACTTGTGCTAGATGGGCGCGTCACTGCCAAGGACTACCAAACCATTCTTGAGGACCATGTGCATCCAATAGTTCAAACATTGTATCCTGAAGGCGGTGCCGTGTATCAGGATGACAATGCACCAATACACACAGCAAGACTGGTGAAAGATTGGTTTGATGAACATGAAAGTGAAGTTGAACATCTCCCATGGCCTGCACAGTCACCAGATCTAAATATTATTGAGCCACTTTGGGGCGTTTTGGAGGAACGAGTCAGGAAACGTTTTCCGTAATGACGTAGTGACGTAGTTACCGTAGTTACGTAGTGACCTGGCCACTATCCTGCAAGAAGAATGGCTTAAAATCCCTCTGACCACTGTGCAGGACTTGTATATGTCATTCCCAAGACAAATTGACGCTGTATTGGCCGCAAAAGGAGGCCCTACACCATACTAATAAATTATTGTGGTCTAAAACCAGGTGTTTCAGTTTCATTGTCCAACCCCTGTATCTGTATCCATATATCCTTCTCCGTTTCTTACAATTCATCTCAAATCTGCCGCAAGGGTTAGAAAGTTGCTATTTCTCTGCTATATGAAGAGATGAGAGATGTACCATTCACACTTTATCTTGAACCATCACTCACAGATTGATTTTATCTCTGGACTCTTTTCACAGCAGATAGACCAACTTGTTATAATTGGAGATGAACAGAACCACCATATTTTCTCATCGGTTGCAAAAAACAAAGTTCGAGCCGTTTCTCTGAGTGGATTGCAGCCATTACTCACATGAGTGACATTTGTGTTTTTTCTGCATCAGTAAGTGAAAATGTCTCCCATCAAAGGTATATAAAATGCCACAATTTTGTTAATGACAGCAACAGCATGCATGCATTGTTGAATAAAAGGATCAAACCCGGGGCCTCAGGAGATGGGGGCAAATGAAAGGCACAGTAATGACTGTACAGATCAGAGGCCGAGGCAGCATAGAGCGTGAAATTGCCAACGTGTGACTGCTAGTGGAATCTGAGGGCGTGATCTCTGTCAACTGTTTTCCAAATCATAGCCCCTTTTACATTGTTACCCACTTACACTAATACAAAGCCTTTTCTTACAGTACAGCATAGCAGGCAAGTGTCTTCTAATAGTTAAATTGAAAGACAAATTGACACTTAAAATTATGAGACTAATAAGATTTTCCAGCAAGTACAGTGGAGGATTTTCCCCTTATCTGCTACAAGACCAGTTTACACCTCTGTTCTTAAAGTGCAGTGTACTAAGTCTTCATTACTCCATGAGGGGTCGAGGATTTTGAGCACCATGAATGTTTCCTAAAAGTGAGGACTTTGTGAAATGTTTGTCATCTGCTTGAACTCTCACACTTAAGACAGAGGCTTTAAGAGAATGCTGTAGCACAAAATACTGCAAGTTTGTTTGTTTGGCATGCACTTGTTTCAGCATGCATTTGCTTTGCAAAAGTATTCTAACCCCTAAAACATTGGCACATTTTGTCATTTTACAACCATAAACATTATGTGAAATGGGCCGAAATGTCCAATGTTTGCACATTCAGGTTAATGTGCAAACAATGGAGTACCCGCTGTAAAAGGTGGTTCTACAAGGTACTGGGTCAAGAGAACCCAAAACAAATGCATGCCACACTATTCAAATGTTTACTTTGAAAAACATCAACTTTGAAACCATGTATCCTTCTTCTTCCACTTTACAATTATGCTCTACTTTTTGTTGGTCTATTACATAAAATCCCATATAAATACAGAATTTTGTGGTTAAAAAGGTTGTCAGGACTTTTGCACGGCACAGAATCTCAATAGGAAAACAGTGCTTTAAAACTTGGGAAGATGTTCGCTGGCCAGCAACAGAATACAACAACTAATAAATGTGCAAAAACTGATTTTATAAGTTTTAAGGGTATGAGAGAGCAACTGATTTGCTCAAGAATAGACAAGGCATTAGAAGATGGCTGCAAATTTTAACCTCTCCTTTTAAACCTGAAGCCCTACAAGCACAATGCAATAAGGATTAACCAAAATTCACAGTACAAAATTACAAATATGAAGAAAAAAAAGGGCCACACATTCTACTCAGAGTTAAAAAATGCGGACTGGATTCCTGTGCTCGGTTCACGGACACATTTTCACAAACCTGCAAAATGCCTCTGCTGCTCTCAGAAAGCCGTTTTTCCCCCTCCTCTAGTATCACAGCAAGGCCTTATCTTATCCGCTTCATGCAGTGATGCTTCTTGTGATGAATCTCTAATGTGAGAGAACTGGAAAACTATTATCTGGACTTGGCAGTTTTCTTTGGCTGGCCAGTACCCCCCACTTTCTTTCTGCACTTCTTGCTAGAAGCCTTTGCTGCAGCTTTCTGTCTATATAAATTTGCTATATCTGCTTATGCGTTTTTAACAAAAAGGGAAAAAAGGTGTTCTTGTTGGCAGAGCGCATGCATCTTCCTACTTAAAAGAGAGAGGATCAAGGACCACTTGTGGTGTATGTGGGCTCAGCCTCTGACTGTTTCATATTACTATGGATACCGGTTTTCATTTTTATAGACCGTGGCTATCTGGGCAGTAATAAATTAGTATCAAGCATGAAATTGCTTTGTTCTGATAAGAATTAAAGATGCAGAAGGTGATTGTGTCGCTTATAACAGCCCTGGATAACCCATACACTGTAAAAACTAATTTCAAATGGCATTATGTATTAGCCATTAAAATTATTTTAATTTCAATAGAGCATATGTTTGTAAATGTAATGTGTTAGTTGCCAATGAACGGCACATTTTAGTTGTGGTTTTTAGGGAGAAGGTTTGCATAGATTTTAAAAGGTTTAATACTATATTAGTAATGTTAAATGCCTTATTCATAAACCAAATTGTTGTTTTTTTGTTCCTTGTTTAAGTACAGTTACAAACCAGATGGGCAAAATGGTCTAAATAATTACTTAGAATTTAACTAATTTAGTTGAGTAATTTATTGGAATTTGGCTAATTTATGTTTTTATTCATTTATTTATTCTAAGAATTTACTTTATTAGTGTATGCTGAGAAATTAGCTGAAATAAGTTCTCTCAAACGCACTTCTTAGAAGTATGATCCCCTGCGAGTGGAATCAAAGTGAAATAACGATTATCATTAATCCGGATATATTGATGGAGATCACGAGTTTTATTTCCTCCCATTTTTCAGGCAATACAAACTCAGCTTTTATTTTGTTAAACCAGGTTGAACCCTAACCCATCTTGTTCATTTACTTAAGCACTTTTCCATAAACTTTACCTGATAAATGAACAAAATTATTTTAATGATTAGTTAGGATTTAACACATTTTCATATATACCTCTATATTGAAAATAGTTTGAAACGTAACTGTTTAAAGTGCTATTAACTCCTAAACTTACACGATTTCTTCGCATAAATGTTAATTAAAATCAACTCAAATTCAAATTTATGCAAATAATTCCACCCGTTTTACTGATTCAATTCTAACAGTTTAGTTTACCAGCACAGGCGTATTAGATTCTGTGACACTGGGTGTTGTGGTCTCTGATGGACTGTCATTGAACTGCTGGTGGTGATGCTGGGTGGGTGTTGCTGTCCATACTGAGCAGCTAAAAACGAAGGAAAAAAAGGGGAGGCTTTGCAAGCTAGGAATGCACAATTAGTCCTGGGTCAGTTGCTATGGGTTTTCTCAAAGGCAAATAAGGCGGTCAGTTCGTGACTTTGTGCTTATTTAAAAATAAATACACTGTTATTTTAGGCAACTTAGGAAACAACACTGATTGACAATTAATTTCACATGCTGTTGTGCAAATGGAATAGACAACAGGGGGAAATCTTTGGCGATTAGCAAGACACACTCAATAAAGGAGTAGTTCTGCAGGTGGGGACCACAGACCACTTCTCAGTACCTATGCTTTCTGGCTGATGTTTTGGTCGCTTTTGAATGTTGGTGGTACTTTCACACTCGTGGTAGCATGAGACGGACTCTACAACCCACACAGGTGGCTCAGGTAGTGCAGCTCATCCAAGATGGCACATCAATGCGAGATGTGGCAAGAAGGTTTGCTGAGTCTGTCAGCGTAGTGTCCAGAGCCTGGAGGCGCTACCAGGACACAGGCCAGTACACCAGGGGACGTGGAGGAGGCCGTAGGAGGGCAACAACCCAGCAGCAGGACCGCTACCTCCGCCTTTGTGCAAGGAGGAACAGGAGGAGCACTGCCTGAGCCCTGCAAAATAACCTCCAGCAGGCCACAAATGTGCATGTGTCTGCACAAACGGTTAGAAACCGACTCCATGAGGATGGTATGAGGGCCCGACGTCCACAAATGGGGGTCGTGCTCACAACCCAACACCGTGCAGGACGCTTGGCATTTGCCAGAGAACACCAGGATTGGCAAATTCGCGACTGGCGCCCTGTGCTCTTCACAGATGAAAGCAGGTTCACACTGAGCACATGTGACAGACGTGACAGAGTCTGGAGACACCGTGGAGAGCGATCTGCTGCCTGCAACCTCCTTCAGCATGACCGGTTTGGCAGTGGGTCAGTAATGGTGTGGGATGGGATTTCTTTGGAGGGCCGCACAGCCCTCCATGTGCTCGCCAGAGACAGCCTGACTGCCATTAGGTATCGAAATGAGATCCTCAGACCCCTTGTGAGACCATATGCTGGTGCGGTTGGCCCTGGGTTCCTCCTAATGCAGGACAATGCTAGACCTCATGTGGCTGGAGTGTGTCAGCAGTTCCTGCAAGATGAAAACATTGAAGCTATGGACTGGCCCGCCCGTTCCCCAGACCTGAATCCGATTGAGCACATCTGGGACATCATGTCTCACTCCATCCACCAACGTCACGTTGCACTACAGACTGTCCAGGAGTTGGCAGATGCTTTAGTCCATGTCTGGGAGTAGATCCCACCGGAGACCATCCGCCGTCTCATCAGGAGCATGCCCAGGCATTGTAGGGAGGTCATACAGGCACGTGGAGGCCATACACAATACTGAGCCTCATTTTGACTTGTTTTAAGGACATTACATCAAAGTTGGATCAGCCTGTTGTGTGTTTTTCCACTTTAATTTTGTGTGTGACTCCAAATCCAGGCCTCCATTGGTTCATAAATTTGATTTCCATTGATGATGTTTGTATGATTTTGTTGTCATTCAACTTTGTACAGAAAAAAGTATTCAATGAGAATATTTCATTCATTCAGACCTAGGATGTGTTATTTGAGTGTTCCTTTTATTCTTTTTGAGCAGTGTTTATATATGCTCGTTTGGTTTGTCAGGCAGGAACCATTATAATATCTATTCTTACAAGGTGACTTGTAAACCATTTTACAGACATCAACAGTTAAGATGTGTGGCTCATAACCTTGTTTTAATAATTAAAGAAAATGTATAAACAAAATGTATATGATATAATCTAATAGAGGGAAAAGTTAGGACACCTTACCCTTATTAATGTTACACACTTGTTTCTAGAAGCCATCTTCTTTCTCATATACCAGACTGAAGTTTTCTCCACTCCTCACTTTCAGCTCTTACATATTTAAAGGGATTTTTGAATGTCCAGCCCATTTAAAATCACCCCACAAAATCTCACCGAGATCAATTTCTTGGCTTTTACTTTGCCCAGAACTTTCTATTTCTTAATTCTCTGCCGATCTTTGGTGGAATTACTGGTATGTTTTGGGTAATTGTCATGTTACAGGGTCCAGTTCTGCCAAAGCTTTTTCTACAGATTTTCTGCATGTCTTCACCCTCTTCAGCCACTTCCTGTCTGGCTACTTTCAAATAACAAGAATGATGGCCACTAGTGTTGCAGGAAAATCTTTAAAAAAACCAACAAACAAAAAAAAAACATGTTCTCTTTTTTAGTGTCCAAGTAATTTAGCCTAAGACTCATCGTATCAAATAATATTCCTGAACTCTAAGTTCTCTGGCAAAATCTAGTCCGGTCTTCCAAGTTTTCCTTAGAGAGAAAAGATGTTCTTCTTGCACACTTGTCATGAAATAAACGTGTACAGTCTATTTCTGATTGTACTGGCATGCGCTTTCAAATCAACAGTAACAAGAGCATACTGCTGGTCAGATGACTACATTGTAGGGTTTTTAAAGACTTCTCTCAGCATTTTGCAGTCTGCTCTCAGGATAAACTGGCATGTACAGACAGACCCGGGTATGATGGCAGCTGTTTTGAATGTCTTCCACTACTAGACTCTTTTGCATACATTGGAATGGCTGAATATTTTGAAGACATGCTTAAATCCCTTTCGAGACACACACTCTGCTAGGGGTCTTCTTTCTAGAGGCCACAGACAGCTAATTTAAACTCATTATAGTGTTCACTTTCATGTTATTAGTTAGGAGCACACCCAGCTAAATGTCCAACCTTGGGTTGTCCTTCCTGAATAATTTCTCAATTGTTAAAATTGATGATAAATATACATTTGCCCAGATATGTTAAAAAAATCACACAGGCTGTTGCAGGGTGTGCTTTTTTTCACACGACTGTAAAAATTTAAACTCAAGACCCATTTAGTCTCAGACCAAGAGGTTTTTGCTTCTTCGAAATGGCGTTTACATATAGGCTTGACATTTACTCCTTCTAAATCAAAATCTGTGATAGCATTGAAAAAGAAACCAGGTCTAATAATACCCACCAAAAGTCTGTTTTTACAGTGTATGAACATTTTACCAGCGGAAAACCAGAAGCTTTTGGGGCCTTACTGGATAGGAGAGAAAGGAGGGAATAAATGAGCTAATGTAGCAGGTTTGGCAATGAGTTAATCTGTATGCCTGGGTCATCCTGCGGTCACGCTAATCACTAACAGTGATTACCTCTGACTGTTCCACATTTTACTTAATGCAGTCGAGTGTAATACAAAAACGCTGCGCTCGTTCTGGCAAACAAACCATGACGAAAGCCCCCTGATAAAACAGTCACGTCAATGACTCCTGTGTTGTGGCGGGAGAGCATATAAGGGGTACCAGGCTACCCTCTAGTGGCCCGGGAAGGCGGTGAACCGTGGCACAGAGTAAGTTGTCTGATTCTTCTCGGTATAAAAACGGGGGATAAACAGGACACCGAAGACACTGATGGGAGGAAAAAGTCCTTTGCGGTGCGGAGGAGGAAGCTGTGCGGGGAATTCCGCTGCGTTAACGGGAGGTGTTTACTTTCTATGCAAATCAGCCTCAACGACAGCAGTCTTTTTTTTATTTTTAAGGCCTGGTATTTTTTTTCTTCCTTTTCTCCCTCTAACTCCCCCCACCCCTTCTTCTTCCTCTGACTTTTCAAGAAAGAAAGCTTTGATGTTGGGAGGAGGGATCGATGCCAGAGAGAGGGAAAAAAGGGAGAGAGGGGGAGGATGTAGAATAAAAATGTAGCTACTTCTGTGGGTGTGTGGGTTTGCGGGTGGTTTGATAGTCTGCCGTCATCATAGCTGCTCAGTGTTAAGTCAAAGCTCATAAATCGGAAAGCCACAAATGAGCATCCATCTCTCCCTCACCATCACCATCACCATCATCATCATCATCATCATTTGGACGTGATGATAAAGTTTTCATGGAGAGGGGGCGTGAGGTGTCGGGCTGAGATGGAGCTGCTTGACCCCACAGCAACATTTATGTCTCTTTCATTGGGCCCTGTTAGTGGGAACGGAATAGGTACGAGGATGAAGTGATGCAAAGTGATGCGAGGTTCTCTGCAACCCCCCGAGGATGTGCAGGCCTGCGATGCTGCGGAGGTGCAACTTTATGTGGACGCAAACACTGCCTGACAGGTTTTCAGGTTGATGTACCTTTTTGGAGACAGAACTGTTTATTGTCACACAACAGCAATCAATAAGTGATCGGCGTATCATTCAAGGCCACTTGAGACTGCTAGAAGCGTGGAAAAGTCTCATAATAATGTATGCAGCCAACAAGTCGGATCAGACGGGGCGGGGGTAGGGGGAGGGGGGTCTCAATGAATGATTAAGAAACGCGCAGCATAATCTGCAGCTACTTACATGGAGGTGATGTTTTTGAATAAGTCCGCAATATCCACGCTGGTCCCATTGCTCCCAGGGTATTGCAGGGCGAGCAACGGGAAAAACCTGCCATTGTCGGACTTATTGCAATAGATCTCTGTTTGAGAGCAGCTGCAGGTCGGCGGGCAGTCCAGCATGGAGCTCAGATAGTCCTGGAAAACACTCATCAAAAGCAAAACCCTCCACCAGCGAATCCGGATCGAATGAAACCATAGATCCATGTCTCCGGGGCAAAAGTGGGTGTGTGGGTGGGTGGAGGGGGGGGTAAGTAGAAGGGTTCCCGATGTCCTCTGGGTTCCAACAGAAACAAGAAAAAAAGAGAGAGCAGAGAAGAAGAGTGGGAGGAAGGAAGGTAGAGAGGAAGGAAGGAGGACGGCTGGTGCGCCTGTACAGAGGATGCTCTGTGTGAGCGTTCCTGCCGTGGATGGATGCTGTAGTGTCCTTGCGCGTCAGAGACTGCTGGGTGGGAAAAAAGGGAGGAGATGTGGGGGGAGAAAGACAGGATGCAACAAAAATAAATAAATAAAAAGAATATAGGGGTGAAACGCGAATCAAAAATAGGAAAGCGTAATACAAAAATCTTCCACTCGCTCGGTCAGCCTCAGATGCATTGTGTTCCCACGAAATGCGGCGCTGCTGATGCCCGTCGTCGCCTCTCTCTCTCCGAGCAGGACCAGGACGACTGGCTGGAGAGCGGAGAGACGCAAAATGAGAAGTTGGAGCATCAAGTCCCTCCTACTGGCTAGTCATACTGACACCTGCAGAAGCTGCATGCGATCAGCAGTGATCACTATTCTACCACACACGCAGACTAAAAGATCTGTGTGAACACAGACATTGGTGGAAAATGTAAAACCATTCAGATTTAAACAAAAAATAAAAATTTGCTAAAATCACCGCAAAGACAGGATCGATTAGAGCAGTAATTCTTCCACTGATCACATTTTATCATTTAAAGGTACTCGCCAGACATTTCTGTAAAGTCCAACACACTCTAGATATTTTGACAAACAGAAAAACATTTTATTTTCAGTTTGTCTGTTTTGCTAGTTTCTGCTCAATCGTGTTTTAATAAAAAATAAAAGCCCTCTCCCATAAAAAGCTTTCACATATACCTATATGCCTCCGGTGCCATCACATAAGGCAAATGATTACGTTTTTTATTACATCCAATTTCATTTTCCTTCTTGTTGTTTTTCTCTTTATACACAGTTTTTTTTTAAACAAAATTCCTCAAATGATTTTATGTGTATTCTGTATGGTTGGAGAAAAACGTTTAGGCTGAGGATCTGTACAAAATTTGGGGTCCATGAAACACATGAAAGCTGTTTCTGAGTAGGAATGGGGTGGATTGCAATGGCCAGCTGTCATTATTAAAGACTTGCAGCTATCATTTCCAGCAAGACATGGAGCTGCCCAACTCGAATGCAGTTCGAATACCTCAGAATCTACAGCTCATAAAATCTGAGTATTGTTAAAAAGTAAATAATTTTTTTCACTCAATTCAGAAGGCGAAACTCATATGTTAAATATATTCATTTTGAATATATTGTATAAATTTAGCTCTGCGATGGACTGGCGACCTGTCCAGGGTGTACCCCGCCTGCCGCCCAGACGGAGAAAGGCACCAGCTTCCCCGTCAGCCAACTGTGGAAGAAGCGGTAGAAAATGACTGACTGACTGATTGTATAAATTCATTACACATTGACTGAAATACTTAAAGCCTTTATATCCGGTAATTTTAATGATTATGGCTTACCGATGATGAAAACCCAAAATTCAGTGTGTCCGAAAATGTTGAAATAAGTTATAGGAAATTCATAGAAAGTTGAGTGGAAGGAAAAAGGTCGGTAGGAAGGGGTGCAACAGCAAAGGGGATTATCACATTCTTAAGAGGATTGTCAAGCAAAATCCATTCAAGAATTGTGGTAGGAGCTTCATAAGGAGTGGATTGAGGCTGGAGTCAGCCAATCAAAAGCCACTATGCACAGACAGATCTTACACATTGGCTACAAATATGGCATTCCTCATGTCAGGTTACTCCTGAACCAGAGACAACGTCAGAAGCATTTTACCTTGGCTAAGGAGAAAATAATTGGACTGTTGGTCAGTGGTTTAGGGTGCCGTGTCTTCTGCTGGTGTTGGTGTACTAGGTTTTATGAGGTCCAGAGAATCAAAACAACCTGGGCTTCCATTACTACACAGTGCCACAGTCTGATTGCCTCCGTGCTACGGCGCATTGATGCATTAAGTCATGCAAAAGGAGGCCCAACAAAGCTTTGACTGCAAAGAAATTAGCATACTTTTCAGAAACCTGACATTTATGTTTAAGACATCCGTTTTATTGATCCTATGTAATGTTCTAATTTTCTAAGACACATAATTTTGGGTTTTCATTTACTGTAAGCCATAATCATCAAAATTAAAAGAAATAAAGGCTTGACATATTGCAGTCCATGTGTAATGAAGTTAAACAATATATTAGTTTGGCTTTCTGAAATGAGTGACAAGACATCTTTTTCAGAATATTCTATTTAATAAAAATTTTATTTTGCTGTTTTTTTTCTTTTTGCTGATTCAGTATCTGGATGCCTGTCAGCAGATGCCGACTTTCTGCAGTCAATCACTACAAACTTCCAAACTTAATTTAGATTAGCTCAAGAACAGTGCGTAGAGAGCCTCATGGAATAGGTTTCAATGGCAAAGCATTTGCATCCAAGCCATACACCACCAAAGTGTCAGATTGCATTGGTGTAAAGCACACTGCTACTGGACTATAGAGCAGTGGAGGTGGGCTCTCTGTAGTGACCAGGCCAGGCCTTCTCGTCCAATATCAGTCTATGACCTCACAAATTTGCTTCTGGAATAAAAGTCAAAAATTTCCATGAACATGATCTTAATCCTTATGTGAGGAGTGTGATCCCCCTGTAGTTGGAACACACCCTCCAGTCACCCTTCTTATGAAGGGGGACCACCACCCCAGTCTGCCAGTCCAGAGGCACTGTCTCCAACTGCCACGCAATGTTGAAGAGGCGTGTCAACCATGACAGCCCCACAACATCCAGAGATTTGAGGTACTCAGGGCGGATCTCATCCACCCCCGAAGCCCTGCCACCGCAGAGCTTTTTAACCACCTCGGTGACTTCAGCGTGGGTGATGAAAGAGTCCAACCCCGAGTCCCCAGCCTCTGTTTCCACCAGGGAATGCGTGATAGCAGGTTTGAGGAGATCCTCGAAGTACTCCTTCTGCCGCCCGATAATGTCCCCAGTCGAGGTCAGCAGCCTCCCATCCCCAGTGTAAACAGTGTTGGCAAAGCACTGCTTCCGCCTCCTGAGGCGCCGGATGGTTTGCCAGAATCCCTTCGACGCCAACCGGTAGTCCTTCTCCATGGCCTCACCGAACTCCTCCCAGGCCCAAGTTTTTGCCTCTGCCACAGCCCGGGCCACGGCCTCATGGCACCCGTCAGCCACCTCAGGAGTCCCACAAGCAAACCACAGCCGATAGGACTCCTTCTTCAGCTTGACAGCGTCCCTTACTGCTACGGGCAGCTACGGGCAGCAGCATCGACAATAGATGCAGAGAACATGGTCCACTCGGACTCTATGTCTCCAACATCCCCCGGAATCTGGTCAAAGTCTTCTCTGTCCCTACTTGTAGACAGCTTCACAGTTGCATCTCCACTCCAGTCTGTTGTCCAGGTGAACACCGAGGTATTTATACTCATCCACTACCTCCACTTCTTCTCCCATGATGGAAATAGTGTTTGACCTGTTCCTGTTTCTCATAAATTCTACAATCATCTCTTTGTTTTATTTATGTTTAAGATTAAATGATTTTTTCCACAGCATGGCACAAAATAACTTGCTTTAAAAAATGACGTAAAAGTTTCAAGATTTATGGAAACCTAACTTCTTCCCAGTTAAAACTTTAAAATAAAGAAAGACTTGGGCTGAAAGCACAATCTTCCATTGTCCCTTATGGGATGTTGCAGTTTAATTAAAATGAATATCCTACCTTGACTTTTATATCCCCCATAGATGTTGCCTTTATAGGTATCTTAGAAAGTTTCTTACAAAAAATATATTTTCTAGATTCATTTGATGTTTCAAGAATTCAAGACAGAGTAGGAACATACCTATAGACAGAGGAGGCCTGGACTTTCCAAAAATATTATTTTATAACTTTGTCATACCTGCTTGTGTTTTTGTTATATTACCTGGTCTAGTCCTTTGTTTTCTGTCTCCCTGCACCCCATGCCCACACCTGTTCTGTGTTTTCCCCTGATTGTCTTGTCACGTTTGTCATTGGTTCCCCCTGCTGTTCAGTTCTTGTATTTAAGCCCGTTTTTTCCTTTGTTCCTGGTTCCTTATGTTATGCGTATGTTTGTTTCCTGCTGTGTGCTTGCTACCCTGTCTGTGTCCTGCCATGGTAAGGCGTGGTAAGGCGTATTCGTCACTTCCTGTTTTGCACTTGGTGGATTGTTTGGTGTGTGAAGGCTCTCTCGTTTCATCTGATTTCTCTCTACTTTGATATCTCTTACTTGTTATAATACATAAGCACGTTAAAACACATACTTTCTTTTGCTGTATTTAACGTTTGGCGACTCTCCGTGTTTTACACGGTTTTTTCTAGTAGTGGTAAGGGGTCGCTAGCTTAGCGTTAGCTTTAGCTCCACCATGGCTACCCGTTCTGCTGTTTCTCTTTCTGAGTCTCCTCCTCTCTCTTGCTCTCTGTGTCAGATGTTCAGTTACTCCTCTGCCTCCTTTAGTGATAATGGTACGTGTAATAAATGTAGCATTTTTGTAGCTTTGGAGGCGAGGGTGTCGGATTTGGAGGCCCGGCTCCGCGCTGTTGAAAAACCAGCAGATAGCCGAGGCCCCTTAGCCAGCGCGGAGCCACCGAGGGTAGCTCCCCGTAGCAGTCCTCCGGCAGAGCCCGCGCAGCCGGGATCTCAGGCCGGCTGGGTGACGGTACGTAGGAAGCATAGTCTTAGATCTCAGCCCACAGGTCACCACCAACCCGTCTGCGTTTCTAATAGATTTTCCCCGCTCAGCGACACACCCGCTGAGAAGCCAACTCTGGTAATTGGCAGCTCCATAGTCAGAAACGTGGCACTAGAGACACCAGCGACCATAGTCAAATGTCTGCCAGGGGCCAGAACGGGCGACATCAAATCCTACCTGAAACTGCTGGCTAAGGATAAGCGTAAATACAGTAAGATTGTTATTCACGCTGGCGGTAATGACACCCGGTTACGTCAATCGGAGGTCACTAAAGTTAGTGTTGCTTCGGTGTGTAAGTTTGCCAAAACAATGTCGGACTCCGTAATTTTCTCTGGTCCCCTCCCGATCTGACCAGTGACGACATGTTTAGCCGCATGCTGTCATTCAACCGCTGGCTGTCTAGGTGGTGTCCAGAAAACGATGTGGGCTACATTGATAATTGGCGAACATTTTGGGAAAACCTGGTCTGATCCGGAGAGACGGCATCCATCCCACTTTGGATGGAGCAGCTCTTTTTTCTAGGAATCTGGCCGAATTTATTAGTTCTCCAAAACCGCTGACAACCCAGGGTTCAGACCGGGGAAGCAGGGTCGTATTTAAACACTCCTCTCTGCAGCTTCTGTACTGCTACCCCCCCCATTACCCTATTAAGACAGTGTCTCCCCCACGGCCAAAAATTTGAATAGATTAAAAAATAAAAAAAAAAGAGGAAATCAGGAAAAACTCTAAAAAAAACCACAACTCAGACTAAAAAAAAAAATAAAAAATTAAATGTGGCTTACGAAAAAAAAACTCTCTTTTTAAAAAGACTTTGCTAGTTGGGACCTAATTTTTGTGACAATCAGATTGTTTTTATTTTGCCTCACAGAAACCTGGCTGCAGCAAGAGGATTATGTTACTATAAATGAGTCAACCTCCAAAATTATTTAAAAATTTTCACATTCTCGAAATACTGGGCGGGGGAGGGGAGAAAAAAAACCATCTTTCAGTTCCGATTTATTGACTAGTCCCAGACCAAAATTTCAAAGCTACAACTCTTTTAAATTTTATTTAATCCTCATTTTTCCCTCATCCAAATTGAAAAAGCACAAAACCCACTTCTGTTTTTTGGTTTTGTACCGTCCACCGGGCCCTTACTCTCAATTTATAGATCAGTTTCAGACCTTTTATCTGATTTAGTGTTAAATACAGATAAAGTTATTATAGGGGGGATTTTAAACATTCATGTTGACACTGAAAGTGATAGCTTAAAATAAAAGCCTTTAATGGTATCTTAGACTCAATTGGCTTTACTAAAAAAAAAACATTAACAAACCCCCCCACGGTTTGTCTTCATTCTCTGGACCTTGTGCTGACATATGGCATTGAGTTTTACAGACATTACAATTTTTTCTCACAACCCTGTGCTGTCCGGGGACCTTTTTTTAAACCCCTTTTGGTTTTAATTTAACCGAGTACTCCACACCGAAAGAAAATTTCATTATAGTAGATCATTATCAGACGATGCTGTAACAACCTTTAAAAAATTTTTTCCACTTTTAAATTTGCTCATTATCACAGAAAAAAACGGGAGGGAAAAAGGCCCCCAAAAATTTTTTTTCCTTCTCCTTCACAAATTGATTCTCTTGTTCAGAGTGTTACTTCATCATTGCGTGGTGCATTAGACAATGCAGCCCCTTGAAAAAGAAGGAAATTATTCATAGGAGGCAGGGCCCCTGGTTTTAATTCAGAGCTGCGTACTTTAAAGCACAATGTTAGAAAATTGGAGCAAAAAATGGCGCTCTACACACCTAGAGGATTCCTACTTAATCTGGAAAAAATACCCTACTGTTGTATAAAAAAAGGGACACTTCACCAAGCTAGAACAGCTTATTTCTCATCCTTTAATAGAAAAGTGAAAAAAAATAATCCTAGGTTTTTCTTTAGTACAGTTGCTAAACTTACACAGAGTCATAGCTCTGTTGAGCCATCCATTTCCCCTAGCTCTCAGCAGTCATGATTTTTTGGGATTCTTCCAAAAAAAAATTGATTCTATTAAGAAAAAAATCTTTGACAATCTCCCCGAGATGATTACTTCATCCTCAACAAGTGAGACAACATTGGAAAAAAACTGTAGAAACCTGATCTGTTTTTTGGGTGTTTTGATCCTGTGGAGCTTCCTGAGTTATCAGAAATATTAGCTTCATCTAAACCTTCAACTTGTATGTTAACCCAATCCAACCAAAATTTTTTAAGGGGAAGTGTTCCCCCTTGATTACCAGCCCCCCTTTTTAGGAATGATTAATTTATCCTTAGTAAATGGTTATGTACCACAAGCTTTTAAGGTAGCTGTAAAATTAAAAAACCCTTTGCTTAAGAAACCTTCGCTTGATCGAGATGACTTAATAAAATTTACAGACCGATATCCCAACTTCCGTTCTTATCTAAAAATTCTTGAGAAAATAGTTGCTAATCAAATGTGTGAGCATTTTAACAGCAAGAAACCTGTTTGAAGAGTTTCAGTCAGGTTTCAGAGCTCATCATAGCACTGAAACAGCTCTGCTGAAAGTCACTAATGATATTCTTATTGCCTCAGATAATGGACTTGTGTCTGTAATGGTTCTGTTAGATCTCAGTGCTGCATTTTTGATACAGTCGATCATAAAATTCTCTTAGAAAGGCTGGAATATGCTGTAGGGATCAGGGGAACAGCACTAGGTGGTTTTAAAATCTTATTTGTCTGACAGATTCCAGGTTTTTCATGTAAATGATAAATCATCTTTAAAAATCCCAAGGGGTTTTTGTGGAGTACCACAGGGTTCAGTACTTGGGCCAATTCTCTTTACTATATATATGCTTCCAATAGGTAAAATTTTCAGGCAGCATAGAATAAATTTTTTGTTACGCTGATGACACTCAGCTTTACTTATCCATAAAATCCTGATGACCCCAACCAGTTAGATAGAACTACAAGCATGTCTTGAAGACTAAAAACTTGGATGACTTTAAATTTTTGCTTCTAAATTCAGACAAGACAGAAGTTGTGTTCTTTGGGGACCGGGGTTTTTTAAAAAAAAACTGCTTAGTCAATCACTTAACCTGGATGGCATTAAATTGACCCCCGATAATAAAGAAAAAAAACCCTTGGTGTTATTTTTGACCAGGACATGTCATTTAAATCCCAAAATATTAAACAGGGGGTTTCCAGGATTTCCTTCTTTCATCTCCGGAAAATTGCCAAAATTAGAAATATCCGTCCAACAGTTTTTAGTTTAAGTGTGATATTCATTTCTTCATTGAATTTTTAATACTTTTTTTGCAAATTGCTGCTTGAAAACACACATTTGGAATATTCCAAAGCTTCATCACAATGGTGTCATTACTTCAAAAGTTGATGCCAAGTGTTTTTCAGTTGAGACATTTTTCTGTTTTTTTTTGTTTACATTGTAAAGTTATTAAGTGGGGGATTTTAACACACAAATCTCATCAAATCTGTTGTACTGGTGTACTTAAATATAGCCTTTGTTTAGAAAAATTTTTTTGGCTTTAAAAAAAAAACAGTTCATACCTAGTTTTGTTCTTCTTTTGACCTTGAAATGACTGAGAAAAACCTATGGCATTTTTAACTGATAACAAATTTTCTTTCACACCCCTGAAAAATCAGGATGTCTGACCATTTCTTAATAACCTTTGAGTTTAATTTTAACCGAGTACTCCACACCTGAAAGAAAATTTCATTTTAGTATAGATCATTATCAGACATGAGTACTGTAAAGAAGATCATGTAAGACAATGCTGTAACAACCTTTAAGAACAGCTTATTTTTCTCATCATTAATAGAAGAGAACAAGAATAATCCTAGGTTTCTCTTTAGTACAGTTGCTAAACTTACACAGAGTAGCTCTGTTGAGCCATCCATTCCCTTAGCTCTCAGTCATGACTGACTTTATGGGATTCTTCTCTTCCAAAACTTGTATGTTAGACCCAATCCCAACCAAATTATTTAAGGTAGTGTTACCTCTGATTACCAGCCCCATTTTAGATATGATTAATTTATCTTTAGTAAATGGGTATGTACCACAAGCTTTTAAGGTAGCTGTAATTAAACCTTTGCTTAAGAAACCTTCGCTTGATCGAGATGACTTAATAAATTACAGACCGATATCCAATCTTCCATTCTTATCTAAATTCTTGAGAAAATAGTTGCTAATCAAATGTGTGAGCATTTACACAGCAATAACCTGTTTGAACAGTTTTAGTCAGGCTTCAGAGCTCATCATAGCACTGAAACAGCTCTGCTGAAAGTCACTAATGATATTCTTATTGCCTCAGATAATGGACTTGTGTCTGTACTGGTTCTGTTAGATCTCAGTGCTGCATTTGATACAGTCGATCATAATATTCTCTTAGAAAGGCTGGAATATGCTGTAGGGATCAGGGGAACAGCGCTAGGCTGGTTTAAATCTTATTTGTCTGACAGATTCCAGTTTGTTCATGTAAATGATAAATCATCTTTAAACTCCAGGGTTAATTGTGGAGTACCACAGGGTTCAGTACTTGGGCCAATTCTCTTTACTATATATATGCTTCCAATAGGTCAAATTATCAGGCAGCATAGGATAAATTTTTCATTATTACTTACTTATTATTATTACTTAGCTTTACTTATCCATAAATCCTGATGAGCCCAACCAGTTAGATAGACTACAAGCATGTCTTGAAGACATAAAAACTTCTTGAAGACATAAAAACTTGGATGACTTTAATTTTTGCTTCTAAATTCAGACAAGACAGAAGTTGTCGTCTTTGGACCGGAGTCTTTAAAAAAGAAACTGCTTAGTCAATCACTTAACCTGGATGGCATTAAATTGACCTCCGGTAATAAAGTAAAAAAACCTTGGTGTTATTTTTGACCAGGACATGTCATTTAAATCCCATATTAAACAGGTTTCTAGGAGGATTTCCTTCTTTCATCTCCGGAACATTGCCAAAATTAGAAATATCCTGTCCAGGAGTGACGCTGAAAAAAAACTAGTCCATGCATTTGTTACTTCAAGGCTGGACTATTGTAATTCTTTACTATCAGGATGTCCACAAAATGCAGTTAAAAGCCTTCAGCTGATTCAAAATGCTGCAACAAGAAAAGTTTTCTGATGAAAAAAATTAAAAAGAGAGATCATATTTCCCCTACTTTAGCTTCCCTTCATTGGCTCCTGTTAAATCCAGAATAGAATTTAAAAATTCTCCTCCTCACATATAAAGCCCTTAATGATTTAGCTCCATCATACATCAGAGATCTGATTGTTCCATATGTTCCTAACAGAGCACTTCGTTCTCAGACTGCAGGTTTACTGGTGGTTCCTAGAGTCTCTAGAAGTAAAATGGGAGGCAGATCCTTTAGTTATCAGGCTCTTCTCCTGTGTAACCAGCTCCCAGTTTTAGTCCGACACCCTGTCTACTTTTAAGGCTAGGCTTAAAACTTTCCTTTTTGATAAAGCTTATAGTTAGAGTGGCTGAGCTATCTTCCTTTTTTACGTCTTCTTCTCCCCTTTTGGATGGAGTAAGGGGGAGTCAGGTTTAGCCTAAACCGGCTCAGTTATGGTTGAGGTGCAAACACACCCTCCATTTCTGCTACCTGTATGACCCCTCTCTTTTCCAATGGTTATGGTCAATCTGACAGAGAGAGGTATCCCAATCGTTGTGGTTTTTAGTATAACAATGGCCATCAGTGGGCTCTAGATGGGAAACTGTCTACTTTTAAGGCTAGGCTTAAAACTTTCATTTTCTTATAGTTAGAGTGGCTAAGTTATCCTGAGCTATCTCTGTAGTTATGCTGGTATAGGCTTAGGCTGCTGGAGGACATAATGACCACTTTCACCCTCTTCGCTACATTCTCACACTACTCTTCAATTTTGCATTATTTGCTGTTATTTTCAGCTTTTAACTTTGTTCTCTCTCTTTTTTCTTTCCTAGAAGCTACACTGGCCTGACTCTGTGTCTACCTGTGACACCTTTCTGGAGAGGGGAATCGTCCGAGCTTCTGCTGGCAACAACTTAATGCTCACCCTCTACCGATGATCCACATGGCCCTGTCTTTTAGTGTTTAACCCTTTCTCTCTCCTAGACATAGCTACTGACTGAGCTTTTACTGTAACTAACTCTATGTGCTCTCTTTCAGACTCTAACCTTGAAAACTGGCTCAGAGTTTATCTGTTCTTTCTTTCTAGGTGAAACGACTAAAGGAGCTACATCCATTGACATTTACCTTTTCCTTCCCATAGAAAGTACTCCTGGATCAGTGCTTCTTTGTTCTCTTTGTGTCTCTGCTCTGTTTTCTCTAACCCCAGTCGGTCGTGGCAGATGGCCGCTCACACTGAGCCTGGTTCTGCTGGAGGTTTCTTCCTGTTAAAAGGGAGTTTTTCCTCTCCACTGTCGCTACATGCATGCTCAGTATGAGGGATTGCTGCAAAGTCAACGTCAGTGACTGTCCACTCTCTCTACATGCTCATCCAGAAGGAGGGAATGCTGCAAGTCACTGACTGGATGCAATCTGCTGGGTTTCCTTAGATAGACAAACTTTTTATCCAATTTGAATAAATAACAGAATCTGACTGCACTGTTCAATGATTCGGATTAATTGTAATGCATGTACCTGACTTTTGTGAAGTGCCTTGAGACGACATGTGTTGTGAATTGGCGCTATATAAATAAACTGAATTGAATTGAATTGAAATTGAATTGAATGTATGATGATTTTCCATTCTTTTACAAGTATTAAATGAAATTGGTAATCTTTGATTATCAAGTTTAAAGACATGAGATTGAAATATGATTAAGAACTAATAATTAAAATAAAAAACATTAAGGTTAAAAATTCTCAAACAGCTATATAAAAGAGATATAATGTTGATCATTTGTGATGTATGAATAAAAACAATGAAGTGATGGTTTTGTAACTGTGTTTTAAATTAAATGTAGAAAGCTGAGAATGGAATGTGTCATACTGTGTAAAGCTTAAGACTGAGCAGATTAGGGAGAGAACTGCAGGATGACTAGGAGTGACGAGAGCCGGCTGCATGCTGACAGCGAATCTGTTGAAGACCAACGAAAGGAAGGAAGGATGAGACTACAGCCAGCTGTGTGGCTTCTGTTTAACCATCAAAACCTGGAGCATCAGTGCCTGCCACTTAAAGGAAGAAAACTGAAGATTAAGTCGTATTCCCTTCAAGAAACCACTCGTTGTTACCAGAAGAAACATCTCCATCAGGTGCATGGACGAGCCTCCATCTTCAAAGCCTCTCCAAACTCACTAGTTTCAGCATCAGGGAAAGACAGGTTGAGTTAATTGATTTATTTCTATTTTTGAATTTATTATGTGTTGCCAAATTTAAGCTGTTACTGATCCATGCAAAAGCGTTACTAATTAAAGAAAGCATATAAAATTCTAGTTAAATCGTGGACATTCAATTATTTGAGTCACCGTATTTTTGGTTTTTCATTGGTGGTAAAAAGTCTTGTTTCCTGGTTCTAAGAAATTATAGGAGGTTTTTATAGGTTACCTTAGCCAAGTTTGTTAAAAAAGCACCCTTGGGGCTCGTGCCGAGCCACTAAAATTAACCTAGCCCATATACCAAGAGCCAGTTGTAATATTAGGGAATGAGCAGCCGTTAACAAAAGTGACTGTTGGACTGTGAATGACTGCGGTGGGCTACTCAGTCGTCCAGACCTCCAGTTGAAGAAGGGCGAGACTTTTGTATGAAGGCTGTCAGAGGCTAGGCGAGTCATTTCCCGGCACCAGCTTAAACAGAACTTTCAGTAAACCTGCTTAGTAAGATCTTTCAGGTTTAGGGAAGTCCGGACCCGATGGATGGAGCGCTGGATTGAACAATTCCCCTAAGACATAGGGAAGTAGGAGGGAGGGATTAGCTCATCGGACAACGAAATGTTGTCCGATGTATCATTTTCTTTCTGGACTAGATAAAGCACTATACAAGTGCAGGCCATTTACCATTTACCATTTAAAAAGCCTGTTTTAGGACCCCTAGAGAGGAAATGCATACAACTGAACAGGGTAAATTAAAGGTTCTCAGCAATAAGGTTCCAGGCAAACAACATTACAGGTCGCACAGTCGAAGCGCACCTTTATACTTGCTTTTAGGGAATAAACCCTCTAATAAGGCAAAGCAAGGCAAGGCAAGGCAAGTCAAGTTGGACTGTATAACACATTACAGCGACGACACTATTTAGTGCTTTACATGATGAAAAAAAAAGACAAAAAAGTACATTGCAGTGGCATGATAAAGGAAAGTAAAGACAAGTTAGACTACAGACTGAAATTAATAAATACACTTGTTGCTTTACGGCCCAAATTTTCTTAATATAAAATCAAACATGAAAATGTTTGATTTAGCTGGTTCTGAATCTTTCACTGCTCCTCTACGTTATTGGGTTCCACAGGGCTCAATCCTCGCTCCCCTGCTTTTTTCTCTTTATTTGCTTCCTTTGGGTTCAACATTCAGAAAGCATGGAATCTCCGTTCATTGTTATGCTGACGTCTGTCAAATTAAAAAAATTAAAAATTAAAAAAAGGAGCCTTACCGATCCAGCCCCTACTTCTATGTCTTGAAGATATTAAAGCCTGGATGGCTAAAAATTTCCTAAACTTTAATGGCAAGAAAACCGAAGTGATGGTGTTTTGTCCCAGCAGCCCCTGTGAACCATCCCTTATTGATCTTGGCCTCTTGACGTCTTATTTGAAGCACACAATTTCCAATTTGGGTTTTTTAATAGACAGTGATCTTAAGTTAGATCGCCAGGTTGGAACAGTGGTCAAGTCCTGTTTCTATCATCTTAGGCAGCTGGCAAAGATCAAGCAAATTCTCAGACAAGATTTTGAAACAGTAATTCATGCCTTCATTACAACTCGGCTCAATTACTGTAACGCTCTTTACTTTGGAGTTAGCCAGTCTTCCCTCAGGCGTCTCCAGTTGGTCCAGAACGCTCCTGCTCGGCTTTTAACTGGAGTTGGGAGGAGGGAGCACATCACCCCTATCCTGGCTTCTCTCTACTGGCTGCCTGTGCATTTTAAGGTTCATTTTAAGATTCTTTTATTTGTTTTTAAAAGTTTACATGGTCTTGCCCCATCTTACCTCTCCAAGCTGCTTCACCCATATTCTCCCGCTCATTGCCTCAGGTCAGCTGATCAGCTGCTCCTGGAGGTACCGATGTCTAAACTAAAGTTTAGAGGAGACAGATCTTTTAGTGTTGCTGCTACCAAATTATGAAACGTGCCCCTTTATTGTCTACTTTTAAAACTCATCTTAAGACTCACTTTTATTCTTTGGCTTTTAACACATGTTGAGACTTTTGCTCTTACTTCTGCTATGGTGTTTTACTGTTTTTGTTGTCTTTTTCATATTTTGCATGTTTATTTTGATTTTTGTCACAGCTACTATTGTGTTAAAGTTCTTTATAAATAAAGAAGTAGTAGTAGTAGAAAAAACGTTACTTCATGGGGAGGAGGCAACTCCTTAGAACTGTTCTGACCCATTATGCATCTTGATAATGGGGGAATATTTATAGATTTATAGATTTTTAAAGTGCCTGTGACATTGAATTATCCAGTTACATTTATGAAAAGGAAACTCTGATAAAATATTTTATTACGTAAATTAATCCCACTGAAATGAACGGTTGTTGAGATATATGATCATAAATTTCACTAAAAAGGCATTTCCAGACTACTCCGTTGCAATTTTTTGGTGCTCTTTTATGTCGTCAGAAGGGAACCCCCCCTCGTAAACTGACTGTTGCTACAATGGCCAGCAACACAGACAGCAGCGAAGAATCAGATATTTCTTTAGATATAGATACATTTCAGTCACTATCACAGAGAGACGCAGTAGAGTCAGGAGAAGAAACTCAGCTTTCATTGGATGGCAGAGCACAAATGCTGCTGCGTACAGACGGCCATCTAATTCAACCAGTCTATTTTTGCTGGATGCCTTAGCACGGCCGGAGTCAATAAGCATGAATCATACTGCACCACCAGGAAACAGAACGAGCACAACATCCAAATTTTCAAAATAATTCACAAAAGACAGACTTGATCTTACTATATAAATAAATACACATATATTTATATATACATGTGTATATATGAGCAGTTTACATTAGATCAATTAGATCAGTTACTGGGTTACTGTAATTTATCTTATTTTAATATTAATAATATTAATTTCGGATTATTATTATCAATAATAACAATAATAAAGTCAGATTTTTAATTATTAACAATAACTGCCGATATCTAAACGTACTTTTGTGTCAAGGAAGTGTTCTTACCTGCTGCGTCTTGATCCGTTTAGCAACAGCAACAACAACCTTTTCTTTAACAATCTTTTTCCCATCAGATGCTCTGAACAGCTGGCCATATCGTTTCAACATTCTCTTTCATCTTAAAGATAACCTCTGACATAATTTCTTTTGCGAATTCAGAGATATTTTGTTCGAAGCAGTTTGCCAAAAAGTCCTCCGATCACACCTGGATGTGCTTGGTGGGACCAGCCCATCTGTCCCTCCTCAGTTTTCCAGCTCTGATCCAGGCAGCTTTGATCCTCTTCGCTTCAGAAAAGTAGTGCAAACTAACAGCTGATGTCGTAGTATTGCTGCCAGCACCAGCTATGTACCGTTTCATCATATTAACGCTGTTTTTAATGCAACTTGGCTTCTACCTGAACAGTTTATCATTGACGCATTGACGCATTGACAGTGAATGACTGGAGACTTAGAGGTAATTTCCGGGCGACTTTGGACACTTTAACATAAAAAAAATACTTATTTTGTGTCACAATTGTCTTTTATCACATCTTTAATCCTAATATCATGTAAATTACTGCCTTATTCATTCAATATATAGATGTTTTCTTTCAAATTCAGCATTTGTGGGAAAAGCGTGTCACAGGCACATTAACATTGAGAGTCAGAGACTTCCTGCTGCTCTAATATATATTATGTTGTGCAACGGTAACCTAAAGTTTAAATGATCAACTTCCACAGAGTCCTTGTAAAAGTTGTCCTTTCTTATGGCTTTTTATAGCATGGTATACATTGATGCAGTCTGCTAAGGAAACTGTGTGCCATTATTTTGCCTGCTTTATGTCTGTCTTGTTAAAGTGGTCACAACTATTGGAAAGGGGATGAAAAGGCAAGACCAAAAAGTGATTACACGTCTGTGTACCAAGCTGCTTTATAATTTGTGCAACAATCTGACATTCCTTTACCACTATTTATTAAATAAAACAAAATGTCTTAAATTTCTCAGCTCCTATAGGATTTCTTTTACAAAACGTTCTAGTTTTGTGCTGTGGGTCAGACTGTGATCAACAATGGGAAATGTGGCCAATACCAAAAACAACAATAAAATGAAAATATAGTAAAACAAAAATGTGTTCTTCCAAACCAAGCTGCAATTTTTCACTTGGCAGTGAAATCAGCATTTATTTTTGGTTTTACAGTTCCTGCACGAAACTCACCCATTACTGTCAGAATACACCAGAACTAGATTATGCCACTGGGGATAACCCAGGGCAAAAAAAAAGAACCTTGTGCTTCTCTTGAGACCCCTCAGGGTCTAGAGTTTTGGAAAGCTGCCCACTTTATGTAGTTGTCATTTTGTCTTACTTGTTTGTTTCTTTCAAATTTTCAGGTAGTTAAAGGGGTTTAGGCAACTAAAAATACATCATTACAATCGGCTTAAAAATGCCAAACAGCTTTAAGTGTGTAGCTATGTTTTCTACCAAAGAGAAAGAAGAAAATAACTATGTAACTAATTAGAAATACCCAGTCCAGGAGTGACGCTGAAAAACTAGTCCATGCATTTGTTTCTTCAAGGCTGGACTATTGTAATTCTTTACTATCAGGATGTCCACAAAATACAGTAAAAAGCCTTCAGCTGATCCAAAATGCTGCAGCAAGAGTTCTGATTAAAATTGAATAGAGAGATCAAATTTCTCCTATTTTAGCTTCCCTTCACTGGCTCCCTGTTAAATCCATAATATAATTTAAATTTCTCTCTCTCACATATAAAGCCCTTAATGATCTAGCTCCATCATACATCAAATATCTGATTGTTCCATGCGTTCCTAACACAGCACCACATTCTCAGACTGCAGGTTTACTGGTGGTTCCTAGAGTCTCTAGATGTATAATAGGAGGCAGATCCTTTAGTTATCAGGCTCCTCTCTTGTGGAACCAGCTCCCAGTTATAGTCCGTGAGGCAGACACCCTGTCTACTTTTAAGGCTAGGCTAAAAACATTTCTTTTTTGATAAAGCTTATAGTCAGAGTGGCTTAGGTTATCCTGAGCTATCTCTGTAGTTATGCTGCTATAGCCTTAGACGTCTGTAAAACATAATGACCACTTTCACTTTCTCTGCTGACCTGACTCTGTGTTTAGCTGTGGCACTTCCTGGAGGGGGACATCGGCCAAGCTGCTGCTGTCAACAATTTAATGCTCACCTTATACAGATGATACACTTGGTCTTTCAGTGTTTAACCCTTTCTCTCCTAGACATAGCTACTGGCTGAGCTTCTACTGTGACTAACTGTATGTGTTCTCTTTCATACTCTAAACTTAAAAACTGGCACAGAGTTCATCTGCTTAGCTGTTTTTCTCTCCTAGATGAAGCCACTGAAGGAGCTATAACCATTAATGTTTCACTTTTCTTTCCTATAGAAAGTAGTACTGGATCAGTGCTTCTGTGTTCTTTTTTTGTCTCTTCTTGTCTGTCTTTTGTTCTCTCAAACCCCCAGTTGTTCGTGGCAGATGCCCGCTCACACTTATCCTGGTTTTGCTGGAGGTTTCTTCCTAAAAGGGAGTTTTTCTCTCCACTGTTGCTACATGCATGCTCAGTATAAGGGTGTCACGAAGTGGGATTTGTGGTAGGACCAAAGTGCAGAGAAGTTTGCCAGGACACGGGGATGAAGGTAAGAAGGCCTTTAATATCCTTACTCACTTAAAATAGGGCAGAAGTATACTCCAACCAGATGTGGCAGGACTGACACGACCAGGATACCACGACAGGGTTTACACACACAGGGATGCAACAGAAGGAACCAGCGGGGAATAATAAAAACAAAAGGAGCTTAAATACTGACAGAACAGCAGGAGGAACCAATGAGCAACAAGAAAATCAGGGAAGACCAGGAACAGGTGTGGTAACATGCAGAGGGAAAGGTAGGGTAACCAAAGGACCAGACCAGGTAAATAAACACAAAGTACTCAAAACAGGGCCAGAAAAAATATTACCTGAACAAGGCCAGAAACAAAACATTACCCAAACAAGGCCAGGGCCAGAAACAAAAACCCGACACGAAGGCCGACCTGCACAGGGTTCAGGAAGTCAGCCGGGAGGTCGTTCCCAGCAGACCCAGAGTTCAGGTCTACGACGAAGCTTGTCAGGAGGCCGCCATTGGAGAAGCAGATGATCTGGAGGCGGGACAAAAAGAACCCACGACAAAGCTTGTTAGGAGGGTGCCCCAGGCGTGTAGATGACCTTGGAGCAGCCTATCAGAAGGTCGGCCACCAGTAAGCTGGCGGTGGAGCTCGTGGAGCCCGGGCGACTTGGAACCACGGTGGAGCTCCAGCGACTTGGAACCACGATGGAGCTCTGAGGCGCGTTGCAGAAACCGCTGGGACCCACGACGAAGCCGTGAAGATCTGCGGGAAAGCCCTGGAGATCTGCGGTGGTGCCCAGGAAATCTGCAGCGGAGCCACAGAGACACAGCTGATGATGGCAATGTGTCCTCGCACCCCTCACGTACGAAACAGGAGATGTAGGCAGCTCAGCCTCGAGCTCCTCTGGAGCAGAGACAGGAACTGGGAATGGAGGCAGCTTGATCTCAAACTCCTCCGGGACAGGCAGAAGAGCCGGTTCATCCTCGCACCACCCTGGGACAGGCAGAAGGAGTGGAGGCAGCTCATCACCGAGCTCCTCCGGAACAGGAACAGGATTAGACAGTGGTTCGACCGTGAACCGCTGAGGAACAGGATCAGAAAGTGGAGGCAGTTTGGCTTCGAGCTCCTCCGTGACAGGAACTGGAAGTGGAGGCAGTCCGTCCTCAAACCCCTCACGGAAAGGAACAGAATGTGAGGACGGTTCGCCTTTGGACCCCTCCAGAACAGGACCAGGAACAGGAACAGGAGCCGGCAGAGGATCGTGGGGGAAAAAGTTCTCCATTCCTCTAGCCAGTCCTTCAGGTTGTTTGCTACCTCCAATTTCCACCATGGAGAGCTGGGAGAAGTCCAGAGGTGTTAAAACAATTTTGCCAGGATTTTGCCTTTTTTGAACCCCTTCTCCAGTCTTCTCTCTTGGTCCATTGTGGCTAGTTCCTACTGTCATGAAGTGGGGTTTGTGGCAGGACCAAAGTGCAGAGAAGTTTGCCAGGACACGGGGATGAAGGACACAGGGATGCAACATAAGGAACCAGGGGGGAACAATGAAAACAAAGCAGCTTAAACACATACAGTACAGCAGGGGGAACCAATGAGCAACGAGACTAAACAATCAGGGAAAACTAGGAAAAGGTGTGGTAACAGGCAGAGGGAAACAGAGGGTAAACAAAGGACCAGACCAGGTAAATAAACAAAAATACAAACTCAAACACTTAGACACTTGCTGGCATGACAGAGGGATTGCTGCAAAGTCAATTCAAGCGACTGTCCACCATCTCTACATACTCATCCAGGAGTGAATGCTGACAGTCATCTGCTGGGTTTCCTTGGATAGAAGAATCTTTTAACCAGTTTAATTAATAAAATGAATCTGACTGCATGGTTTGATAGTTAGGATTAATTGGAATGTATGTACCTGACTTGAAATCTGTATGATTCGATTGGCTTGTCTAAAGTGCCTTGAGACGACATGTGTTGTGAAATGGCGCTATATAACTAAAACTAAATTACATATACAGTGCCTTGCGAAAGTACTTGGCCCCCTTGAACTGGTCAACCTCTTGCCACATTTCAGGCTTCAAGCATAAAGATATAAAATTTTAATTTTTTGTGAAGAATCAACAAGTGGGACACAATCGTGAGGTGGAATGAAATTTATTGGATGAGTCAAACTTTTTTAACAAATAAAAAACTGAAAAGTGGGGCGTGCAATATTACTGCGGCCCCTTTACTTTCAGTGCAGCAAACTCACTCCAGGAGTTCAGTGAGGATCTCTGAATGATCCAATGTTTTCCCCAAATGACTGATGATGATAAATAGAATCCACCCGTGTGTAATCAAGTCTCCGTATAAATGCAACTGCTCTGTGATAGACTCAGGGTTTTCTGTTCAAGCGCAGAGAACATCATAAAACCCAAAGGAAAACCCGGCAGATACTGTTTTTTGGAAGTTTAAAGCTGGATTTGGGATCAAAAATTTTCCCAAGCTTTAAACATCCCAAGGAGCACTGTGCAAGTAATCATTTTTGAAAGGGAAAGGAGTATCAGACCACTGCAAATCTACCAAAAGACCCGGCCATCCCTTAAACTTTCATCTCGAAAAAGGAGGACTGATCAGAGATGCACCCAAGGGGGCCCATGATCACTCTGGATGAACTGCAGAGATCTACAGCTAGGGGGGAGAGTCTTCCCAAAAACAACAATCAGTCGTACACTGCAAAAATCTGGCCTTTATGGGGAAAGGGGGCAAGAAGAAACCCCCCCCATTCTAAAAGATGTCCAAAAAGTCTCGTTTAAATTTTGCCACAAGCCACCTGGGAGACCCACCAAACATGTGGAATTAGGTGCTCTGGTCAGATAAAACCAAAATAAAAATGTTTGGCCACAATGAAAAACGATATTTTGGCGTAAAGCAACACAGCTCATCACCCTGAACACACCCCCCCCTGTCAAACATGGGGTGGCAGCATAATGGTTTGGGCTGTTTTTTTCGTCAGCAGGGACAGGGAAGATGGTAAAAATTGATGGGAAGATGCTGGGGCCAAATACAGGCCTTTTCTGGAAGAAACCTGTTGGGGAGTCTGCAAGAGACCTGAGACTGGACGGACATTTATCTTCCAACAAGAGAATGATCCAAAACATAAAACCAAATGTACAATGGAATGGTTCACAAATAAACGTATCCAGGTGTTGGGAATGGCCCAAAGTCAAAGTCCAGACCTGAATCCAAAATCAAAAATCTGTGGAAATAGCTGAAGACTGCTGTTCACGAACGCTCTCTTCCAACCTCACTGAGCTCGAGCTGTTTTGCAAGGAAGGGATGGGCAAAAAATTTCAGTCTCTCGATATGAAAAAACTGATAGACACATACCCCAAGCGACTTGCAGCTGTAATTGCAGAAAAGGGTGGGCACTACAAAGTATTAACGCAAGGGGGGCCAAATAATATTGCTCGCCCCACTTTTTATTTTTTTTATTTGTTAAAAAAGTTTGACACATCCAAAAAATTTAATTCCACTTCACGATTGTTTCCAACTTTTTTGTTGTTTTTCCCAAAAAAAATTGATTTTATATCTTTATGTTTGAAGCCTGAAATGTGGCTAGAGGTTGACCAGTTCAAGGGGGCCAAGTACTTTCGCAAGGCACTGTACATACGTTGACAATAGGTAGAGGGCAAAGAGAGTGGGGAGACCTTCAGCAAAGGTTCGGGACTCGAACCAGAGATAGCCGCATCGAGGACTATAACCTCTGCACATGGTCACGCGCTTAACCCCTACACCACCAGCGCCGCACCCAGAACTTGGATTTAACGTAGAAGTAGCTGAAGAATTGCAAGTCTTGCAAAAGATGAGGAGTGAAGATGGGCTGGAGAGAGAAAATAGCATAATTGGAAGGTCTAGGAGAATGAGGAAGCTGAGAATGAGGAATGAGGAAGCTCCTGAGAGGGTTGAGATAGAGGATGGATTCACGTGAGTGAACAGATAACAACACAAAGATATGGAAAGATATGTAGTACAGGATGAACAACAGGCACAAGGGGAAAAACAGGCAAAACAATGAAACAGAAAGAAACACAGTAAAACTGTTTAGTTGCAATGTAGAGAGGCAAAAGCCAAAGAGAGCTCCATGTAGAAAAAAAGCCGCCCAGGACCGAACACCTCTGCGGAGGCCCCGCCACACAAACTTTGCCCCCACCAGCTTAACCGAAGCTTTAACGCCGGGGTGTGCAAGGAAATTAACTGCTTCGAAAACCCGCTGACGCCAGCAAGTAGGAACCAAAGGCTGAGTCATACCAGTCGAGACATCACAAAGAAGAGTCGCCCCGCTCTTGTGAAAGGAGACCTCTTTCAGATATAAACTAGATTCAGCCGTTTTAAAAACCAGAATCCCCGGATCCACCAGCTGGTTCGATGCTATGGCGAGGTAATCCATGCCCAAATGCACAGAAGCAACACGTTCTCTGGATAGACAGTCAGTCACCAGATTATTCTTGCCAGCCACATACTTAATGTCTGTAGTAAACTCTGAAATGGCAGACAAGTGCCGCTATTGCTGTTCCAGACACAGTTCCGAAGCTTTCGCCATGGAAAAGGTAAGAGGCTTATGGTTAACCAAAGCAGTAAAATCTCTGCCTTCCAACATGAACCAAAAGTAGCGCATGGCCAGAAAAAGGGCAAGCAGTTCCCTGTCAAATGGACTATACTTCTTCTCAGCACCCTGTTTCCAGCTAAAAAAGTTGAGGGGCTGCCAGGCCCCATACATGCATTGTTCACACACTGCCCCCACTGCATATTCAGAGGGGCAGATGCGCAGGTAGGAGAACCACCCCTTGAGGCAACACCTTGTGTCCAAGGAACTCAACAGCAGGCAGACTGAACTTGCGTTTAGCCAGGTTCACAAGCAGTAAAAACAAACAGCTGCCGGAGGTGCACCGTGTGTTCTGCCACCAAAGGACTAGCCAACCGGGATATTGTTCAAATAGACAAACAAAAATGGCATACCCTGCAGCTCTGAATCCATAAGTCGCTGCAATGTCTGCGCAGCGCCTTCAAGGCTGAAGGCATCTGTAAAAACTCAAAAAGACCAAAAGGTGTGATAACTGCGGTTTTGGATACATCTAACTGATGGACAGGAACCTGATGGCAGCCCAGCACTAAATTACAAAGTCCCAGCTAAACTGACATTCATTGAAACATACAGTCACCAACATCGATCTAAAAGTACGAATAGGGATGCCATTAGCAGCATCCAGCAGGAGTCCCTGGCTCTGACAAAAAAATTCTGCCACCAATACCAGCATAATGCTCATCGTAAGTGTACGCCACAATATCACAGTTAAGAGTGGATGTACAGGGGTTGGTCAATGAAATCGAAACACCTGGTTTTAGACCACAATAATTTATTAGTATGGTGTAGGGCCTTCTTTTGCGGCCAATACAGGGTCAATTCGTCTTGGGAATGACATATACAAGTCCTGCACAGTGGTCAGAGGGATTTTAAGCCATTCTTCTTGCAGGATAATGGCCAGGTCACTACGTGATACTGGTGGGGGAAAAAAGTTTCCTGACTCGCTCCTCCAAAACCCCCCAAATTGCTCAAAATAATTTTAGATCTGGTGACTGTGCAGGGCCATGGGAGACGTTCAGCTTCACTTTCAGTTTCATCAAAAAAACTTTCACCAGTCTTGCTGTGTGTATTGGTGCAATTTCATCCTGATACACGGCACCGCCTTCAGGATACAATGTTAACCATTGGATGCACTTTGGTCCCAAGAATGTTCGGTATATTTTCAGTGACGCGCCCATCTAGCACAAGTATTGGGCCCGGGAAAAAGCCCTGATATGGGAGCCCAAAACCATCACTGATCCCCCCCCATGCTTCACTCTGGGCATGCAACAGTCTGGGTGTACGCTTCTTTTGGGGCTTCTCCACACCATAACTCTCCCGGATGTGGGGAAAAAAGTAAAGGTGGACTCATCAGAGAACAATGCTTTTTTCACTTGTCCACAGCCCAAGATTTGCGCTCCTTGCACCATTTAAAAACCGACGTTTCATTGGCATGGGTGACCAAAAGGTTGGCTATAGCAGCCCAGCCGTGTATATTGAACCCTGTGGAGCTCCCGACGGACAGTTTTGGTGGAAAAAGGAGAGTTGAGGCGCACATTTAATTCTGCCGTGATTTGGGCAGCCGTGGTTTTTTTTTTTTTGGATACAATCGGGTTTTCACCCGAACATCCCTTTCAGACAGCTTCCTCTTGAGTCCACAGTTAATCCTGTTGGATGTGGTTCGTCCCCTTGGGGTATGCTGACATTACCCTGGATACCGGGCTCTTGATACATCACAAAGACTTGCTGTCTTGGTCACAGATGCGCCAGCAAGATGGCCCCCAACAATTTTTTCCTCTTTTGAACTCGGGGTGTCCCCATAATGTGTGTGCATTTCAATATTTTGAGCAAAACTGGGCTCTTACCCTGCTAATTGAAACCTTCACACTCTGCTCTTACTGGTGCAATGTGCAATCAATGAAGACTGGCTACCAGGCTGGTCCAGGTGTTTCAGTTTTATTGTCCAACTCCTGTATGTTTAAGAACCAAAGCTTATGTTCATACTTTTGGAATAAGCCCAAATTAGCTTGAAAAGCTAACAAAGAACACAGTTGCTATACCTTCAAACAACCGGTTCACAATGTAAAGCAAAAAGATAAATAAAACATTAATTTAATAAAATAATGTTTCAAACTTAATTTGCTGAATTAGAAATTAATAACCTTCTGGCAGGGGTATGGGGGTCGGGCATGTTCTTGGACCTGGATGCGGCTCTGGTTGGCGGGCTTGTTTGGACCATGTAACCCCTCTCTTGTACATGGGCCCCCTCTCTGGATGAAGATGGGGGTCATTGGGAACTGGGGTCGGGGTGGGTGGGGGGGGGGCCGGGTCGCTCAGGTTCAGGCACGAGCCCGGGCTAGCCCAGACCAGGTTCAGGTGCTAGGGCGGTCTGCCTGTCTCCACCCCCGGAGGAAAGGGGACCGCCTCCTGGGTCCGGGGGCTGGTTGTCTCTATGGGGTATCGGCACCTGGACTTGGGAGTATAGAGAATGTATAGGAAGTGTGAGTGAGTGTACAACGTCCATTGTTGTTTGTCTTTATGTTGGGTGCGTGGGTGTGAGTGTTTTTACGTGTACGCATGAGGGTGGGAATGTGTGATTATGACTGTGTGCGCCTGTTTTTTTGTCAGGTTGGGTCTTGGGCTGCTCCCTCTCCTGGATCAGTTTAGGCCCCCCATCAAATGTGGGGCCTATTCCCTACCCGCCTTGCATTGATAAGTATCATGCACTTTTTGTTAAAAAAGCTGGTAATATGAACATTTCTGCATGTGTAGAAGCAAGCAGGGTGTTTTCTTGTATTCTCTTCATCCTTCTTTCTTTTCTCCATTCTATTCTCCTTCTCTCCCCTTTTCCTTTTTGCGCCCCCTTTCTCTCTTTCGTGCTTCTTTTTTTTCCTTTTCATTTCTGTCTCTGTGTCCGTAACAACTGAAATAATCCCAAAACAGTTTCTAATAAAGTTTCTTTTTATGAATATCAAGCAGAGCTTAAAGCGTTAGCTGTAGTGCTCTACTTGTGAAAGTAAATCTGTTGGGCTTTTTCTTGGCACTCAGACAACAATTCTGAGTGCTATACTGTTGGACAGGACACGGTAAAAAAAAAAAAAAAAGAAATTAATAACCTTTTGGACATTTGATCCTTAATGTTGTGTTTAACTAGCCATCATACTAAGGTGACAGCTTAAAATGGATCCAGACTCACAATTTGGTCGACGGGGGACACCTGATGATAACTGAAATTAGCAGGTCAGCTTAACAGCAAAAACAATTTCAACTTTTTAGCAACCCCACTAACTCCCATATCTACCTTTAAGTACCATTAATGTATAAACGAATGCGTATGAGTTCCAGGGGAGTGCTAAGGCCGTTTGCAGTGCGAACAAAGGGAGCTATGTTGTCAACAGCAGAACTAATGGTGGCATTTGCAGAGCTTTAGCTTTAGCATTAGAAGCTGAGATAACAGAGACACAATTTAGCATGTTTATAAGGACTATGTGGACATATTTTATGCAGGTTTGTTGGATGAGTTAAGGGAAAATACCGACAAAAGGGAATAAGCTCACATTGTAGTTGAGTAAAGTGGCTCTTTACCAGTCATCAACTTTACAAAACTAATTTCTAGCATCAGGCTCACTGGCCTGTTTACACTCAAGCAGTTAAACACCACGAAAAAAGCAAAACACCATGAAATAAACTATATTTAAATTGTTTTATCCTAAATGAATTGTCTCTGCGCAGACACAACCTCTTACATGAACCATGCTGATGAACAGGAGGTTGTTTAATGGGGCCAGTGGGTTATGTGGCGGCTGTTCTTTGTGTGTAGTTTAGTCTTTTTTGTTCCTCCCATAGTTTATAAAATGGTATTCTTTGACTGAATCAGTTAATGCTCATTTGCAGAAAATACAAAATCTGGCCTGACATAAAGCAATGAGATGTTGTACTATGAGTGGAAGGCAACATATGAAACATATGATTTGAAAAAGCATAAGCCCCCCTTAAAGACTTGTTCTGTGGTTGCTTTTCTTACACTTTACTTTTTTATATTATTAGGCAATTTTTTATGTCAGACAAAGATAAGCAGTTTAGTCCTAAGATGTTTGCAGATGATGATTTCCTTTGTTAAGTTAAAAAAAGCTATCGAAACCAACCTAACCCTATGTGAAAATGTAAATTGCTGCTTTGAAACATGGATGACTTGGCATAATTATTGGAGTAATTAATTCTGCTCTCTACGAGCAGCTCTACCTGAACGTTCTATCTGAACATCAGTTTGTGACCTTAAGCACAAGTGCACCTGGGTTATGCAGCAGGACAACAATACAAAGCACAACCCAAAGTCTGCCTTTGAATGGATAAGAAAGTCCAAACTTAAATCAGTTTGAAATTCATGTATTATGACCTTAACCAGGATATTCATGCTCAAAGGCCAACAAATATTGCTAAACTGAAACAACACTACAAAGAGTGGGCCAACATGTCCAACAGCAAAACGAAAAACATCTTCAGACAGAGTGGGCAATTTTCCATGCCGGACATGAACACAGCATTGCACACACAAGAGCGTAATGACGTCAGTAGCCGCTGGTACCGTCAACAAAGCATGGCTGATAGAAAGTGCTCGAAAGTATGGCTCCACTTTGCAATGCAGATTATGCTCGCTGCAATATTTGTGACGTGAAGTGCAAGGCCAGCTGTGGGAAAACTTCTAATCTGAGGAAGCACCTGGTTAAGCACAATTTTTTTCTCAAGGCTGAAGAATGCCTCGGGCACTCAGCTTTAGATACAGTGGTATCATGGAATAAGTATTTGAAACAATGCTGAGGATGGGCTACAGGAAAACAGCCAACCAGCTTGGGGAGAAGGCAACAACTGTTGGTGCAATTAGAAAAAAATGGAAGAAGTTCAAGATGATGGTCAATCTCAGTCTGGGGCTTCATGCAAGATCTCACCTCATGGGGCATCAATGAACATGAGGAAGGTGTGGATCAGCCCAGAACTACACGGCAGGACCTAGTTAATGACCTGAAGAGAGCTTGGACCACAATCTCAAAGAAGACCATTAGTAACACACTACGTCGCCATGGATTAAAATCCTGCAGCGCACGCAAGGTCCTCCTGCTCAAGCCAGCACATGTCCAGGCCTGCCTGAAGTTTGCCAATGATGATCCAGAGGAGGAATGGGAGGTCATGTGGTCTGATGAAAGAAAAATAGAGCTTTTTGGTCTAAACTCTACTCGCTGTGTTTGGAGGCACAAGGATGATTACAATCCCAAGAGTACCATCCCCACTGTGAAGCATGGAGGTGGAAACATCATTATTTGGGGATGCTTTTCTGCAAAGGGGACAGGACGACTGCATTGTATCGAGGGGAAGATGGATGGAGCCATGTATCAGGAGATCTTAGTCAACAACCTCCTTCCCTCAGTAAGGGCATCGAAGATGGGTCGTGGGTGGGTCTTCCAGCATGACAACGACCCGAAGCACAAAGCCTGGAAAACTAAGGACTGGCTCCGTAAGAAGCATCTCAAGGTCCTGGAGTGGACTAGCCAGTCTCCAGACCTGAACTCAATGACCTGTACCCTCACACAGGGGCGGGGGCGGCGTGATTGTGTGACTTTTGGTGCCCTCGCGGCCTGTTTAATGCATCAAATACAGACCTAGCTAGAGAAGAAATGTTTGAAACAACTGTGATGTTACAATACAAATAGCTCAATGTTTTTTGATATATTCGTTTTTATAGTTTTTATATTGAGAAATAAATGTTAAATTAAACCATTTTATTATTAAACAAATATTAAACGTTTATTACTATAAAAACACACACAAAGTACCGAAAACTGGTACTGTTGAGTACTTGTATCGATTCCCAGGTACCAGGTATCAGTACCTTATTGGTTCAAATGTGAAAGGTACGCATACCTAGTCAAAAGTGAAAGGGCCTAAAATGACTTTTTTCTTTCTACCCATTCAAACACACATTGCCTATCAATGTTCAATAGCATATTTTAAAGGGTGTAGATGTTACTAAATGTTGTGTGAAGGTTGTGTGACCCAAACCATACAAAATCAAACACTATGAATAGTGTTATTCACATGGACCCCATCTTTGTTTATCCATGCCTACACTGACCATGCAACCTCAAGGTTCTTCTTTTAGATATCTATCAATCACAATAAAAGGCAGAAACTGATTTCTTTTTGAAATCAGGAAAGTCCAGAGAATAAGATGCAAGCAATATTCATACGGACATTTTTATTATGCAGAAACATTTTCTGAATCACACTCAGTTTTGACACTGCCACGTTATTACTTGAACAAAGAAGTGTTCTCAAAAATGTCATTGATAAATTAGAATCTTTTCAGCCATAAGAAAAACTTGGATTCAGAAATTGCAGCTTTAATGATCTTTACCAATGTTTTACTTTCCATTTACTCAAAGCAAGAGGTTTTTCACACTGGTTTACACTAATAGTTTCTTTAGGCTCGTCTTAAAATATAGCAGAAAGTGAGCAAAAATGTAACCGTAAAACAACTGTTTAGAGCACAAACCAAACTATTTTGCAACATTTGATATGGTATGAGTAGACATTTTAAGAGGAACTTATCTCTAAACTAACAGTCTGAGAAAGTTATATTAATTGTTACATACTTACAGTCACATAAAAAGAAAGTATGTGTCTTTTAAATACTGTTGTATGTTAAAAGGGTTATTGGGATGTACTTAATTTTTTAAAAACCTTTCCACCTCGGCATAATTTTTGTGTAATAAAAAAGACCAAGTGGAATCTCTGGTGTGATGTTTTGTGTGGCTACATTTCAGGTTAGATAAAAGAAAATATAAAAAAAACATCTAAAAACTTTCAAAGTTGCAAAGCCCAGAAGATTTATTTATTAAAACCCTAGTACTGACAAAGGGGGAACATTCTTAAAGAAATATTTATTTTTTTATATGTATAATCTTAATAATTTTGCAATGCAGAGTTATTGCTGAATTTAATAAGTATTGTTTTTTTAGCCATGCAGTCATAATAAATCATCATTAACTGTGACTCAGTGGGAAGAGTAGTCATCTTACAATCCAAAGGTTCTGGGTTCAGTTCCAGATCCCTCCTGCCACATGTCTGTGTGCCCTTAGGCAAGGGAGTTATCCTCAAATTGCCTACAGATCTGCATATAGGCATTTGATTGTGCACGTTTGTGAGTGGGACTGGGTGAATGTGGCTCTTCTTTTGATTTGTCTGCAGATTTTTTGGATGAGTTTGTGTTTATGAATGTAGCCTACTTTTGATGTTTATGTGTGTGTGTGCTTGTTGTGACTAACGTCAACTTCTGCTGCTTTCTCATACAGTAATAAACTAGTGCAAAAATCGAAAGCCAAACACCAAAAACAGACAAATGATTGCTAAAATGGAGTTCACTCTTCTTGAAATGGAGCTCCTTCTGTAACTCCCCATACAGATGAATGCTATCAATACTTCCAATCTTCATTTTTCCTAAAGCTCATGGCCTCTTTCTACCAGAAATCAATGGCTTCCCGCTGAGAGTTGTGACAATGATCAAAAGAAAGAGGCTCACTTTCTCCAGATAAAGTCTCATTTCATAGAGTTTAATCATCAGAACTGGCTATGTGTGCACAAATAGGTTTGCTCATACATACTGTGTATGGTGTTTTGCGATCACAGGAATCACTGTAAAAGCTTCAACAAGATCGTGCTACAGATATTCCGTTTAGAAATAAGACAAATACTGGTGTCATTTTATGGTGACAATGGTTTTATTTCTGTTGTTATGTCGTCTTCTCTGTTCTGATGAAATTAGGTAACAAAGATTAAATAATCACATATATATGTGGGCCAAAAGTATGTTTACCAACTACTACTGCCAAACATACATTTAAAAAAAAAAAAAGTATTGTTTCAAAGTGGTGCTCCACCCCAGTCTTAGCTCTATCCATCTTCCCATCAACTACTGATGGAGAAATGTGGTCATCCAACTATATTAGTAATTTCTTACAAACACAATTAACATTGTTCCTGTTTTCCAACAGAATCAAACTTAGGGATGAGTGAAGCATCAAGTATCAAGGGACAACTTCATTGTTCCTGATTATATATTACAAAACAGCGCACTGTAGACCTTTGGTATCCCTTTATAAAGATTTGTAAAATATCATGAACAATTATTTTGAAATCTTTTTAACAGTGGGAAAAAACTGAATAAATTATAATTATGTTTTCTTTTATTTCGTTTTACAAAAATTGTTTGACACACTTATTGAGAAATAATTATTATAATAATATAATAATCTTGAATTTATCATACATGACTTATTTAAGTTGATAAGTGTCCAATAATTTTAATAAGTAATTCATGATTATTGGTTTTCATGATTTTGTAGTTGTTCAGAGCAACTAAAACCAACTGAGCATATCAATCTCTTGTGGAAACTCTCCTGAGGGCGACAGTTTGAGGGAACAAACACACCACTAAGTGGCAGTATGTACGCCTCGTTCATGAAAGATTCACTTTTCTTAACTTTACTTCAAAGTAGGAAAGACAAAAGATTTTGCCTTTCATGTAAGGCAGATATGTTGATTTTCATATGTTTGGAAAAAATGATTAGATCTAGAGAGACTTCTGTTTGCCCACCCCCCAAAAGCAAACAAGCACATTTTTAGTTTATAAACCTTTTAAAGTACAGTTAGCCCAAAATTAACCATATCTCTGCCATATTTAGGTTTAGAGTAAAAGTTTAACTTGAACAACATATTTCTACTGACTGAAATTAAATTGACATTGTGAAGTCGCCAAATCCACGATCATCTGAGGAGAAAGCTAAAGATTAGGGTGATGAAGGAAACCTTCAAACCTCAAAAATTGTAAACTTTCATCAAAGTTGAATAGCCAAAAATACCAGTGGGAACATGCAAAAAGCTTCAGCAATTATAATTATAATGAGAGTTTGGTTGCTCAAATATCTATAATGGGCATAAATAATCTTCAACATGTTTTTTGTTAAAATGTAAATAAAATCAGCATGATTTGTTTTCAAAATCATACCACTTGGGTTTGTCATTGTCAACTGCCTGGTTGAATAAAAAGGGCTTTAAAGGTAAATATACGTATGAACAATTTTAGGTTCATGTAAATATAATTTTGCTTTAAACAGTCGAACTTATGCAGTTTTTTTGTAGGTTTGTTATTATATACAGTTGAACTACTATTTTATTTTAAATACTAATTAAATATTTCAAAATATGTTATTTATACCTAATAACATCGTCACAGCAACAATGTTTCATAATTTTGAAAATTATTTAAGTTATGATTTAGTTCTAAAATTGGGAAACCATTGAGAAACCTATGATGGTGCCATGTAGATGTCACGGTGGGGTTTTGGGCTGGACCGAAGCGCAGGCAAGAGCTTGGCAGCAGCATTTCAAGCAGTCTTCAGCTTTATTTAAACAATTATGAACGTAGCAAAAATCTAAGCATGTTCAAGCATGAGACAATTCAAAACTTACTTAAGTTTACGTAGCAAAAACTGAACCTTATCAGCAGTTGTGAACAGGAGGAACCAGCAAAGGACAATGAAACAAAACAATTATACTGAGGGAGAACAAAGGCAGGTAATCAAAGGAACTAAGAACAGGTGTGACAAGGAGGCATGAAGGCAGAGGTAGCAGGTAAAAACAATACATAGATTAAAGCATGACGAAGGGACTAATAAACAATACCGAAACAAAGCTATAAACAAATGACCAAATGAAGCATGAGAGTAAAGAATAATCTTGAACCGAGAAACTAGAGGGAACATAAGAAACACCATAACCTAAGAACGAACAAGGAACCCATAAAGCAAACCAGATTACAGAGTAAACGAACCTAACACCACACTGACTGAAATGACAGGAAAAGGCAGAGAACATGGGGACTAGAATAATTAAAAACAAAATGTAAACGCTACTAAAACAACTACTCAGGAGGGACTGGAGAATTAAGATAAACAAGAGAACCAGACTGGGAGGACTAGGAAACGAAGACCGAATACAATATAACTGAAAAAGAGTAACAGAAAAAGACACTAATAAGCAGAAGAGTGCAAGGGGGGAGAACAAATACCTAACCACAAATAAAAACACAGAGATAGCAGATGGGGAACTAAACTAAAGAATCCAAGGAAAACAGAGCACAGTAATGATAATGGCAACAATGACAACCAAGAGAAAACCATACTAAGTCATAAGAAAAATGACAATAACTAAAGGAGCTATTATCGAGGGGGGGAGAAACACAACCTAACACTCAAAATAACACAAAGCCAACCCTGAGTCCAAAACGTGACACATCCTGACAATAGAAACCTGACTGAAAGACTTCATTAAAACAAATAAAAGGTATTTGTCATCAAAACCATGTGAAATTGTTATCTTTAAAATGCTTAAAATAAATACAATAGTACATTTGGGTACATCTATAAGTTAAATTTTATTAAATGTTTCTAAAAAGTACCTTATGTTAGTAATTGTATTTGAAAACATCTTTTTGTAGTCTGATGGAAATTATGCTTTCCCCTGGATGTTGGACTAAAATGGCAAAGATTACATGCAGGATTACCTAAATACTTTAATCAGAACTTCTCTCAGAATATGTTTCTAAACGATGGAGAAGCAAAACCTACCAAATGTGTGTTTTCCTGAGGACATTTCTGACCAAATATACCGGACAAAAGGTTTAGATACACTTTCCCACTTAATGGGTCTCTTTATTTTTATGACTATTTACATTGTAGATTCTCACCAAAGGCAACAAAACTGTGAATGAACACACACTTTTATATTTTACATTCTTCAAAATAGCCACCTTTTGCTTTGCTCTTTTGGCATTCTCTCAATGAGCTTCATGAGGTGGTCACCTAAAATGGTTTTTCAAGTAGTCTGACATGACATGCAATGAAAGGCAGCCAAAAGTTTAATATTTTAGTCATCACAGTAAATTGTGACTGACTACTTTGAGGAATCTAAAACAAAAAAACATATTTAAAGTTCTTTTGCAATTTTTTGTTTGCTACATCATTCCATATGTTTTTAGCAACTGCATTTATGAGCTGGTTCGTGTCAACAGTGTAGCATTTGAAGATGTGATTATATTGGTGTTATTAAAGACATCCTCCTGATTTTGCATATTTACCTTTTAAGTCAGTATAACTTGTATGTCATTTCATTAGCATATTTTAGTTCATTGTCTGTTCCAGATAGTGTACATTGAGTTCTCAGCTTGTGAGGGCACATAGAAATACATGGATTCATTTAGCTTTGTGTAGAGGCTTTTCTAGTTCAGTGGATACACGTTATGTAAGCATATGTGTGTGTTTATGGCTGTCAGTCACACGGCAGGTCTAGGCTAATTAGCACAGCTAGCTCTTTGCTGTGTGATGTGAGCTGATTAATATCCTGTTAATGTCCCGTCGCTTTCAAGGCTAACTGCTGTTTCCTCTATACATTTATGGCTTCAAAACAGCCCAGCTTTTGGTTGACCTCATTAAGAAGATGCATTAATAAACATAGCAGCAACGCATAGATGTACAAAGACTTAAAATGTTTTTCCTTTTTTCTTTGTCACAAGATTATGGAAAAGTTAAGTGCAACTTAAAGCAAATATATAAATACATTAGAGCTACATTATCTAGTTAAATACATACACTATATTGCCAAAAGTATTCTGTCCCTTGCCTTTAAACACATATAAATTTCAGTGATTCATCAAGTTTCATTTGTCAGCTCACACTTTGCAGCAATACAAGCTTCGGCTACTGTTGGATGGTTTTCCACAAGGTTCAGGATTGTTTTTGGGGGAATTTTTTTTACCATTCTTCCAGAAGTGCATTTATGAGGTCACACACTGACACTGAGCGAAAAGGCCTGGCTCTCCGTCTCTGCTCCAGTTCACCCCGCAGAGGTTCTGCCAGTCTCGTTCTTCCACACCAAACTTTTTTTATACAAGTCTTTAAGGACCTTGCTTTGTGCACTAGTGTACAGTCATTATGAAAAAAGAAGAGACCATTCCTAAACTGTTCTTGCAGCATTGGGAGCATTATATTGTCCAAAATGCTTTGGTTTGCTGATGCACTAAGAGTTCCTTTCACTAGAACTAAGGGGCCCAAACCAACTCCTGCAAAAACAGTCCCACCCCACAATGCCCTCCTCACACAACTTTATACTTGACACAGTACAAGTGTCAAGTAAGTTTTGTTTTCCTGGCAACTGCCAAACCCAGACCTTCTGGATAACCAGACAGGTATCACCCTAGATAACATGTTTTATCTGCTCTACAGTCCAGTGTTGTCATGCTTTACACCACTGCATCTGGCGCTTTGCATTGGACTTGGTGATGGTGAAGCAGCTGTTTGGCTGCTAAAACCCATTTGATGAAGCTCTCTACGTACTGTTCCTAAACTAATTTCAAGGCCATATGAAGTTTGGAAGCCTGCAGCTATCAACTGCAGAAAGTTGGTGATCTCTGTGTGCCTTAAGCTGAGGACACACTACACGACTTTCACAGTTGTCGCAGATTTTGAAAAGACTAGGTGTTAACACTAACAGACTTTGTGTCACGACTTAAAGACAACTGCTCTGAGCAGGCACAGTTATAGTTCAGAGCATCTAAAGTCAACTGAGTATATCAAACTCTTGTGGAAACTCTCGTGAGGGTGAAAGTTAGAGGGAACAAACATACCAGTAGGTTGCGGTATGTAATTACGGTGATGGTTGGTATATTGACCAGTGTTATGAGTTTATGTTCATACTGTTTCGTAGTTACAAAACTAGTTTTCTAAAATAAGTTTCCTTCCAGCTGTTATCATGCCCTAGCATCTCTTTTATTCATTGGCTTTAGGCAACAAGTTTTTGCAGTTGGATCAGTGATCACCTCACACTACCTAACTGCTTCCGGATCCACTTTTAAAATTAAAACATGTTTTTTTTTTTATTGCAACTGAGATTGGTTCGGGTTGGTTCCCCTCACACACTTGCAAACTACAGTCTTCACCTCCTCTCACGCTAACAGATTGTTGTGCTGACGCCCTCTGCCAGCTGACAGCAAGTAGTGCAGACTGACGCAGACTTTCTCTGGCTGGGAATCGGGTAAAATCAGCTATAAAATCTTGTCACTCAGCTTGTCCCCAGCTTAATATCCACCAAAACTGCTGTGTGATTTTACATGGCTGGTAACTGGTTCAGATTGACCATTTCTTTTACACAGAGAACAAAAGTAGTAGAAACAAGTAGAAGCACTCTGTACATAATTTTATACATTTTAATTAAAATGTTTGTACTACTAAGATGGGCAATACTTTTGATAGTATCATTATAAACTGTAAAATTTATTCAGAAACTATGCTTAGACATTACCAAAATAGGTAAATATTTTTGAAAGGTAAGTGGTAGAAAAGTGTAGATTTCTCTGATAACAGGGTGGAGAAGGAGATGTTCTAGTAACTTCATGACATTCCTCATCTTTAGAGAGTTAAACATTGGCAGCTACCACTAAATGGTTGTTGGACTGAACTTATATAGCGCCTTTCCAGTCATACTGACCACTCAAAACGCTTTACACTAGAGCCACATTCACCCAGACGCACTCACTAACACGCACACATTCATACACCGATGTGCAGATCGGTAGGCAATTTGAGGTTAAGTGCCTTGCCCAGGGGCACATTGACATATTTTTGATTGAATTTAGGTTCTGTGAATCACATAGTGATAGCTCACTATATCTATATTCTACCATCATACAGCCAGCGAGCTGATTAGATACTACACTGCAATACTACACATTTACTAAATGAAAGTAGCTCCCATCTTAAAGTGAATTTCAAAGTTTCAAATTCAGAGAGAAAATATATAGCACAAGAGTAATGGCAGCAAGAACTTTTGAACTCAGCTTGGGCTTCTCTGTATGAATTAAGTCTGTCCTCTACCTTGATATATTTTTTGTGTTTGTTTGGCTGTCTGGTATCCTCCCATTGATCAAAAACATGGGTTTTTGGATAAAAGTTACTTGTAACACTTGTCCAGTGTGTAAAAGGTCTGCCAAGCTTGGGAACTGTCATCCTCACATTTTCAGCACTTTTGATTTGGAGTTAAAGTTACACACGTGGCCAGCACCATAAAAAAATGCCCACCAACACTGTTAGTCCTACCTTGAAACTTGGAAGCTGCTCAAAGGCATCCTTCTCGTGTCTGAGACAGGAGTTAAAGATGAGCAGCTCTGTGTCTCGGAGCCATGCCTTAAGCTCCTTGATACGGGCCTCCAGCTGCTCTAGGAGTGAATTAGTCATTGGGGACAAATCTGGGCAGGGACTTTCAGCAGCATCAGCTTGACCCCTGACCAGCAGAGTATTCACATTTGATGTAAGCTTTTGCTCAGAAGAACATGGCACTGAATGCTCCAAGAGAATTTTCTGAAACAAGACAAGAGAAAGACAAAAATAAGATGAATTATTAAGGGGGCCTGTTGTGTCAATAGTCCATCAAGTAAAGCAGCATTTCCATCAATACACATGGTTATTAAATCAAGTTTATTCCGAAATGTGCATATCAATAAAATTATGCTATGTATTTATTACACAGCTTCACAGCAGTGTAATCATTACAAATCTTAGCATTAAATATCTTAGCAAATAAAATGAGGAAATGTGTATTATCTGTTATTCAATGGTTGTTGATAAAAATGGTGTTTTTTTGTTTTACCTTCAAATACAGTCCTATACATAATATTTCCATTAAAATTAACAATCACGCTGGGATAGATTTCATCAAAATAATAAAAATACTCATAATCTGAAAAAATTGTAAATATTTAGTCATTTTAATGGAGCACTGCAGTTTTGAACCTGACTTTATCCAAAACAATTTAAATGAAATTAACAAGTTCAGACATTGGTACAGGAAGAGACCTGGCAACGCAGTAGGTGCGAGATCTAATTAAATGACAGCACAGGTTAAGCAAGTGCAAAGATAATGCAAGTTAGACATGTAAGTGTGATAGAGGTACTAAAAGAACCGATTCTTTAAAGTAGACAGAGATGGGCCAGAGCAGATTTTACTTTACATGATGAAGGTCTGCAAATCCAATCCAAAAGTAAAGATCATAGTTAATCAGGCCCTGTCCCTACTGTAGGTGACCTGTTGACTCAGATGGATGGCTAGAATTTTTTTTTTTTATGTCGTAGAGGACAAAGCAATAACATTTTGGTTATAGCTTTGATACTAATCATTACATCTACAACCCCACTCTTAACAATTGTTGTTATACTAATCAAATGTGATCTTTTTTCATGATGTTTTAATGGATGAATTAGTTGTCTGAAATAATGGCAGATCAATGGGCCTATGTTTTCCAAAAGATGTGTAATCTGAATGTGTAGTATCATAGTCTGGGGTAAAATTTTATTAGCTGACCATGTATCAGCTGGATTAAATTTTGTTTTAACGTGATAGGTACTTAAATGTTAATGTGTTTGGGTTTTGATTTTTGATTTCTGTTTATATTTTGATTATTTTCTTGTTATGAGCTTATTCAGAGCTTTTCTCTAGGTTTATGTTTTTAGTTGCCATCTTAGGTCATGTCATATTAGTTCATATAATTAGTTTCTCCATTTCATCTTGTGTCCTGTCTCTGTCTGTACTCGTACTCGTAGTCTTCCACTTTATTCGGGAGTGGGTCGCGGGGGCAGCAGAGACACCCAGATGTCCCTCTCCCTAGACACATCCTCCAGCTCCTCCGGGGGGAGCCCTAGGTGTTCCCAGGCCAGCCGAGAGACATAGTCCCTCCAGCGTGTCCTGGGCCGTGTCCTGGGCCTCCTCCGGGTGGGATGTGCCTGGAACACCTCCCGAGGAAGGTGTCCTGGAGGTATCCGTTATAGATGCCCAAGCCACCTCAACTGGCTCCTCTTGATGTGGAGGAGCAGCGGCTCTACTCCGAGCCCCTCCTGGATGGCCGAGCTCCTCACCCTATCTCTAAGGGACTGCCCAGCCACCTTACGGAGGAAGCTCATTTCAGCCGCTTGTATTCGGGATCTCGTTCTTTCGGTCATGACCCAAAGTTCATGGCCATAGGTGAGGGTAGGAACGTAGACCGACCGGTAAATCGAGAGCTTCGCTTTCGGCTCAGCTCTCTCTTCAACACAACGGACTGGCACAGTGCCCCCATAACTGCGGCAGCCACCCCAATCCGTCTGTCCGCAGGACCCGGCCGGGCCAAGCCCGAATGAGAGACACGAGGCCATCCCCCAGTGGGCCCACCACCTGCAGGGGAACTTGGGTGGCAGACGAAGGTGGAGACCTCGGCAGCCCGATCCCCGGATGCTGAGGATCTCTGCTTGTCTCTCCCTCATATCTTATGGTTTGCTTGCACCCCGTTCATGTCCAGGCATTGTATTAGGCCCTGTTAACACAACAACGATCCGCTGAAAACGGGAGTTCCTTTCCGTTTCTGTTAACACATTCATATGACAACGTTTTAATTACAATCTACGTTTATGCAGAAACAGTAGCGATATGAAAATAGTGTAATTCCGGCCCCACGCCACTAGTTGGTGGTATGCTCTTTCAAACTCAAAAACATGCGCAAACACTTCCTGCTTACAAATTGGGGGAGAAAATGAGCACTTTGTTGTAGAACCTTCATTAGAATCAAAAGAGTCAGCAGCACAAGGAGGTACTCTGCAATCTGCCATCGTAATTGAGATCTTCGTCCTCTGTGGGTTTTAAACTATGTTAGCAGCCACTATGCTGTGTGTGTGAGCATTCATTTCTACTGATTTCAGCTATCCTGTTTATGAGCAAAGGCTTCCACAAAGGAAAGATTTATTTTTTCCTGTTTACACATTAACGGAGACCAGGATGTTTTCACACTATTACACTCTGGAACCCGTTCTCAAATTGAGCCATTTTAAGAGAAAACGTGTGCTGTTGTCATGTAAACAAACAGTAGAAATGCAAGAATACTCTTCTGTCACCAGAAAACATTGTGTAAATAGGACCTTGTTCTTCCCCCCTCAGCCATGGAACCATGCAATCTAAGCCCATTCAACCCACCTGTGGCTGCTCATCAGAGTCATTCTAATCACCTGTTCCCCTACTATTTAAGCTCTCAGTAATCATTGTTTCTCTGCTGGGTTTTCTCTTTCATTTACTGTTTGTTTGCCAGTTTCCATGTCCTGATCCACTCATGCAGAGTTTTGCCTTTTTTGTAATTCTGCGTTTTATTAAAGTTATTGAAATCACAGTGCTGCTCCTGCTCTCCTGTGTGTATCTGTTCATGAAAAACCTGATTATGGTGAAAATATTACTGTTTTTAAACCCTTACCTTTGGTTACTCCAAATCCTATCCATGTACTTTTAAGTCCTTACACTAACCATTTGTAGGTGAATATATTTTTAAAATGGCATACGGTGGAAGTAGCATAGCACAGTTATCATATCTTCAGTTGCTATTATATAGTTTCAGTGTCCTTCTCCAGAGATATTAATAAATAACTGATTAGGGCTACTACAGTTTTGTTTAACTAATATTGAGTTCATTTCAGCTTCACCTTAACCAGAGGTGAGAAATTCACACCAAAAACAAAACATTATTTTGACACAATAGTAGCAAAAGAGAGCTTGGAGAGGAGCAATCAAAGTTCAAATTAAACTAACTCAGTGTGTGTGTGTGTGCTCTGCAGTCATTTTTCAATTCCTGTACATCACAAAGTGAGACAGAGCAAGCCTATAAGACTATTCCCTACTAAGTTGTTTAGATGCCAGTATGCACTCACAGTTTTTCACACTTCAGAAGACCTGTCAGTATAAAGTAAACTTGTCAAGGTCTTTGCCAATGGGTTAGATTGAAAGATTCTTGCCAACACAACGACTAACATAATTACACATCTTTTGCAGTGGTTAGCACTGTTGCCTTATAGCAAGAAGCTCATAGGTTCGACTCCCGGCCGGTAGTCTTTCTGCAGGGAGTCTCCATGTCCTTCCCGTGCATGTATGTTGTCTGTGTGTACTCTAGCTTCCTCCCGCAGTCCGAAAACATGACTGTTAGGTTAATTGGTGTCTCTCAATTGCCCTGCAATGGACTGGCGACCTGTCCAGTGGGTACCCCGCTTCTCGCCCATAGAGTGCTGGAGATAGGCACCAGCTCCCCCACGACCCACTATGGAATAAGCGGTAGAAAATGACTGACTGACTGACTTTAATATTTTATTAAATAATATTTCGGTCTGTTATGGGTTGTCCTGTAAATACCAGCCCAATAAAGCGGTAGCATTAGGACAAAATTGAAAGGGATGAGCCAAGCTCTGACATTATTGAACAGCCAACTCTGCACACACAAGGAATGAATTCACACAATTTCTTAAAATATAAGAATTTATTAACAAAAATAAGTCAACTCAAAGTCAAACATATTTCAATCAACAAACTCTTTACCATGCTAAAACAACCCAACTAAACTACCAAGCAGAATTAAAGAATAAGGAAGACCAATGGGCTATGTACAATATAAACAAGTTGATCAAAGATGGTTGAAAACCATGACCGAAAGAGTGATGCAATATTACCATGAAATTTTTATGTTTGAGAACCAAGGATTATCTTGAAGAATCTGGAAGTGAAGTTAAGTTAGTCTTAGAACTAACATAGGCAATAATTGGCATACCTTTAGACAACCATTCGCAATGCAAGATCAGATAAAATATTATCTTAATAAAACAATATTTTAAAGAATGATTTGCTGAATAAAACCAACCTTCTTGATGACCAATTCTCAACGGTGTTTAATTAGCTGCCTTATATTATTAAAATAATATTTAAAGAAATATTATTTTGAATAAGAACCAAATATTTGAGAAATGGGCTTAATTGCGTTACTTAGTTATCAAGTTTAGTAAAATAATATTTAGGGAAATATTATTTTACTAGATTGAAAACTAACAACCTTTTTGGGTAAATGATCTTTAGCAGGAAAGCCTTCTAATTTCTCCTGGTCTCATGGCCAGTCACCGGACAGCAGTCTGATCACGTGACGAGTTACATATTTTGTTACAGAAATTGACTGATCTGGATAAATTCACCAAATGTTTGCCAAAATCCGTAGAACCTGGGGGGGGACAGCTTTTAAACACTTTAGACTCCACCCTGAAGTTTTTTAATTCATATTTGATTTGTATAAATATCATAATGATTATAGAAAATGGCTTCACAGTGGTTCAGTTGGTAGCACTGCCGTCTTGCAGCAAAAAGGTCCTGGGTTTGAATCCCAGCCAGAGGTCTTTATGCACAGAGTTTGTATGTTCTCCCCATGCATGTATGGGTTCTCACCGAGTACTCCAGCTACTTGCTACAGTTCAGAAACATGACTGTTAGGTCATGTTTCTGAACTGTGGTTGCTGTACACGCTTGTCCTTAAGTGTGAGAGTGTGTGTAGGCATGGTTGTTTGTTCTGTGTGTCTCTGTGCTGCCCTGTGTGTTGGACTGGCAGCCTGTCCAGGGTGTACCCCACATCTTGCCCAATGATCACTGCAGAAAGGCACCAGCCCCCCTGTGACCCTGCAAGGAAAAGTATGTATAGACAAGCGATGAATGGATTATAGTAAGTTAGAATTATCTGTTATACTTATAGGCAGTGTATGTAGTGCACAAATCAAATCAAATGCAATCATATGTGGTACAAATATGTATGCAAACTGTTTTTTAACAAGGCAAATTTTTAAAAAAAGTACATTTCAGCATGGCTGACTGTGGGCTTTTTTGTGTGCATTTTTCATCCAGGTAAACAGCTGCTAGAAAGAGAGATAAATCTAAATAAATCTAAAAGAAGAAAAACAATCCGCCTATTTTCTCATCTGGGAGGAGATGCAGGAATCCAAAGCTCAGGTGGGAGAATCTGGTAATACAAAAACTATTTGTTGTGTACTCTACAAATGTGGTTTTAGTTTGAATCGTTGCAAAAAGAAAAGTATAAAAAGGTAAATATGCATTCTGCCACAAGACGGGTAGGGGAGACAGTAAATATGTTGAAGTAGGTGCTCTGGTCAGATCAGACCAAAATTAAACCTACATGGAAAATGCAGTGTGGTAGAAAAATAACACTCCACTGATATTCACACACACTCTCCATCCAATCTGACTGAGCATCCTGTAAAAGCTGAGTATAAATGTGTGTCACACTTTGTGTAAAAGGTTTTAGGAACCCTGTATGCTTCTCCCCTACCTTTACATTATGTGAAAAAGAATAAGAGGCATGCAAACTTTTGCAAAAAACTGTATACGGAGTTGTGCTTGCATGCATTAAACTAGAGTTCAATGCAATTTAGAAAATTCCATGTATGCATAGGGAAACTGCCTATGCCACAATTTAGCACAGAAAAACATTTAAACTAAATTACAACTGCTTAATTTTCCTCAATATTTTTTCTGTGTCTGCTTGTGCACATTCTGACACTTGGTCATAAATTCTTCATCAGGGCACAATACTTCAGAAGCAAGACACAAGACATCAATTTCAGTTAATTCCCAATTTGCATCAAAGCAGCAGATACCAGCACAAGCACTGATAGGCCAGTTAATATGCTATTGGAACAACATGTTAGGATGGTGGGTAAGAGAGCGAGAAAGTGACTAAACAAGTGCATGTCAGCAAAAGCGACTAAATGAGCTAAAGATCTTCAAATGTAAGCATACTGATGATTAAAAGTGATGATAGGGAAGAAACAAAATATAAAAAAGAAACAAGTAAAACTTTGACGAAAACTATGAGAGAAAGCAAAGAGAAAAAAGAATTCATTGAGGGTTAATTTGGGTAAGATGTAGCCATTGGGTGGTTCCACCCATGGCTTCATTGTAGCCACAGCTGCCCTGGGGCAGACTGGCAGTGAGGCTGCCATACAATCTGTGCCACCGAACCCTTTGACCACCATCAGCAGGCAAGGCAGGTGAACTGTCTTGCCCAAGGACACAATGACTGAGACAGACGGAGCAGAGGTTTGAACCGGCAACACACCGGTTACAGGACAGACCCCTATCACCTGACCCACCGTTGCCTCACTAAGGAGAGAAAGTTAATCTAAAACTGCCAAACAACAGTTTTGATATTAAAATAGGTATTGTAGTTATATTGTTAATCTGCGACAGGTATACCATTATATCATTACTTTTTAGTAAGTTGTACAAAATAGGATGTGTTTATTTATAATACTTCCATTAATAGCAAGCTGAAACAGGTCACATCAAAATTAGCATGTCAGAGCTACATATGATTAATCGAAGTTGCAGCAAATAAATATATTAAAAATCAACAGATTCTGGGTAAAACTGATATGCACATCTCTCAGCAAGATCTTAGTATAGTTTCCTGCCATGTTAAGCTGCATGAGTTCTCCAATGTAAAATGCAAATGTAAGCTGCACTGTAGAGCTTGACGAACGGTATTACCCCAAGTGTAATCTTTTATCCATGTGGAATCCCAGGCAGATCAAATCTTATTGAGGAACCTTAGTTATGTTGCTATGGGCTTTGGCTACTGGAGAACATAATGACCACTTCCTCACTCTGCTACATTTTCTTACTACTCTCCAATGTTGCATTATTTGTTGCAATTTTAGCTTTTAAGTTTCTTCACTGTTTTCTTTATCTTCATAGAAACTACATCTAACCTGCCATTCTGTTTAGCTGTTATAACTTCCTGCAGGGGGGAATCGGCTGAGCTACTGCTGCTGAGAACTTCATGTTCTTCTACAGATGATGCACTTGGACCTGTCTTTTAGTTTTAATCCCAACTATTCTGTCTCTCTTCTCGACATAGCTATTTACTGAGCATTTACTATGACTAACTGCATCACTGCTCACTCTCAATCTCTAGACTTAAAAAAGTAAGTAAGTAAATAAGTAAAAGTAAGTAAAGGGTTTATTTATATAGCAAATTTCACAGACAAAGGAGGGTCACAAAGTGCCATACAGAAAGTACACAAAAAATACACGGGGGTCATACAACCCTGTAACTGCTGTAGTTAAAATGCTTGGAGAAACCAGTGGTTCTTAAGTTTGGTCTGGAAAACATCAACACAGTCAAGGGAACATAATGGGAATGGGAGACCATTCCATAGCCTCGGCGCGACGGCCTGGAAGTAGCAATCTCGATCTTAAAAGGGGTGCGAGGGACCATAAGGTTCTGATCCAAAGACCTCAGCCTCCGAGAGGGACATAACAGGTCTCTGAAGTCACGCCTTGGCTGGACAGGCATGGTAAGGCGTATTCGTCATTTCCTGTTTGCACTCGGTGGATTGTTTGGTGTGTGAAGGCTCTCTCGTTTGATCTGATTTCCCTCTACTGTGATATCTCTTACTTGTTCTAATACATAAGCACGTTAAAACACATACTTTCTGTTGCTGCATTTAACGTTTGGGGACTCTCCGTGTCTTGCACGGTTTTCTAGTAGTAGCAAGGGGTCGCTAGCTTAGCGTTAGCTTTAGCTCCACCATGGCTACCCGTTCTGCTGTTTCTCTGAGTCTTCTCCTCTCTCTTGCTCTCTCTGTCAGATGTCCAGTTACTCCTCTGCCTCCTTTAGTGATAATGGTACGTGTAATAAATGTAGCATTTTTGTAGCTTTGGAGGAGAGGGTGTCGGAATTGGAGGCCCGGCTCCGCACTGTTGAAAAACCAGCAGATAGCCGAGGCCCCTTAGCCAGCGCGGAGCCACCGAGGGTAACTCCCCGTAGCAGTCCTTCAGCAGAGCCCACGCAGCTGGGGCCTCAGGCCGGCTGGGTGACGGTACGTAGAAAGCATAGTCCTAGATCCCAGCCCACAGGTCACCACCAACCTGTCTGCGTTTCTAACAGATTTTCCCCGCTCAGTGACACACCCGCTGAGAAGCCAACTCTGGTAATTGGCAGCTCCATAGTCAGAAACGTGGCACTAGAGACACCGGCGACCATAGTCAAATGTCTGCCAGGGGCCAGAACGGGCGACATCAAATCCTACCTGAAACTGCTGGCTAAGGATAAGCGTAAATACAGTAAGATTGTTATTCACGCTGGTGGTATTGACACCCAGTTACGTCAATCGGAGGTCACCAAAGTTAGTGTTGCTTTGGTGTGTAAGATTGCCAAAACAATGTCGGACTCCGTAATTTTCTCTGGTCCCTTCCCCGATTTAACCAGTGACGACATGTTTAGCCGCATGCTGTCATTCAACCGCTGGCTGTCTAGGTGGTGTCCAGAAAAAGATGTGGGCTACATTGATAATTGGTGAACATTTTGGGGAAAACCTGGTCTGATCCGGAGAGACGGCATCCATCCCACTTTGGATGGAGCAGCTCTTCTTTCTAGGAATCTGGCCGAATTTATTAGTTCTCCAAAACTCTGACAACCCAGGGTTCAGACCAGGAAGCAGGGTCGTAGTTTAACACTGCTCTCTGCAGCTTCTGTACTGCTACACACCCATTACCCTATTAAGAAAGTGTCTCGCCCACGGCCAAAATTTAATAGATTAAAAAATAATCTAAAAGGAGGAAACCAGGAAAATCTAATAAAACTAAACAACTCAGACTAAAAAGAAAAGTAAAACAATTAAATGTGGCCGACTGAACATAAGATCTCTCTCTTCAAAGACATTGTTAGTTAGTGACCTGTTTTCTGACAATCAGATTGATTTATTTTGCCTTACAGAAACCTGGCTGCAGCAAGAGGATTATGTTACTATAAATGAGTCAATTTCTACTAATTATTTAAATATTCACATTCCTCGAAATACTGGACGAGGAGGAGGTGTAGCAACCATCTTTCAGTCCGATCTATTGATTAGTCCCAGACCAATCAATAGCTACAACTCTTTTGAATATTTAATCCTTAGTTTTCCTCATCCAGATTGCAAAGCACTAAAACCACTTCTGTTTGTTGTTTTGTACCGTCCACCAGGCCCTTACTCTCAATTTTTAGATCAGTTTTCAGACCTTTTATAAGATTTAGTGTTAATTACAGATAAGGTTATAGTGGGGGATTTTAACATTCATGTTGACACTGAAAGTAATAGCCTAAATATAGCATTTAATGCTATCTTAGACTCAATTGGCTTTGCTCAAAACATTAATAAACCTACCCACCTTTGTTTTTATTCTCTGGACCTTGTGCTGTAAAGACATAACAATATTTTCTCATAACCCTGTCCTGTCTGACCATTTCTTAATAACCTTTGATTTTAACTTAACAGAGTACTCCACACCTGAAAGAAAATTTCATTATAGTAGATCATTATCAGACAATGCTGTAACAGCCTTTAAAGAATCTGTTCCACTTTTAATTTCCTCATTATCACAGAAAAACACAGTGGAGGGCAATAATTTTGTTTCTTCCCCTTCACAAATTAATTCTCTTGTTCATAGTGTTACTTCATCATTGCGTGGTGCATTAGACAGTCGATCACAATACAGTCGATCACAAATAGGCGCTAGGCCTATGTGATCGACTGTATCAAATATATCAATAGGCTGGTTTAAATCTTATTTGTCTGACAGATTCCAGTTTGTTCATGTAAATGATAAATCATCTTTAAACTCCAGGGTTAATTGTGGAGTACCACAGGGTTCAGTACTTTGGCCAATTCTCTTTACTATATATATGCTTCCAATAGGTAAAATTATCAGGCAGCATTGAATAAATTTTCACTGTTACGCTGATGATACTCAGCTTTACTTATCCATAAATCCTGATGAGCCCAACCAGTTAGATAGACTACAAGCATGTCTTGAAGACATAGAAACTTGGATGACCTTAAATTTTCTGCTTCTAAATTCAGACAAGACAGAAGTTGTCGTCTTTGGACCGGAGTCTTTAAAAAAGAAACTGCTTAGTCAATTACTTAACCTGGATGGCATAAAAAATGACCTCTGATAAGAAAAGTAAAAAACCTTGGCGTTATTTTTGACCAGGACATGTCATTTAATTCCCATATTAAACAGGTTTCTAGGATTTCCTTCTTCCACCTCCGGAACATTGCCAAAATTAGAAATATCCTATCCAGGAGTGACGCTGAAAACCTAGTCCATGCATTTGTTACTTCAAGGCTGGACTATTGTAATTCTTTACTATCAGGATGTCCACAAAAATGCAGTTAAAAGCCTTCAGCTGATTCAAAATGCTGCAGCAAGAGTTCTGATGAAAATTAAAAGGAGAGATCATGTTTCCCCTACTTTGGCTTCCCTTCATTGGCTCCCTGTTAAATCCAGAATAGAATTTAAAATTCTCCACCTCACATATAAAGCCCTTAATGATTTAGCTCCAACATACATCATTGATCTGATTGTTCCATATGTTCCTAACAGAACACTTCGTTCTCAGACTGCAGGTTTACTGGTGGTTCCTAGAGTCTCTAGAAGTACAATGGGAGGATGATTTCTTTGTTTATCAGGCTCCTCTCCTGTGGAACCAGCTCCCAGTTTTAGTCTGTGAGGCGGACACCCTGTCGACTTTTAAGGCTAAGCTTAAAACTTTCCTTTTTGATAAAGCTTATAGTTAGAGTGGCTTAGGTTATCCTGAGCTATCTCTGTAGTTATGCTGCTATAGGCTTAGGCTGCTGGAGGACATAATGACCACTTTCACCCTCTTCGCTACATTCTCACATTGCTCTCCAATTTTGCATTATTTGCTGTTATTTCAGCTTTAACTTTGTTCTCTCTCTTTTTTCTTCCTAGAAGCTACACCTGGCCTGACTCTGTATCTACCTGTTACACCTTTCTGGAGAGGGCATCGTCCAAGCTTCTGCTGGCAACAACTTAATGCTCACCCTCTACCGATGATCCACTTGACCCTGTCTTTCAGTGTTTAACCCTTTCTGTCTCCTAGACATGGCGATTGACTGAGCTTTTACTGTAACTAACTCTATGTGCTCTCTTTCAGACTAACCTTGAAAAATAACTGGCGCTCAGAGTTTTATCTGTTCTTTTCCTTTCTAGATGAAACGACTAAAGGAGCTACATCCATTAACATTTACTTTTCCTTCCCACAGAAAGTTCTCCTGTATCAGTGCTTCTTTGTTCTCTTTGTGTCTCTGCTCTGTTCTCTCTAACCCCAGTCGGTCGTGGCAGATGGCCGCTCACACCGAGCCTGGTTTCTACTGGAGGTTTCTTCCTGATTAAAAGTGGAGTTTTTCCTCTCAATTTTGCTACATGCATGCCTCACTATGAGGGATTGCTGCAAAGTCAACGCCAGTGACTGTCCACTGTCTCTACATGCTCATCCGGGAGGAGTGACTGCTACAAATCTCTGACTGGATGCAATCTGCTGGGTTTCCTTAGATAGAAAAACTTTTTATCTAATTTGAATAAATAACTGAATCTGACTGCACTGTTCAATGGTTAGAATTAATTGGAATGTATGTACCTGACTTTTGTGAAGTGCCTTGAGACGTCATGTGTTGTGAATTGGCGCTATATAAATAAACTGAATTGAGTTGATATAGGAGGGAGCCTGACCATGCAGAGCTCTGAAAGTCAGTACCAAGATTTTGAAAGCAGCTAATATGAAAAGAATCTAGGAGCCAATGAAGAACTTTTAGGCCCTGTTCACACTGTAGGCAAGTGTGGCCCAAATCTGATTTTTGGGGGGTCAAGTGATGAGGTCAGGCTGTTTAAAGCCGTATCTGACTTTTTCAAGTCACATTGGAGCCACATTTATATGTGGTCCTGAATCCGACTCGTATCTGATCTTTTGGAATGTGACTCCAGTGGGACTTTGACGTCACGTTTCATCGCATACATCACAACTTTGTGCTGCCCAGCAGGAAATGGTAGCAGTTGGCAAAACAGATGGGGTAGAATAGCAGTCACACCACCAGTGTGTTTCTCTGATCTTTATTCATAAGAAGTGATTTTTGGTTTCTGTATTTCTGTATTTCTCCTCAGCTATGATTTTAAATTATAATTTCTGATAAATATTTATAATCAATAATCATAAACCTTACAAGTCTTATACTTCATCCTTCTTTTTTGTGATTCCCTAAAATGTCAAAATGAAGGTGAGAGGCATATCATAGACCAAGGCTATAGACCAAAGTGGGGATCTGTACTTTCACTCTGTTGTTCTCATTAATCATATTGTTTTCTATTGTTGGTTGTTTCCTCTCAAATATTACACCACTAACTGCAATGAAGTTGGGACGCTGTCTAAAACGTAAATAAAAACACAATACAGTGATTTGCAAATCCTGTTCAACTTATATGCAACTAAATACACTACAAAGATAAGATCTTTCATGTTCAAATTGATAAACATTATTGGTTTTTTGCAAATATTCACTCATTTTCAATTCGATGCTTGCAACACATTTCAAAAAAGCTGGGACAGGAATAAAAAAAAAGACCGTGAATACTGAGGAATATGCAAAAAACTCCTGCTCTCTCTCTTTCAGTTGTGTATAACTCTCCAGAACGGAAAAACCTTGCCCATATTGGACAGATGCAGGACCTGCTGCACAAACTTTCACTGTCCCTTTTGCAGTTCAACTTTATTTAATCACACACAGTTGGGTCTGAACAACAGCTGGGCATAAACAAGTAAGCAGACCAGAAATTGTTAAAGTTCATTTGTATTTGTTCATTTGTAAGCTAATGTATTCAAAGTTTTGAGGCACCCAGCAAACTTGATTTGCATTTTACATTTTGCTTTTAGAAAGGAGGTCTGATGGCTGCAGGAATGAAGGACTGAACAGAGAGGAGCCGTCCACCACTATGTTCTGATCCATCAAGATGCCATGAAGCAGATGACCTGAGATTGCTCAATCTCTGCATCACCTCCCTCTGAATCCATCAGGGACACACGTCTGAAGTCATGTTTGAATTTCAACAAGTAATAATGTTATTATAATACAAAGTTCATCAGGACTTGTATTAGCTGTGGATGTGACTACATGTAATAGATACATGTATTATAATAGATGTGTATACATGTATTATTGAAATTGTTTGCTGAATTTCTCACATTACTCAGGACTTGACTTTCCTGCTATCAGCTGAAGCACGTGAATGTTTTTATGTTTACATTATTACATAATACATATTTCTGTGTAAGCATAAAGCATTTATTACTATTTAGTAGTTTAATGTAATAAACTTTCAAACTGTTTGTTATTGGGGTGCACTAAATCTCTAAACTATTACATTCAGTGCTTTAATTAGATTTAATTGCTGTTCCTGAAAAAGACCTCAGGCTAAATTGAAATCAGATGTAACCTGTTGACACCCAAAAGGAAATGATTTATATTTGTGTGAAAAAAAAGGCAAATTTTTATTTCAGTCGCAAAAACAAGCGGTCTAGAACTGCATGTCTGAACGTGCAGGACTGAAACTGCAGTTTCCGGTCTGCAGAGACATACTATTAGGTTTTGTTGCTGTTTCAGGGCAGCTGCAGCTTCCCTTAGCAGCTCTGGTACAGATTTGGACATGGTGATTTCCTGTTTTCTCTGAACACAATCTTCGCGCTCTCATTTCGTCTCGGGAGCAATGCACACCGCTCCCTGACGTACAAGATGCGTAATGGTGCGGTCTGGGGCAGAAGAAGAGTTGCCACTGACGTCACTCTCCTGCGCCGCTAGGAATTGTGAAGTCAAATTGATTTATGGAACACTTTAAGTGGGCACAGGCAAATCAGATCAGATAATTAGATATTGTTTCTGAGAAAAACAATAAAAATAGATTTATTTACTCATCTTCTAATAAGTCAGATCATCTTAAAATTAAAAAAATTAGCTATTAAATCTTGAACTTGCACTCAAAGAAGTTGACTGGAATCAGTATTTATCTGGAAAAATAAGGATAAAAGTTGCTGTACTTTTATGACTGAACTTAAAACAACAATTAATGGTTTCAAGAAAAAGGTAAAAGTCAGGACAAAGAAAGTAAATAATCTCACATGGTTAAATGAAAGGATATGGTAATTAATGAAACAAAGAGACAATGCCCGGTGGTGCTAAAGACTAAGTCAGAAAATGACAGATCTGTGTTCACGGCACTAAGAAATACAGTTATAAAGCAATCTATAAATATAAAGGCCACGTATTTCATTAATGCCATCAGTGAATAAAAGGGCAGTGCCAAACATATTTGGCCAAATCTAAAAAAACTAGTTGGACAAAAAAATGGGAACCAAATCACTGAACTGGATATCAAAGAGAATGTAAAATTTGATCCTGGTGCTGTGCTAAACGCATTTAACATATATTTAATTGATGCATTTCACAACACGACTGAGGATGACAACTATGACGGTGTGTCACAGCTGTCACTACTTGTTTGTGCTTGTATGCGCATTACCTCTAGTTGTCGCCATGTATACGTAAGGTTGTGCATTTTGACGTGCATGTTGTTTGGTAGCTCATTCCCACTCCGCTTCAGGCTGGCAGCTTGTTTGAGCAGACTAGTCCTATAGGTCTCCATCATCAGAAGCTCAGCGAGGCTACTCTGCAGAAGGAAAATATTGACACATGTCAAATAGCTGAAAAGGTAGAGCACACATTAGAAGTTATATATTGTGTTTTAAATTGTTTTGGATTATATTGTGCATATTAACCACCTTACTGTGTGGATAAAAACTGTATATATGCTGGCAGTTCTTTTTAAAACTGAATGATATAATTCAATTCAGTTTTATTTATATAGCGCCAATTCACAACACGTTGTCTCAAGGCACTTCACAAAAGTCAGGTACATACATTCCAATTAATCCTAGCCATTGAACAGTGCAGTCAGAATTAGTTATTACAGCTAGGTAACAGCTTGAGAAAAAAAACATACTACTTGAAATCTTTTTACTTTTATACCTTACATGTGGCATGTTCAATTTCTCTTCCTGCCACCTACATCTATCAGTATTACTATTACACGGTTACTTCAAATGAAGTCTTAATTATATAAAAGCATGCTGAGCTACACACAACAGTATGGGCTACAGTGCCCACGAATTCCAACCAAATATTGTAAGATCATTAGTATTTTCTAAGCAATCAAACAAACCACCGGCCCATCTCAGACTGTTTCAGCACAAGCTGCATTTTATGTAGATACTAAATAGTACATGCCACATTCCAAGTACATATGTTCTCTTTTTCTAAAAGTGTTTTTACATTTTGTAAGTGTCTATAACTTACATCTGTATATTTTGAGCCAGGTCTCAGCTAAATTTCATTATGGTGACAAAATGACAAAGAATGTTGAAGCTTGAATCTGATGTCAGTGAGAATTTTTTTATACACTTTTTATACACTTCATTTCAACTGTATATCCTGTTAAAGATCAATTTGCATGAATTCTTCCCATCGTTTGCTTTATATATAGAGTTTGTTCTATTAGACTAAACCTTCTTGGTATCTCGCTTTAATTTCTGTCTATTTTTTGTATTTTTTATTGTAACCGTTTTTTGTCTCCTCATATACTTTGTTCTTACAACATGCCTTTTGTCATTTTTTAAACACCTGGAATTCAATTTTCTATGTTTTGTAACTTTACCGTACAACTCTCCTTCCCATTCACTTTTGTTTGTTCAATTCATCTATCTTTTTTCCAAATGTTACTATCCAGCCCCTTTTGTAATTCCTGCAATGGCTTCATCTATTTTACCTAATTTCCCGGCTCTCTTTTTACTTTCCCCTCTTTTTATTTTCTGCATCGATAGCTACTTGATTCTACTTTTTCTTTATCATTAATGCCTCTGGCTGTTTGAATATTTAAATGTCTCTGCTCTCTGTGTGTGTGTGTGTGTGTGTGTGTGTGTGTGTGTGTGTGTGTGTGTGTGTGTGTGTGTGTGTGTGTGTGTGTGTGTGTGTGTGTGTGTGTGTGTGTGTGTGTGTGTGTGTTTTTGCTGCATTGTCATCAAAAAGATGGTGGTCATTTTTCAACGTCAACTATTCTGATGGAGATACTATTGCTCCTTACTTCATGGCCATCCATCCCCATCAGATAGCTAATAGCCACACCACAAAAACAAGGAATCAATGGCAAAAAAGAAAACAAGTGGAAAGTAAATATGTCAGCGTCACATTTCTCTAACAGTGAGGAAATCATATCATTTATCTGCTGATGGCAAATATTGATTTAGAAAGGAGACATGGAGCTGGTGGGGAAGAAGAAGTAAAGTGCTGCTGTTTTGTTATTTGTGTGAAAGACGCCAATGATGCAAAGTCAAAGAGGGAGAGAGGGAGAGCATAAGATAGACGTGTTGATTAAAATGCATGAGATTCAAAGTTTGTGATAAGTGCTGAGAGAGGGATCTTGGTAAAATAGGAGAGTAGAAGAAGGGGGGAGGCATGGACGGCTAGTTGTGATGTATTCATGCCCACAGTCAGTCTTTATGCAAGGATGGACTGAAAAGCACTGGCCTGAGGACAGAAAAGCGCAAAGAAGAAAAAGGAAAAGACAAAAAACAAAAAAGGGCTGAGCAAGAGATAAAGGACAAGAAGAAAAATACAACAAATAAATGTGAAAACTTGTCCAAACTAACAAACATAAATGCTGGTGCCAAACATCACAGAAAAAAAACACTGACCAGCAATGAAATACTAAAGGTATCACAAGCTGAGCATTAATGGAGCTTAAAACTGGTTCACTTTATGAGAACATCCCAACAAAAGAAAGCTACAAACTAACAACTTGAACTACAACTAAAAAACTAGATAGTTTAGCCATGTTAACATTTAAGGTATGCATCAAACTGGAAACACCATGTTACAAAAAGACTGTTCAATTTCCAAATAAAGTAGGACTTATCTGTCACGGTGTGGTTTGGGGTTGGACCAAAGCACAGACAAGAGCTTGGCAGCAGCATTCAAAAGCGTCTTGTTTATTAAAAAAAATGTAAAAATGTAACAAAAAACTGCAGGAAAAACCAGATTTGACCAACACGTACATGGGTACGCGGAAATCGGCATGGACGAGGGAGAACATGTGAAGTAACGAGTTGTAAGAAAGGGAAAACCCCCAAAAGAATAGTGAAAAAAACAAACAAATATACGAGAGAATAAAGGAAAGTAAAAGGGAATAAAAGAACAGGTTGAAAAGGGAGGCGAAGGAAAAGGTGGCAAATACAAAAATTGAGATGGTGAAAATGACACACAAAAAAGAAAACATAGGCCAAAATAAAAAATCTAAAAACATAAGAAATCTAGAAAAACCATGAAATAAAGTAAACGAGAAACTAGAGAGAAATAGGGCAACAAAAACCTAAGAAAAACAAAAAAGCCATAAAGACACCCTAATTAAAAAAAACAAAACTAAAACCCGCTGAAATAAAAGGGGAAAGAAGCGGGGAAAGTGAGGACTAAAATAAAATTTTAAAACCAAGATGTAAGAATAACTAAAGCTGGCCTAACAGGAGGGAGAACTAGAACTATAGAAACTAAACATAAGGGAACTATGCTACAAAGAATAGTATAAAGGGAACGAACACAGAATATAAATAAACCACAGAAGGGGAACCAGGACGAGGAGGAACAGAGAAAAATAAACTAATAAACAAGAAGAGTGCACAGTGAACAAATACCTAACCAAAAATAAACACTAGGAGGAAGTAGAAGGAAATAAACAATCAGGGGCAAAAGGAAACAAACAAACAAACATGACTACAAAATCAAAACAAAGTCCAAAATGTCCAAACCCTGACATTATCTATAATATGTTCAATACAATAGTCATCAGAAAATTGGAAATCTATGATGCTACAACCTTAAAAAGAACAGAAATGTCATCAGAAAATATAATTCTCACAAGAAGCATTACCCAAATCCAACCAGAAAGAAAAAAAATACTTTTAAAATACAGGATTTTGTTTATTCTGATAACATAATACTGGAGGCACGTTTTGTTTTTTTACTTGGTCTTGAACCATGCCTAATAACCAATGTTGCTCCAAATCCCCAAGAATCATATATTCTGCAACGCATTATAGCTCATTCAACTTGTATTTGGAAAAAAAAGCAACAACGTACAGATTAGTGATGTCCAAAGTGCAGCTCAGGGGCCATTTGTGACGCTTGAAATAATCTTGTGTGGCCCCTGACTGCAGTTCAACAATGATACTAATTTGGCCCTCTAGCTAGGAGAACTAGATGGACACTTTTTCCACATTTATAGGATAAGACTTTCAAGGACAAATGTATATCTTCTGAAATTGAACATCTAAAATACAGCACAACAACCTTGGCTAAATACAGCAGATGTTTTTGAAGACAATTGTCCTTTTTAAGGTTGGGAAATTTCTAGATCAAAAACAAAATAGAAAACAATTGATCCAAAAGGTTAGGAAACAACATTTTTTTAAAGCAAACACCTGAGACCCTTTTTTGGACTTAAAATAATTTGTTCTTTTATACTTTGTTTTATTTAAAGATTCCCTATTGTATTGCTAAGTATGTAAAAAGAAATAATTTACAACAAAATCATTTAAAAAAATTTCATTGTCTCAATAATGTGTCATGTGCTCTTGAGCATCAATTACAGCTTGACAGCACCTCATGCTGCTCATGAGACTTATTGTCTGCTGACGCATGGCATCCCACTTTTCTTAAAGGGTGGCTTTCAGGTCATTGAGGTTCTGGGGTGCAGAGTTACAATCCTCTGGATGGCGACTCAGCTGATATCATTCTATGGTTTTCTATGGGATTCAGGTCTGGAGACTTTGCAGGCCACTCAATTCAAGGTACTCCTGTTTCCAGCAGCCATTGTGTAAAGATGCAACGTCAATGAGCTGGGGCATTATTGTCCATGAAGATGAAATTAGGCCTGTGTTGTTCATGCAGGGGCACAATGACTCCACAATGGATTAATGATGTTATTTAGGTATTATGGGCTTGTCACTATTAACTAGACATACCTGCCCGTAGTGTAACTCCACCACCACCAATGGCTTGTCCGCTGACAACAGTGGCTACTGCATAGCATTCTCTTTGAGTAGAAATTATGTTCGCCAACAGTGTTGGAGACCTCAAAGTGAATTGATGTTCAACAGAAAACAGCACCGAGGCCTAATGGTCCCTAGTCCAGCGTAAATGCTCAATTGCCCATGCAAGACCATGATGCCTGTGCCTGGTGGTGTTGCTAGGTACCTGATGTAAATGGTTTTGTATTGTCTGACACTTGGGTGCCTTTCCCCTCATTTAAATATGTGGCATTCATTATCCAGTTCTGCAGGGCACTGTTCACAATGAAGGGGTCATCAGTGTGGGATGTGGCCAAAGTAACATGCTGGTGACACTCTAAGCTAAGTTCTCACATCTGAGAACATACTTGTTGTCTTGGTCTAATGATGTCAAAATATGAACAGCGTGATGAGGAGGACTGGTAATTCTGAGTGAACCAGGAAAATTATTGGTCGATTAATGGATCAAACATCGGTTGTGAATTTTGCTGACGGATAAAGATAGGAGCAGGGGAGGAGAGCATGTGTAAAACCAACAAGCAATCATAACTTTAATTTGGTCTTCATATTAATGAGCACAGAGCTGAAATGTCAGCAAAAAAGCAGTCATACATGAAAAACATCTAATGCAATTTGAACAGTAGATTTTTTTTTCTTGCTCTTTTTACAGATTAATCTTCTCCACCAAATGAGCGAAATTAGACTGTGCGTAACAGAGCGATTTTGTCGAATGGGTGGTGGGAAAAAAAAAGGGTGGTGGGACTGATATCTTGACTTTTTTTCTAGGATTTTTTCTTTCATTTCCCTCTGTTAATAAATGTTAAGGTTTCTGATATTTTTTGTCCTCTGTTCGCTTTCTTAGTTTTTTCTTCTGTTCTGTGCAGATATGAAAAATAGAAATGCATTACTATATTACACTATATTCATTGAATTTAAGATGATCATCAATATGGATATATATTACATATATATAAATAATAAAATTATATATATATATTATAATTTTATTTTAAAATTTATTATATATAATATACACAACACAGGTACCCCCCCCCAACACTGTTTTCAGTGGGAGGGGTCTGCGACCTCAACTCGGGACGTTGTGGGTCAGTGGGCGGAGTACTTTGAAGACCTCCTCAATCCCACCGGCACGTCTTCCACTGAGGAAGCGTGGTCTGGGGACCCTGGGGCGGGCTCTCTAATATCTGTAGGTGATTAAAAAGCTCCTCGGTGGTAAGGCCAAGGGGGTGGATGAGATTCGCCCGGAGTACCTTAAGGCTCTGGATGTTGTAGGGTGATGTTGGTTAACGTGACTCTGCACCATCTTGATTGGCAGACCGGGGTGCCCCCTATTCAAAAAGGAGGACCATAGAGTGTGTTCCAACTATAGGGAAGTCACACTCTTAAGCCTCCCTAGTAAGGTCTATTCGGGGGTTCTGGAGAGGAGGGTCCATCGGACAGTCAAACCTCGGAATCAGGAAGAGCAGTGTGGTTTTCGTCCTGGCCGTGGAACACTGGACCAGCTCTATACCCTCAGCGGGGTCCTGGAGGGTTCATGGGGGTTCGCCCAGCCAGTCTACATGTGCTTTGTGGACTTGGAGAAGGCGTTCGACCATGTCCCTCGGGGAATCTTGTGGGGGGACTCCGGTAGTATGGGATACCAGGCCCTTTGATACGGGCTGTTAGGTCCCTGTACGACCGTTGTCAGAGCTTGATCCGCATTGCCGGCAGTAAGTCGGACTCGCTTCTGGTGAGGGTTGGACTCCACCAAGGTTGTCCTTTGTCACCGATTCTGTTCATAACTTTTATGGACAGAATTTCAAGGCGCAGCCAAGGTGTTGAGGGGATCCGTTTTGGTGGCCGTAGGATTGCATCTCTGCTTTTTGTGGATGATGTGGTCTTATTTGCTACATCAGCTCTTGATCTACAGCTCTCCCTGGAGCAGTTCACAGCCGAGTGTGAAGTGGCTGGGATGAGAATCAGTGCCTCCAAGTCCAAGGTCTTGAGCCGGAGAAGGGTAGAGTGCCTTGTCCAGGTCGGAGGGGAAGTTCTGCCTCAAGTGGAGGAGTTCAAGTATCTTGGGCTCTTGTTCACGAATGAGAGAAAAATGGAGCGGGAGATCGACAGACGGATTGGTGCTGCATCAGAGAGAGCTGAGTCAAAAACCAAAGCTCTCAGTTTACTGGTCGATCTACGTTCCTACCCTCATCTATGGTCATGAGCTTTGGGTCATGACCGAAAGTACGAGATCATGGATACAAGCGGTCGAAATGAGTTTCCTCCGCAGGGTGTCTGGGCTCTCCCTTAGAGATAGGGTGAGAAACTTGGTCATCCGGGAGGGACTCAGTGAAAAGCCGCTGCTTCTCCATGTCGAGTGGAGCCAGTTGAGGTGGCTCGGGCATCTGGTTAGGATGCCTCCTGGACGCCTCCCTGGTGAGGTGTTCCGCGCATGTCCCACCAGGAGGAGCCCCAGAGGAAAACCCAGGACACGCTGGAAGGACTATGTTTCTCGGCTGGCCTGGGTCTCTCTGCTTAGGCTGCTGCCCCCACGACCCGACCCCGGATAAGCGGAAGACAATGGATGGATGGATGGAAAATGCTGAGTGAACCCAAACATACAGCCAAAGTCATTAATAACTATCTTCAGCGTAAAGAAGAACAAGAATTACTAGAAGTGATGGTATGGCGCCCACAGAGCCCTGATCTCAGCATCACTGAGTGTGTCTGGGATTACATGAAGAGAGAGAAGGATGTGAGAAAGCCTACATCCACAGAAGATCTGTGGTTAGTTCTCCAAGATGTTTGGAACAACCTACCAGCCGAGTTCCTTTAAAAACTGTGTGCAAGTGTACCTAGAAAAATGTATGCTGTTTTTAAGGCAAAGGGTGTTCACACCAAATATTGATTTGATTTAGATTTCTCTTTTGTTCATTCATTGCATTTTGTTGAATGCTGAAAATAAATGATTCTTTGTTTACGGTAATGAATGCTTTTTTTTCTTTTTTTAACCTATATATATATATATATATATATATATATATATATATATATAGGTTAAAAAAAGAAAAATATATACATATATACACACACATACATACATATGAATATCAGGCATTCAGGGACATATTCGTATCTAAAACTAAAAGATTCCCACAGTAGCGAAAATTTTCAATTAGACAATTGGTGGAAATGGTTCTAAACTACACAAAGTGGCATAGAAATGAGCTAAATCATAAGATATTTACTTTTAGGGTAAAAATTTCATATGATTAAAGGATGTTGCAAGGCATAAACATAAAAAACATACTATATCTCCAATTTAGAATCCAGTTGAGATTCCAATACATTTCTTTGCAACACTATCTCAAAACAAAAAACTCAGGACTGTGTCAGAATACAGAGGTGTTGAATTGTTCATGAGAAATATCTTACCCCCTTGGATTTATCATAAAACATGAATCCGATCCAACCCAGCTTTTTCTTGCAATAGAAGAAATCTATTTTTCAATTCTAAATTTAGGTATGCATTCTAATACTTTATATTACCATAGATCTTCCCACACAAGCCCGTGAGCAGCAGTCTTGATATTTAAAAAGCTGGCTGCTTTCTTAATAGAAACATGACTTAAACTGACTAGTGCCTACTTGTTTGCAGAGGTACTGTATGTGAGGTGTATTGATAGTACAGGAAATCCCTAATGTTACTCCCTATTATGATAAATAAATAATAAAGTTGATTTGACAGACAAAAATTTTAATAAATGAAATGTTTATTTTAATCTTGTTGCTGCAGATCCTTTATTATTTTTATAAAATCTCTGAAAACAGGCTTGAACCAACCTTGGTCTGACTTTGACTCAGTGCTCCACGTCAAACATGCTTTAGTTCTGCGTTAGATTTCAGCTTGTTTGTGCGTGTGAGATAGAGTTAGTGTCAGGTTTCACTCAGACAGCATTCCTGGGAAGATGAGGGAGTCTCAAGAGAGATGAGATACAGAGCTAGATAGGGGGGGGGGGGGGACTAGTGAGACGCTGCTGAGTCGTGTCTCTTTGTTCTGAAGCAGATATATCCCCGACTTTATCAAGACTGACAGAACAAACGCAGAGGAAACAGCCTCCCACAGGACATATAATCCACACACACACACACACGCATGCACACACACACACACACCCACACACACACACAAAGACTGTGAACGCACTGACAAACAAACCAAGAGTTACCACATATTGAGCAACATTCACACAGGACAAAATTGTGAAGATATAAAGCACAAATATTTTGTGGAATTTAGAGGACAATGGTGTTGAATATATCAGCACATGTTTAAGCAATCTTTCACTAAAAACTGAAAAATTCAAGTTATCATTTCAATTAATCATGTCATCATGCCATACATGAAAATAAAATGCAAAGATTTGTGGAAAATTAAGTATATCCTAAAAAAGGTTGATACAAAATATGTAAAATCCTATTATTTACTGGTGGTGTACTTTCTAATAGTTTACGCTTAGGACATTGTGAAGCATCTTAAGTGTCTTGACAGTCAACCTCTGCCAATATTTTCTAAGTATTTGCAGATTTTAATCTTATTTAGACTGGAATTTAACTTCATCTGATCCAACTTCAGTTCTCTTGTTCTGTGTTTTTAGTACTGTTTTATTTATTAGTTTATAGCCCAATTGGAGCTCACCATGGACTGATCCAGGACGAAAGTGGGTTCACAAGGATCAACCCAAAGATCCTTTACCTGCACACCAAACCGTGCCAACTCCTAAACAAAGTGTTTTTCAGATGTGGTGGCACATGGGCCATGGCTGTCAAACCACCTCGCAGATCTGTTTGACTCTTGCTCATTGATCTGAGGCTGCTGCTGCTCCCTCAGATCCAGACAATGCTACTGAATGTGCAGGTGCTGTTATTTTCACTTCAGCACCTCTGGGACACCCAATTTGGGCTCCTAATAGCTTCATGTTGGAACATGTGGTACTCAACTCCCCCTGGTGACGTCTTTCTCCTCCTATTTTTGCAGAATAATAAAAGCTGTCCTAATATAGAAAAAGCACTGGAGGCTCAAGTGGTGAACCAACAACTAATAGCAGCCAAACTCCTGACAATGATGTCAACCGCCCGGTGCTGCACACACAACCTTGTGCACTCTCAGTCAGGTGGGATATCCAGTGCTAACCAGGTGGACCAAGAGTCAATACCAGAAAATCTTGGACACCACTCATCTTCAGGTATGATTCCATCTATTTTGGTTGTGTCATCCCACAGTGGCTGTGTGTAGGTTTTTTCCTCACTTCCAAATTCGCAGGCAGGGCAAACAAGATGAACCTGATTTTGGAGGAGGTCCACCTGGTCACCTCTATGTGCCATCAAGCTTTAGATGTCAGATAATCCAGTGGGCACATTCATCCAAATTCTCAGGCCTTCCAGGTTCCAGTCGCACCATTGCCCTGCTCCGTAGATACTTCTGGTGGCCCTCTTTAAATAAAGACTTCATGGAGTATGTTTCTGCCTACGCAACATGCACTAGAAACAAATGTTCTTACAGACCCCCTGCTGGCCTGCTTCAACCCCTGTCCATTCCGTCGCCCTTGGTCACTCATCACATTAGGCTGTGTTTCCGGTCTCCCTCCATCCATGAATAAAACATATTATGTCATATTATCCATCACTGACCGCTTCTCCAAAGTCTGTGATTTATTGGCTCTTTCAAAACTCCCCTCTGCGGCTGAAACCTCTTGGCTCCTTATTAACCATGTTTTCAGACTCTATGGCATCCCTTCTGATATCATTTCCGACAAATGGTCTGAGTTCATTTCTCAGGTGTGTCCTGCATTTGTGCTATTCATCCTACCTTGTGGCAATGCACATGTGCACACCGATGATATGTCACAGGTCGCTTACCTGAAATCAGAATCAGCTTTATGCCACAGAAACAAGGAATTTCACTCTGGTACACTTTGCTCTCAGTGAGTTTTTTTTTTTTGTATATATAACAGTGGAAATAAAGAATATCTTTCAGCATTCTGTAGCGCTGACCTAAGGGTAAAAGCCTAAACAGTTTGTGTGCAGGGTGTGTGGGGTCTGCAGAGATTTTAGCTGCCCTTCTCCTGACCCTAGACCTGTATGGGTCATGGATAGAGGAAAGGTCAACCCTGTTGATTCTCTCTGCAGAGCTGATTGTTTATTGCAGTCTGGATCTGTCCTGTTTTGTGGATGAGCCACACTACACTGAGATGGACAAAGACAGGACAGACTGAATTATTGCAGTAGAGAAGATGACCAGCATCTCCTGTGGAAGGTTCTACTTCTTGAGTTGCCTCAGGACGTACAGTCTCTGCTGGGCCTTCTTCCACACATTGTCTATGTGTGAGGACCATCTCAGGTTTCGAGAAATGGGGGTTCCTAGGAACTGAAGTGGTCCACAGCAGACACAGTGTTGTTAAGGATGGTGAGGGGGGTACATGGGGATGGTGTTCTCCTAAACTAGACCATCATCTCCACAGTCTTGAGTGGGTTAGGTTCCAGGTGCTTCTAACCACACCAGCGTACCAGCCGATCCACCTCCTGTCTGTATGCAGACTCATCACTGTCTTGGATCAGTCCAGTAACAGTGGTGTCATCTGCAAACTTCAGGAGTTTCACACATGGGTCCGCTGAGGTGCATTCATTTGTGTAGAGGGAGAAGAGGAGTGAGGAGAGAACACACCCCTGGGGGGCACCAGTGCTAATAGTTCCTGTGCGGGAGAAGATGCTCCCCAGCCTCACCTGCTGCTACCGGTCCTTCAAGAAGCTGGTGTTCCACTGACAGGTGGAGGTCATAACTTTGAGCTGGAAAAGCTACTGGTGAAGGATGTCTGGGTTGATAGTGTTGAAGGCGTGTTGAGTCATGAGTCCATTTTAACAGTCCAAACCACAGGTTTGAAAGCTTTTAATTTCTGCCTGTAGGTTGGGATGAGATGGACCAGAGAGTGGCCAGAAAGTCCCAAAGCAGCCCTTGGTGACAGCATGATATTCATTCCTTTAAAGTTATGTAGCAGTGGTCCAGAGTAACTTTATCCCTTGTGGGACACTTAATGTGCTGTCTGTATTTGGGAAGTTCATTGGAGAAGTTTGCACTGTTAAAATCCCCAAGAACAATGATGAGAGAGTCATCGTTGTTCAGCTCAGCCAGTTCTTTTTTAGCATCTGAAGTGGAGCCTAGAGGTGAACTAGAGAGAACTCCCTTGGTGAATAAAACAATTTATAGTTTTTGAGAAATGACTCCAGGTCAGGACTACGTGTCTTCTTCAACACTTTGATATCTCTGCACCAACCTTCATTTATATAAAAGCAGATTCCGCCTCCTCACTTTGTCCCCGATATGTCCACGTTGTGGTCCGCTCTAAACAAGTTCAAAGTACACAGTACGGGGTGTTCTCACTCAGCCAGATTTGGTGAAGCAGAGGGTGGCAGGTCCGCCGAGGTCCGAGTTTTTACAAGCGAAGAGAATCAGTTCATCCATCTTGTTGTCCAGGGAACGCGCATTTTCCAGGTGCATTCAAGGCAATTGTGCGCGTAGCCCCCGCTGTTGGAGCTTCACTTGCACGCCAGCTCTTTTTCCTCTCCACCCTCTCTAGCGGTACAGCCCATAGAGAGCTGCCGATCCCCAGGAGCTTTAGTCAATGAATGATGGTGAAAAAATGCCAAGACAAGACTGTCTGATGTTTAGAAGTTCCTCTCTGCTCAAAGAGACTGCCGAAAGAGACAGCAAAGCTACGAGGCTGCCATCAGTAGTGCCATCCTGGATCTTCTATTCTTCTTCTGTTTTATTCTTTTAGAAGTTCAACAACAACAATTATTGACTTGCTACATTTTGTTTATTATGTAGCCTAAATTTGAAGATATGTAATATTTTGGACAGACTGAAATCTGGACGGAACCAATGACCTGAACACATTCTTCGTACTTTAACCCAAAGTGTTCCTTCTATATCTCAAATGTTTTATATGCCACATGCGACAATGACCCTTATGCTTCCAAATGTTAGTCTTCTATTTTTTTTTAACTATGTCCTGTCCAGCAGAGTAGTGCTCAGAATTTTTGTCTGAGTGCCAAGAAAAAGCATCAACAGATTTTTTCAAAAGGAGCTTTCCCGCTAACGTTTAAAGGTCTGGATAATATAAAAAAAAAACTTTATTCAAGGTTTTGGGGGTTTTTCAATGTTCGGACGCAGAGACAGAAAAGGGAAAAGGAAAAAAAAAAGAAGAAAAAAAGAGAGGAGGGGGGGCAAAAAAAGGGAAAAAGGGAGAAAGTAGAAAAGAATGGAGGACAGAAAAAGGATGAAGAGATTACAAGAAACCCCCTGCTTGCTTTCCTGCAGAAAACATTATATTAACGTTTTTTTTCCAAAAGTTTAAAAAAACTTATGAATGCAAGATGTATTTTGTGGAAAGTGGTCAATGTAGAACATTTGGTATCTTTTTTTTACACTGAATTAAAACCGGGGGTTGAGTGTGAAACGCCCTTTATATACAAGGTTTCGCCCCTGGAACCCCCCCCGGACCCAGGAGGTGGTCCCTTCCCTCCCGGGGTGGAGACAGGGAGACCACCCCAGCACCAGCCCAGATAGTGCAGAACCTCCCGAACCCCGGCCCAGAACCCCCAACCCCTACCCGACCCAGTCCCTAACAAAACCCCCCCTCCTTGGAGAGGGGGCCAGTACAAAAAAGGGGGCTAATGGTCCAAATACCCACCCTCCCGAGCAGGAGAAAAAAAGTCCCAAAAAACCCCCAAAGAATTTGACTAAAAACCCCCGGCCCCCCCACCCCCATTAACCCCAAATTCGGCAAGAAACCAGGGCTGGGTTTCCAAGCCCCCCTCGCAACCACACAAAAACACCCCTCACTGCCACTGCAACCGTAGCCCCCGGAGAAAAAAATTATCCAGCTGCTGTACCAAGCGATCAACCCGATTCAAATGCCGGTGACCCCACATCCAAGAAGAGGATACAACCCCCCCATCCCATAGGCTGTAGCCCCTCCATGCCACCCTCTAGCCCACCACCCCGATCCACCCCCGGACACGACAGCCAGCAGAGCAGCACACCTCCATCCTGCCCAACCACCTGGCCAGCGCTAGCAGCCCCAGCCCGCCAGTCCATGAGAGGGAAAAAAACCACCCGCCGGGTAAAGGGGGGCCCGGCCGCCAACAATTTTTCCCGGCCAAGCAAAAAACAACAAATGTTAGTCTTCAACTTTTTTTAAACCCAAAACATTGATCCTTTGCTTCCCCCTTCCGCCTGTGTGTCTCTAGAAGTCAGGTGAAGAAGCAGTTGGAGGGACTAAACTGGCATAAGTTTGCAGGTCCAGATTGTGTCAGCCAGAGTCCTGAACACCTGTACAGAGCAGCTCTGTGGGATTCTACAGCACCTCTTCGACCTTAGCCTGACCCAGGCGTAGGTTCTAGTTTGTGGAAGACCACCTGCTTCGATCTTGTACCAAATAAAAAACCATCCATCCATCCCTCAGAACTTAGACGTTACGGACATCCCCCATGCCCCAAACCCCGAACTATCAAAACCCCCGCGTTTGTTTTTCACGTGGAGTTGGAGTTTGGAGATCATCATATACCCTTTAACAAAACTACGTATCTGGGGAAAAAGCCCGCAGCACGTCTCAACAGTCTCCCGGATCAAAAACCACCGACAAGAGACCCCAGTTTTTGGGGACTGAAGGGTTGTGTGTTAAAACCAGGTAATCAGCAGGACAGGAACAAACGGACACTGTGTTTAACATTCCTTTCACTCTGTAAATCAGTCAAGAAGACTTATGCATTTTCAAAAAATACTCAGAGAGGGATTTGGGGTGTATCAGAGGAACAAGAAGATGAGTGTAGTTTTACGAGAAAAAAGAATAGGTCAAACACTTTTTCCCTCATGGGGAAGAAAAGGAGGGGTGGAAAGGGGTTAAAAAACCCCAGGTCCCCTGGAAAACAGATGGAATGGGGATGAAAAGTAAAGCCCCCATATTAAGGGGCCCAAGGACGTACTTTGAGAAAGCTTAGGGTCTTCAATGTTTGCAGCAAGATGCTGCATGTCTTCTATAGGTCTGTTGTGGAGAGTGCAATCCCCAGCAATTTTCTTCCTTTAACTACTTTCTATTAACGTACTGAGTTATTTATATGTCCTTGTACTTATTTACTGTCATTGGAAGCAGCAAAATTATTTCTTATCCTCAAACAAATTCTTTTTCCCCTTTTCTTCTTTCTTTAGCATTTTATTTTCCTTACTTCGTTGTAGAGGGAGGTTGGGAGCTTTTAAAACACGCAAGGATTCCACAACCAAAAATTTACATGAAAAAATTACCCTCGTTCAGACCCCACAGTGAAATTTCCCAAAACCTTTCTGGGGCATGGCAAAGTCAATCGTTTAATTAAGATTCTCTCCCAACCTTTCTCTTTCTCAGTCTCTCTCTCCGTCTCATTCTCAACGGTTAATACCAAACTAAATTTATCCCCACGCCTGTTTCCCTCTCTGGGAAATGGTTAAGATTTTCGAAGGGTGTTGTTAAAAATCTAACTGTCTGCTGGTAACAGCTTTGACAGTTAACACTATTTTTTTTACAATATATACTGTTTACATGATCTCTATAAGATATATGATTAATTAATTGGATTATTGTCTTTCAATCTCTTTTCTTACCTAGTTTCTTTTAGTGACTTTTCTCATGTTAATTTCCTTATCTTTCCTTCAATATGAAAGACGGGTACAATTTACAAAGTGTTTAATTCTTGTTTTTTATGTTATATTTTTTCATTAAAATATACTTTTTACCTTCTGACAAACAATGACCAGATGATGAGTTTTCAGAACCTTTCTGTAAAACCCTGCATGCTATATTTTTTAAAAAATGTTTTATTCGAAAAGTCCCCCAGTAATTTCCTACCGTTTTTCCAAGTGGCCCCAAAGGGGAAGTGGTGCCCATTTCCAGAGTTATGGGGAGAGGCAGGGGGCCCCCGTCAGGTCGCCAGCCCCCCCCCCACAGGGGGGAAACACAAAAAACCATGCACAACCCAAGGGCAATTTTTTGATAATTAACCCCAAAAAGGCATGTCTTTTGGGCTGTAGGGAAGGGGGAACCCCGGTTACCCGGTGAGAAACCCACGATGCATGCAAACTCCATGCAGGAAGACCCCAAAGTGGTAATAATATTTTGATCTGGTGACTGTGCAGGCCTGGGAGATGTTAACTTCAATTTTTGTTCATCAAACCAATCTTTCAACAGTCTTGCTGTGTGTATTGTGCATTGTATCCTGAAGACGGAACGCTAGGGTACAATGTTTTGAACCATTGGGTGCACATGGTCCTCAAGAATGGTTCGGTAGTCCTNTTTTTACGGGATTTGATTACACACAGGGGGGATTCATTTACATCAGTCATTTGGGACAACATTGGATCATTCAGAGATCCTCACTGAACTTCTGGAGTGAGTTTGCTGCACTGAAAGTAAAGGGGCCGAATAATATTGCAAGTCCCAATTTTCAGTTTTTTATTTGTTAAAAAAGTTTGACACATCCAATAAATTTCATTCCACTTCATGATTGTGTCCCACTTGTTGATTCTTCACAAAAAATTTGAATTTTATATCTTTATGTTTGAAGCCTGAAATGTGGCAAGAGGTTGAAAAGTTCAAGGGGGCCGAGTACTTTCGTAAGGCACTGTACACTCATGCTACTAACATTTAAAGTCCCTCAGTTGATAACTGTATTGTTCCCATGCAGATTGTGCATCTTTCATCTATTTTTAAATTTTACTTGTTACATGATTTTACTTTATTTTATTTATTCAACCTTTATTTAACCAGTTGAGATGTAGTTTACAACACCGACCTGGGCAAGAGGCAACAGTAAAAGCCACAAATTAAATTACAATTATTGCAGTAATATATTCTGATTATTATTGTTACATTGATAAAATGCCCAATATACGTGGAAAGATTTTTTTAAAAATGCTTTGAAACACACCTAAAAACAAGCTGTAGCTTGAATCTGTCGCAGTTAATTCCTATAATGAAACCCTGAAGGTCCAGGTTCTCTCTGCAGGTGCAGTTCGATTTGGTGGTTGCAGCTTTTACCCTGTCAGAGCTTCCCAGCGTGAACGAGCGAGAGGAAGCAGTGACGACTCTGTGGAGGAAGACCAGCTCCTATCTGGTCAGTTAAATCTGTGTTTGAGCTACTCTGCGCTTCACTGCTCTGAAATCCGTGGTCGTATTCGAAAGGCAACGCGGCAGATTTCTGCTGCTCATTTGTTGTCTTTTCAGTGACAATTTTGTTTTGCTTTCGCTTTTTGCAGGACAGCCAATAGATACACAGTTGACTAAAAGGACGCTATAAAGAAGGAAACAATATCCATCTGACGCACTTTACACGAACATGAGCAAAACATTGGAGATGTTAAACTGGTTAAAGAGTTAGACCATTACAAACGTTGATTTGCACAAAAGTGAAAATAGGAGGCAAAAATTTTATAATTTTGATGCAAATCTATGGGAGTGTGTTATTATAAACAATTACACACAAAATAAACAAATAAATATAAACACACAGGACTAAATATTATTTAAAAACGATAATTTGTAGAATTCTTATAATAAATAAAACTACGTAAAAAGAAATTAATAAATGAATCGATAAATGAAAGAATATTGAACAATTACATTTGTGGCGATGATGATGATTATGATAGTGGTACAATTAATGATTAATTTAAAATGAATTATATAAATCGAAAATATTAATTACCTAAATGAAAGAAAAATAAATTTATTGCATAATAATTAGTTAATTATTAGCTATTCAAGTTAAATATTAACTATATTAGTTAAATTCACAGTTTATATATAAATTAATAGTATAAAATTAAAGAGGGAAAGAAATATTAGATTTAGTATCAGTGTAAGTAATAATATTATTCATAATTTTAATTCTGACATTTCAAATAAGACACTTAAAATAGATAAATAAATACTTTAGTAAAAAATAATGAATGCTAGATTTGACATTTAGTCAGAAGGCAGCGAATAATATCAAAATAATTAAAGTGAAAATAAAAATTAAATGAGAACATTTAAATGTAATGAATACTAAGTTTTCTCATTCATTTTAAAATAACAATCTTATAATAATAATAATAATAACAATACAATCAGGACTGGATTGATGAAGAACCAATAAATTCAACGTTTACGCAATCTGTGTTTTAGGTGCTGGTGGAAAACGGTACCAAAGAGGGCCATCAGATGCTGATGGAGGCCAGAGACTCTTTACTGAAGGTACTCGAGTATTTCAGAAAACAGTCCACAGTAATTTTGCTTAGTAATGTTGGCCCTGTCTAGTAAACCCTATGATTGATCTCCAGAAACAAGAAAAGGTCCTTCATGACCCCAGACCAGCATCGGTATTTGCACCGGTAGGCTGAAACAGAGTCAGTTTTCATCTCAGCCAGCAGCATCATGATCCTGTTGCTGCTAACCTTTGCTGTCTGTTGTTCTTAGTGCCCACATGAAATGATGTGCCCTAAACTGGCCCAGGAGCCCATCACACCTTGCAACTTCCAGCAGCGCTACCAGCCTCTTCCTATGCCAGGGGTAAGATTCAGCTGCAGGTATCTGCCAACAGGGTCATCTATTGATAATAAAAACAGTAAATCTGGTTTAACTGTTTAGTTTTATCCGTAGAAATAGATTTTGGTGACAGTAAACACTGTTATGTTGAAACAACTTGTTAAAACTGATCGGTTTATAAACATAATCCGTCCAAAGGATTATTACACCTCATTTTCACTAAAATAATGAAAGAAAATAAATAATGACCATGTCATGATCCAGAAAAAAGTGACAGAACATTTTGTGCATCAAAGCTTGGATAAATTCCCTGTCCGCCTTCTCTGTATTCAGCGGCACGAGTGTCAGACAGAGAAGTTCGGCTTCCTGATCCTGAGTCGAACGGAACCAGCAGAGACGGGACCGGGAGGGCTGGACTGGGGCAGGCTGATTGCACCAGTGCTGCGCAGAACGCGACACATCCACTGCCACGTGTGTCGCTCCAACGGACAGCTGCAGCACCTGGTGGTGACGGCGCGGAAACATAGCCGGTAAGAAACGAAGAACCAAAGAAGTTTAAGTCTAAATTATTATTGATTCGTTTTAAAAGTTGAGCTACTCTATTAATTACCATGATTTATTAAAAATTCAAACAAATAAGAAAAAGGACAAATGATTCTATAATTATTTGTTTTAAGGAGTAGTAAGAATTAGATAAAAATTATTACTAGATGAGTTCAGTTACAATAGAAAAGGATTATTGTATTAGATAATTATAATTTAAAATACAATATAAATATAATCACTGATAGTAATATTTAGATTTAAAATGTAATGTTTTAAATATCAAATAAATACATTAGATTACATTATGACATTTCAACTTCAGTAACAATAAGAATAATGATGATTCCACTTTTTCTATATCTGTTTTTGAAAGTTACTAAAAACTGTGGTTTACTAAAGAGATTTTAGGGCTAAAATTTGTATATTTTTTGCCATCAAATCTTGTTTCATTCACTAACTAGAAATCCTTAATATTAGTTGATAATTGATAATAAATACTCAGCTGTCCTGAGTATATATTTCTTAGGTTTATTAGAACCTTTATTTTGAGCAGAAAACATCACTGGAATAATCAGATGTAATGTGGGGAAATAGGAGGCAAATATTCTTGGGTTTCATCGTCTGTAAGCAGATCTTTTTACACGTGTTAAATGAATTAATTAGGCTGCGTTGGGGTGATTAGGTAGGAGATTATAATTTCACAAATTACAAAAGAGAATCTACCTGGGCAAAAATCTCAAAATGGTAAAATAAATACGGGATGTTGTCCAAATTTAAGGAATGCTGCACAGATTTCAGAAGTATTTCTTTCCTTGTTGGAGAAAATAAAGATACTATTTCAGATAGATTAGCTATCATGTTTCCGAGCTTTGTTAATGTTTGATTCTTTCAGCTACATATTTTTTGTGCAATTTTTATCTGAAATAAATTGTGTTTCGTCAGAGATATGTACCGCTGCGCTCGGAACAGTGATTGGGGAGATCAGCTGCCAGTTGTTGAAGACGTCACAGAAGAGGTGGCCCACAGTGACTCGGAGACATGATTCTGATGAAAACAAGCTAATTATGGACTTCTGAAGGATGGGGAACAGAGTTATCACTTAATCCAAAAGCAGATCCACTGATGTTCCCTGTAGTGTCCCCCCATCGCCTGTGTTTTATAAATCACAGTAGATATGCCTCTATTACACATTTTCGTTGTTTTATCACCTACCATGGTCATTAAATGTTTGTCCTGTTTTTGCGTCTGATGTGCATCCAATTGTTTAACATGTAAATTTGTCAAAATAAAACTTCCTTCCAACCTTCAAACTTTAGAGATGAATAAACATTTGTTTTGTTGAGAGAAGCTCAGCTGTTCCAGGACTTGAAGATATCGATTCCTCTTTCTAAGCACTACAATCCCGTGATCTTGGAGCTACATTTCCAGATAGGAGCACGTACACATGAAAAAATAATTAACTCTACTGTTTGCTAACAACATTTAAGGCTGTACCCTTTCCACAATTGTACTGAGAAGCAGTTGGCTATGCTAAGACGAGAGCTTAACATGGATGTAAAAAGGTAATGAGATCTGTTAAATTCAACTAAATCTAATGCCTTGTTTACGCCTCTTTGGTTTACCTTCATTAAACCCTCAAAAGTTATGGTAACTATAATCAACCTAAAATAAAGTTTAGCTGTTGTAGTTTTCTGATATTTGCTCATTTTCATCCTTTGGCTTGGACCACAGTTCGCAGAGAGCTTACACAGAATCTAAATTACATTATTGTTCAAAGGCATCAGTCAGGAGAAGGATTAAAAACGTATTTCCACAACATTACATATGAATAAAATATAGGAAAACAATGACACAACTGGATGTTTTGTCCAAGCCTGCAAAGTGCCAACAGCAACACAAATGAAGCTGCTGGGTTCTACATGGGGCAACAATCTCCTGTTGTACTGCATGGATGAAATCTCCCAAAATTTAATGGCACAAAACCTCAATCCTACATAGTTGACACATGGTGGTGGCAACATCATGATCTGTGCACAACCAACTAATCAGTAATATGCATCTACTGACTGCTTTACCTGGAGTTTTATTGCAGAGGGGGAAGATATCTGCTGAATTCTTTTATTTCAAATGTCGTCTTAAGTTTAATGTATGGTGAAAGAAATGTCAGAAATAGCCTTAAATTTTGCAGCTTACAACATTTTTAGCAAGAGCTGAGTCCGTATATAACTGCTTTTATTCACATTTTACAGAAAAGATGAAGATGAAATAAGAAAGTTCAATGCCGGTTAACTCCCTACAATTTGTTTCAGGGCTGAGGTCAAGTCTGGGTACTTGAACTGATATCCAGATTCTAGTGTCTTCATAGGGATGACTTTCTGACCCTGAGTGAGAATCACAGCCCTCTCAGAGCCCAACAGGACGCTCATGATGAACTCGGGAACAGGAAAGATCGTGGGTCGCCTCAGGATCCGACCCAGTTCCTTGGTAAACTCATAGTTGGTGGTGATCGTGGGTGCGACTCCGTTGTACATCTGTGGTGTAGGGGGCGTGGCTTCAGAGCGGACGGGGGGCTCCAGAGATCGAGCAATGATTCCTGCCAGATCCGAGACGTGGATCCAGGGGAATGGCTGTCTTCCAGAGCCCAGTGTGCCCCCGAGCCCGAGCCAGAAGGGCAGCAGCATCTGCTTCATGGCACCACCGTCTTGACCCAACACTGCCCCTGGTGGACAGAGGAAGGAATGAGTGAAATAACATCAGACCTGAGGCTTTAGCTCTGACGTGTCCCTTTAACTAACCTTGGCCAAACTACAGATTACAAAAAAAAGTTATTGTTTTTTAGGAATTCGTAAAGTAGGTATTATAGAGTATCTTCAAGGTCTTGGACAATCTATACAACTATGTCAAAAACCCACATAAAACATTGAGTGGAGTTGAATGTCTTACTCATGCCCAATAAATTCAGCTGCCAGAAAGACATTAATTGGGGGGCTTTGTACTTTCAGTTTGACTGTAACTTTAACCTAACCATGTAGGCATCATGTGCCTGGAAACAGCAGTGAAGGACTTCTTCTGTTCCAAGTAAACCGATACTATCTATACTCGATACTACTACTACTTTATTTAGATATTTAAGATCATGTCTTACAAGCCCTAACAACTTAAAGTACACATTTTGTATTTATAATATGAGGCCACACAGTCAGATTTTATTGTAATGTGTTAAAGTGGTCTTCAACAGTAGTCCTCAAGTCTTTCCCTGGGCTAGTTACTGGTGTCAAGGTACACCAAGTTTTTACAGTTATAGGACCATGACCACAAACGTTTGCATTGAAAAAATTTCACGGTTTAAACTCCGCAGTGATGCCCCTCCCCAACCTGCTGCTGCACACTGCCAATCAGATGGCTGGAAGAGGGCTGCAATGTTTTTCTCACCATGCAAATTCAGGTTTTTTGACACATTTTTGGAGTTAAAAAACATGGACAATCACGCTGGGTAAACTACAAGAGGACCACAGATCACTCTCTTTAAGAGCAGCATGTCTGTTGAACAGCACACAGGCTACATGAGCAGACAGCCCGACTATTTAACCAGCTAAAATAGCTTGTTATAAATGGTATATTGTTCTGCACAGTAAGCATGTTTACTTAAAAACTAATACTATAAACATCTAAGACATCTTTCGCTTAAGTTTATGTATTAAAATAATGATACACATAAGTTACACAGATACAATTAAATGTAATATTTCTTTTTGCTGCAGTAATTCAAAATTTTTAGAGGTTATTTTTTCATTGAAGGGAGGGCTTGTAAAAGATTTCTATGATCCCTTAAAATCACAAAGTTTATTTATAATTTATGCTTTTCTGTTTAATATAAAATCAATTTGATCATGTTACATAATTTTAAAATAAAGAAACATGTTTCAGTTTCTTGAGATGACTGAATAAAAATACGTAATCGATTATATTGTAGTACCAACAGGTTGATTCACAAAGAGCTACTAGCTGAAAAGCATCTTAGATCCAGTGCTACTTTCAAAGTCTGGACAAAAAACAACCAAAATCCAAAGTAGAAAGTTGACAGGCTTTCAGAAAAGCTGGAGATTTGTTGATGAAGACTACTTTAAAAGATTACAACAAAGTCTGGCTCTTTGGAAACTAGAGTTGGTTTAAAACTTTTGCATATTACTGTAAATGGCATTAGGCAAGTACAAATCTCCCTCAGCTTCTTTACTACACATCTGCGCATACCGGCTCGAATGACGACTTGTTTGGTGGTTTTTGCCGCACTCTCAGGAAGAAATGCTGCAGCCTCCCACTCTTTGCAAAGTTGTGAAAGGAGGTCAAATGGCGTCCAGTCGCTGTCTTCAGTGTACTCAGCTGTCAGGCTGGGTTTGTAGCAAGCTATGGGCCAACGAGAAAAACCAAACAAAGTCGATCATGAATGTGCCTTTCATGTGCTTCTTGCAGCTGATAAATGAGCAGGTACACTCTTACCTACACCTGACACCAGCACCCAGGAGCGAGGAGGGCTGGAAGACGCGGCGATGGCTTGAGAAAGAGCTTTAGTTGTGTCGATACGACTGGAGAACAAATCCCTTTTATAGCTTTCATTCCACCTTGAAAGAGGAAAATGTCTGTTAAAGATGAAACCACTGGACCTTAACACCAAAAGTACAAAACTACTGAAGGATGCTGTTAGTAATTTGAGTGGTATAGGAGGCATGGATGGATGGATAAGGTCTATGACAGCCAATTTCTGCCACGGTGATGACAAAAAGAAGTTTTATCTTATAGTTTAGATTTGGATGAAAAAAAAATATGGATATCTCATAATTATTATAAATAGATTAATGAGCTGCAATTTTTTCCCCATCATAGTGACGAAATGGGTTTCAATAACAGGTCAGACAACAGTAAAAAATAAAAGTATTTGTAGGGTGCTTGCCATCGAAGGGGGTTAAGAACATTCTCCCCAGCCAAGTTGACAGCACCATCACATGGCGGCAGGCCGCGAGACTCCAGTTCGCCCTGCAGGAGCAAATAGACAGAACAATCTAAGAATTTAAAAGCACCTTTGGATTTATAGAGAAAATGGTAAACAATTGTGTTAGAGAGTGGAAACATGAAAGAAAATCACTGATCATCATCTCAGAGCACAATTTAGCTGCAGAATCAGGATGATGTAATGATTTAGGAGCCGAACCTCCAAATCATACCCATGTTATCCGCCCTGGACCAGGCTGACGGGATATCAACGTGACCTCGTGACCCTTGTCTCTGAGCTGGCGTGTCAGCTCACGACCCACAAAGCCAGACCCCCCTCCTGAGAGAGAGACAAAAGTAAAATATACAGACTATGTATAATTGAAAATGGTGTATGAGTATCTTGTGTTGTTCCAGTCTTACTAAAATGGAGTGTATATAAAAAGTAATATATATATGTACAGCACAGACCAAAAGTTTGGACACACCTTCTCATTCAAAGAGTTGTCTTTATTTTCATGACTATGAATATTGTAGCTTCACGCTGAAGGCATCAAAACTATGAATTAACACATGTGGAATTATATACTGAACAAAAAAGTGTGAAACAACTGAAAATATGTCTTATATTCTAGGTTCTTCAAAGTAGCCACCTTTTGCTTTGATTACTGCTTCACACACTCTTGGCATTCTGTTGATGAGCTTCAAGAGGTAGTCACCTGAAATGGTTTTCCAACAGTCTTGACGGAGTTCCCAGAGATGCTTAGCACTTGTTGGCCCTTTTGCCTTCACTCTGCGGTCCAGCTCACCCCAAACCATCTCGATTGGGTTCAGGTCCAGTGACTGTGGAGGCCAGGTCATCTGGTGCAGCACCCCATCACTCTCCTTCTTGGTCAAATAGCCCTTACACAGCCTGGAGGTGTGTTTGGGGTCATTGTCCTGTTGAAAAATAAATGATGGTCCAACTAAACGCAAACCGGATGGAATAGCATGCCGCTGCAAGATGCTGTGGTAGCCATGCTGGTTCAGTATGCCTTCAATTTTGAATAAATCCCCTACAGTGTCACCAGCAAAGCACCCCCACACCATCACACCTCCTCCTCCATGCTTCACTGTGGGAACCAGGCATGTAGAGTCCATCCGTTCACCTCTTCTGCGCTGCACAAAGACACGGTGGTTGGAACCAAAGATCTCAAACTTGGACTCATCAGACCAAAGCACAGATTTCCACTGGTCTAATGTCCATTCCTTGTGTTCTTTAGCCCAAACAAGTCTCTTCTGCTTGTTGCCTGTCCTCAGCAGTGGTTTCCTAGCAGCTATTTTACCATGAAGGCCTGATTCACACAGTCTCCTCTTAACAGTTGTTCTAGAGATGTGTCTGCTGCTAGAACTCTGTGTGGCATTGACCTGTTCTCTAATCTGAGCTGCTGTTAACCTGCGATTTCTGCGGCTGGTGACTCGGATGAACCTATCGTCCGCAGCAGAGGTGACTCTTGGTCTTCCTTTCCTGGGGCGGACCTCATGTGAGCCAGTTTCTTTGTAGCGCTTGATGGTTTTTGCAACTGCACTTGTGGACACTTTCAAAATTTTCCCAATTGTTCGGACTGACTGACCTTCATTTCTTAAAGTAACGATGGCCACTCGTTTTTCTGTACTTAGCTGTTTTTTTCTTGCCATAATACAAATTCTAACAGTATATTCAATCAGACTATCAGCTGTGTACTGTATCCACCTCCTGGACAACACAACTGATGGTCCCAACCCCATATATAAGGCTTGAAATCCCACTTATTAAACCTGACAAGGAACACCTGTGAAGTGAAAACCATTTCAGGTGACTACTTCTTGAAGCTCATCAACAGAATGCCAAGAGTGTGTGAAGCAGTAATCAAAGCAAAAGGTGGCTACTTTGAAGAACCTAGAATATAAGACATATTTTCAGTTGTTTCACACTTTTTTGTTCAGTATATAATTCCACATGTGTTAATTCATAGTTTTGATGCCTTCAGTGTGAAGCTACAATATTCATAGTCATGAAAATAAGGACAACTCTTTGAATGAGAAGGTGTGTCCAAAACTTTTGGTCTGTACTGTGTGTGTGTGTGTGTATATATATATATATATATATATATATAGATAGATAGATATATGGATAGATATGCAAAACTGTCTTTCTGACAGGTAATGTTTTAAAATCTGTTGTTGTATAGTACTATTCAACCTCCCTAAAAGTCAGGCGGCTGTAAAAGAAGTGCGCATGCGTAACATACATGCTTACAAAACAAAACACTATTGAGTTTTAGGTGAAATATTAACATAATTAAAAACACAGCGAACTCATTTTAGCTTTTATCTGAAGTTTCTAGACGTATGTGATTTATTAGTTGCATTAAATATGTATTGACTTCAGGTATTGTTTGCAGCTCTAACCTTAGCTTAGCAGTCTCACAAGCTAGCTTGCAGTATTTGACCTTTCTGGGAATTTATATATAAACACATCACTGTAATAAACCTTCCTACCGATTAAGACTCGCATGGCTAAAAGTCTCCACCAGCGCTGACTTTCAATTCCTCAACGCCGCCGCTGGTTACAGTTTGATCCGCTGCCTGTGTCACTCTGAGTCCTCACAACGCTTTTGGACCAATGCGCGTTCCGTACGGCAAAAAGGCGAATACGACATTTTGTAGTTTTTTTCCTTTCGTATTTATTGGGAACATCTGCCACCTACTGGCTTCATCGTAGTAAATACAGAATTAATGGGGGAAGTTTTAGACGTTTACTAAATTTAAAAAGCTAATAAATATATGTAAAATACCAAAGTGAGTCAGTTTTAATCAAGAAATTAAACTAACTTGTTTAAATCACTTGTAAATTATTTATATCTTCTTCCCATGTAGTAATGCTTTCGTCTTGCGTTGTACCAAACCGGAAGTTGCTCGTGTGTGACGCCAAACACGTGGTTTGATGAGGATATAAATTGAGGCGCAGGCGCGTTACCGCTCTCTCTTCCTTGTTGCGGTGAAAGGGGAAAGAGTTGCAGCCTCAAAGAGGCACAGAACCAGCTATTGGAAGCCTAAAAAACGGTAAATGATGATGCTTTTTCTTTTGCTTGCTTATTAGCAGATGTATTTGATGCTAGAGGGATCGGTTCCGTTATTCGAGCGCAGAGGATCATGTTTAGCTCTTTGTTGCAGTGTTAGCGCCAAACCGACCTCATGGTTTGATCTCACAGGCGATAGTAGAGAAGTAGAGCTTTCAAACAATAGCTTGTATGAATTTGATGATTTCTATAAAACTACAAAGTTATCCCAGAAATATCGGGTTGATCTTTTTTATTATCGTTAACACCATGTACAGCACATCTTATATTCAATTTTAAGTAGAAATAATCATTTAGGTTCATTTAAGTTGTATTAAACAAATTGTAATTTACTATCTAGGTTCATTACCCATAGTATTGTTTATTACTGTTAATAAAAATCTTTAATTCGCCTTCTCAGAGAAAAAGAACATTAGACCAGATAACAGTTATGATCATATAAATGTTCATGGGAAACACCCTCATATGTCTGCTGACTTGATGCTGGTCCAGCTGAGTCATTGGATAAACTAAAAGGGTCCGTGAGAAGCTGCCAATCTGGCTGTTCAGTGCTGCATTTCCCCAATATTGATGGAAGTTTAGTGGAAGGAAAAAGTGTGGCGTATTTAAAAGGTGCTTGAGCAACAGAGACAGCCTCATGATTTGTGCAAGTAAATTGTGCATGTCCATTGCTATTTGAGTTCCCGGAGTTTGGAAGATTTTTAACTTTTCAGAAAAACAAAATTTAGAGAATAACTGAAACCTTTTTAAATGTATCACCCTGTGTGATGGATTTTTGATTTGAGTTACAGAATTTTATATTAATTTGCTAGACTGTACTTGTAGGTTTCCCTTAAACGTAATGCTTGCTGGGGTTAAAATCCTGGAGCAGCAAAAGAACAAGAAAGTGATATTTTTTTTTTTATATACTTTTTGAATTTTAGTAGTTAAATTTTTGGAGTCAAACCTTAAATGATGAATTGCATGTGAGTCCGTGTTTCACCTGAAGCCGATGATTATACTTTCACTGCACTGACGGGTTTGACTACGTTGATGCTCTCCAGTTTTAGGCAACTACAATTCAAACTAATGTTTCATTTTCCTTCCCTTATTTTTTTATTTTTTTTTCCCCCACAGGAAAGACGTGCTATGAAAACCCCTAGAGGTAAGAGCCCTTTGGTTTTATATATGGCATGAAACATGTTAGCTGGTGTCTATTCAATTTCATTTAACAGTTTTCTTTCCCTCAAAAAGGTGGGATGTCGGGACTGCACTGGCTGTCTTATCACCTCAATCTGAGAAATTGTTTCTACCTTAAGAAGTGGGACCCCAGTCCTGGTCCTTGAGGTCCAATGTCCTACATGTTTTAAATGTTTCTGTTTTCTCTTTTGATTAAAATGTATTGGTCCTTACACTAGAAATTTCAAAGTGCAGACTCTAATCTACAGTGATTAGAGCGCCCCCCAAACGCTTGAATAGATCCAACATGCCACCAACTGCCTTTGATGTGTAAAAAGTGTTCAGTGAGCTGTGTCTCAGCCAGCAACCCCCACCCCACACCCAGGATAATACGTGTAGTATCAGGCCAGCAACTCTGATGTGCCCTTCTGTAAATGTCACTGGCCTTAAAGTGCGCACTTTATCTTTGATGCTGTGCTTTACAAAAAGATATTGCAATAGTCTATGTATGTAACCAAAATATTTGGAACAAAAACCCCGCTGGCATTTGACAATGGTGTTGAACAAATTGTTACCTGAGAAATCGACTCTTAAGTTGACTACTAGGGTTTGATTATGGCTGATGTGCCATGAAGAGGGGGAGGGAGTGTGAATGTTGTGGGTGAGAAACAATCAGAAATAAGACGTGCCTTGCAGACAGACCCGGACCTGACAATGTCACAACTAAGGCAACCAAGAAGGATCAGTGCTCAGGAGGCGTTATCAATGCTGCAGAGCATGTCAGACTGTGAATCTGATGGTGGAGATGTGGGCGACCTCAGATTTCAGAATGAAAACGTTATCACCGATTCTTCAAGTGATGAGGATGCCACTGCTCTTGCACCAGTAAATCCTACCCTCCAAAGATGCGCCAGGAGACGGGCGGTCAATTATGTGATTGAACGGGACAGTTCAAACACAGAGGCTACATCAGATGAGGAAGACGCAACACATGTAAGCCCCCCTCATAACAAAAAACAAAAAGTTACTGATGTGGGCATAATACCTGGATCCACAGAGAAGGCTAAAGATGGCACTGTGTGGTTCCACCGCAAAGTTGGAGACTTTTCTGCTCATGAAACTCCACAGACTGCATTTAATGGCTCTGTAGGGCCAACGGAGTTTGCAAGACGCAAAATCACAAGTCGCCTTCAAAGCTTCCTGTGTTTGGTGGACATGACCATGTTGTTGACCATCAGAGACTGCACAGTCCATGAGGGCCGTAGAACAAACCCCAGCTGGCAGATGAGTGTCTTTGAGCTGATGGCATTCCTCGCAATCCTTTTTCGAAGGGCTGCCAAGGGCTATGTTGGTTCCATGCAACTCATGTGGACCAATAGATTCGGCAACCCAGATATCAAAGCCATAATGCCCCGTAATCGCTTTTTTGAAATAAAGCGGTACCTTCGCTTCGACAACAAGGGCACCCGCAAGGAACGCATACAAACTGACAAATTTGCGGCAATTTCAGACATCTGGCAGCGGTTTGTTCAGAATTGTGTGTCGTCCTACAGTCCAGGGCAACATGTTACCGTGGATGAGGAGGTATTTCCGTCAAAGGTTCGTTGTCCCTTTCTGCAGTACATTGCATCAAAGCCCAACAAGTTTGGAATCAAGTTTTGGATTGCAGCAGATCTTGACACAAAATTCATGTGTAATGCCATCCCTTACTTGGGAAAAGATCCCACTCGTCCCGCAGGAGAGAGGCTGTCGGAGAACGTCGTTTTGAAATTGATGGAACCATTTATGGACCAGGGAAGGACTGTAACTGTGAACAATGTCTTCACCTCTTTGTCTCTGGCCAACAGACTTCTTAAACGAAAAACCACTCTGCTTGGCACGATTAACAAAAATCGTCAAGAGCTACCTGCAACTCAAAAGGAAACCTCGGACCACCAGTTGTACTCCACACAGGTGTTCACATCTGGAAGTGCCTTGTTGACTGTGTATACAACAAAGAAAAAATCTGTTTGTCTTCTGAGCACCATTCATCAGAAAGTGGAAATTGTGGACACTCGAAAACAAAAACCAAACACTGTTGTTGATTACAACCATTTCAAATGCTGTAGTGATATCCTGGAGCAGAAATTACGCAACTACTCGGTGCGCGCGGGAACACGGAGATGGCCCATGGCTGTGTTTTACAACCTGCTTGACATGGCTTCCGCAAATGCACATATCTTGTACACAGCATGTACAGGATCCAAAGAAAGTCGGCAATTGTTCATGCTGGAGCTTGCAGAGGAACTTCAAAACTGTCTGTTGCAGGAAAAGGCAGAAGGGGAAGAGCGCAAACAGCAGTGTCGTGAGATGAGAGTTTCTCAGAAGAAAAAGACTCAGTGCCAGGTGCGCATACTCTGCAATAATAACAGAAGCACCAAAGTTTGTGTACACTGTCGCAAATACACCTGTGGAAAATGTAGGAAAGACTCACCTTGGGAATGTGGAAACTGCTAGATGGGACAACTGTATGCTACATTTATGCGTCATATAGACGACATTTGTAGTGAGCTTGCTTTTCTTAGTGTGACATAAAAATGTATTTTCTTCCTGAAGCTGTTTTTAAGATACGACGTCAATGAAATTGACTGCAAATGAATGATGTTTGAGGGGCAGCTTGTAAGTAAAAGGTAAGTACACACACACACACACACACACACACACACACACACACACACACACACACACACACACACACACTCTTGTTTTGCTATATGTAGTGAGGACCATGTGTTGACTCCCATTGATTTTCAGTCATTTTCAACCCTTTCTATGCCCTAACCCTGACACTAAACTCACCTAAACCTAACCATTACCAGTGCATGCCTAACCTTAACCTAAAGTCAATTCACACCTTAGTCCTAAACCTAACCGTTAGCAAAATAGGTCGTGAGGACCAGCAAAATGTCCTCACTTTGGTACCAACGGTCCTCAATTTGATGGTGAAAATGGTTCTCACTGTGATGCCAAGACAGGAACACACACACACACAGAGTATATTGGGCTGATCAGACTTCATACAAGAAGACTGAGAGGAATACACAGGTTTTGTAGAGGGGAGGGGGTATGCAGCAGAAGCAAAAAGTCTCTGGGATTCCTAGTTTAACTGCCTTCTGAGGGTTATGCTGGCGAGGCAGTTCAATCTCTTTTAATAAAAGTTGCTGGAGCACAGACTTATAAAACATGCAGGGCAGTGGACACTAAGGGACCAGGGCTGGAATCACTGCCTTGGGCTTTCAAACTGTTGTCAAATGGCTGATTGAAGATGCAACCCCAGTATATTAACTTCAGTTGGCTACCCTTATGGATTTTTGTCTGACTTCTTCTCAAGCTTTGTTCCATTTCTAAAGGCAAAGTTGTGGTCCAACAGAAAATATAAATGAAATATGTTGTACATTTATTTTATATTTTGTGCAAGAATTGCATGTAAGACTGTTTGATTTAAAGTCTAAAATATAATAAACTACTCTATAAAAAAAAAAAAAGGAAGATTGCCTATGTTTTCTGTGTAAATGTTTTGGTCACTAAGGTTTGGATGGTTCTGGATGCCTGACTCATTTTAAGCTGATAACTCTCATTCTAGTATTTTGTCAGTTTATAATGTGAAAATGGCTGCTTTTCAAAAGCAGTGGTGCTTGAAATGATTTGTTAACCAATAAACAAAAAATGTTATCAATGACAGTTAATGCAAATAACTAAATCTGTCAGAGTGCAAATAATTCACTGAGAATTCACAGCATATATCCTTTTTAAATATTTATTTCGTAGTCCTATGGTTTTTAAAACTTGAAGTCTGGTTTGCCTTTCATAAAACTGACCCAGATCAGCTTGAGTCATACTTATTAAGGACTACTGCAGATTTGGCTGCTGGATCAAATCCCTCGGGTTATTAATCAGTCTTTCTAGAGGGAGAATTACTAAATCATGGAGGTCTGCAATAGTTTCACTCGGAGCGGTAATCCTATTTTAAATGAAAATCGCCCAGTTTGGTGTCGGTTAATGCTAAGATTTGGATCCCTCCATATATTAACTTGTGAACTTTTACTTTAACAAGAAAATCCTTTAAGTCAGGCTAAAACTGTTACTGCTTTGGACAAAGTCATGGGCTGTGCTCTTAGATCTATCTAACGCCTTTGGCTGTGTAGATCATGGCCTTCTTTTACAAAGCTTGCAACAAATAGGCTTCAGTTATTTAATGAACTATAACTGAGAACCCAGTGTATAAACTAAGCAGCTTTAGAGATGGGTGTTCCTCAAGGTTCAGTGTTTTAAACGGTTTCTGATTCATGAGTGTGGGATCCAGCCATATACATATAGATTTATTTTTTTTTTATATATAGGCCTATATGAGTAATACTATTTATACAGGGACTTGTTATAGGTATATAAGCGAACAGTCTTAGCTGGTCAGCTGCACTTGGAAGAAAAACTAATTTTCATAATGCATGGAACAACCTCCAGCGAGGTGCAGAGCTGAATAAGGTCCAGACTCCCGATCATCTCAACCAAGTCTCCCCCTTTTCACACATAAAGGAAGCACAATTCATGCGACATTTGCATCTAAAATAAACAGTGCATGTGGTCTGCTGTTTGTTGCTCCTTTCACTCAGTGGTGTAGCATGGAAGCAGCTTTTGATTTTGGCAGCTGCCCAGAGTGTCATTAAAATGGGGGCAGCAGAACAAGAAATCTTATGTCAGCTGGAACATGAAGAGGTTTTCTTTTTTATGCATGTGTAGTCGGTGGGGATTTAGTACCCCTGTGTTTTGAGAAGGCACTCCCTGCTTTATTGCTTAGAATAGGGAAAGTAAGATACTGTATTTTTTGCCAACCCAGAATCTCAGATTTACAGCATTTTGATTGATTGAAGGGTAGTAGAAGGCCCAGAGTGCCTTTCATGCAAGTACCACCACTGGATCTGACTAAAACACAGTAAAATAAAGAAAAACCTTACTTGAAACAATACATTTGTTCACATAGTTTAACAATAGTGTGGTTTGTTGGTGAATATCACAGCTCCAACTGAAATGTTATTTCCTATAATTGACAGTTTGTTTTGTTTCTGTCCAACGTCTCTCACTTGGACAATCACAAATGGGGAAAAACCATCCTAAGTGTGCAAAGGTAACTTCCACATACAGGTCACCAACACAGACAACATACTTTACTTGCATACTTACTATTTTTCTTCACTTGAGAACATGTTTTATTCATACATTAAAAAAAAAAGATGAAATGGAAACTAAAACAAGTAATCCAAACAGGAAAGGGAAGACGCATAAAACTGTACCGTCTTACAGTGCAAGTGTAGACTCAAACTCAGCAATTCAACTACAAATGTTTTTCAGAATGGATGTTAAAAATTATCTCACAAAGAGGAGCATGCACATATGCACAAACATGAGAACACAATGAAATGTTTATTAAGCAGTAAAGGGAAAAATCACAGTTTTTAACGTATTAAAAACGTAAGAGCACGCTGGACATATTACTTGTGCAGGCTAACCTAGATCACTGATCCGATGTGTGCATTTAAAATGGCAGTATTTGATGAGTCATTGTTAATCTGCCCTGCACTGTCTTTGGGGACCATGCGACTCTTTTTGGTTGCTGTTTGATCCGATGAAAACGTGCCATCAAAAAGCTTAGCTATGAAGGCGAAGCCGTTTTTCTTGATGTAGGACTTCCCAGCGAAAGTATAAAGCACAGGATTGGCACAGCTGCTGATGAAAGCCAAAGCTGAGGTCACTGCTCGGCTGGACTGATGTATCCTTTGCAATCTGATGGGTAAAAATGAAAAAAAAGCCTATATTAGAACAACTAAAGAAAGACACAAAGACACAAATTAAAACATTTCCTAATATCCATCAGTATTCAGAAAACAGGCAAAATACCAGATGCTTAAATTTGTGAATGACCTTCATGATGGAATCAAAAAAATCTTAAATTTTTAACGGCTTTTGACACATTGTTGGTCACAATATTTTTGGGAAACTATTAATATTTGTATTACTACTACAGCTAAAACTATTAGTTAAACTGGCCTGTCTACTAGTAAGTTGGTTTATTTGACAGCTTGATCACTGTGTCTACTGTGCTAGATCATTTTCCTCCATTCCTTAGCTTTAGGTATCCAAAGGAGTTCATCAGGGCTTTGTATAAGGGCCCCTTCTCACTACATAAATAATCTTTGTGATGTTTCATTACACGGCAAATTTAATGTTTTTACTGATGGTAAAATTATTTGGTCTTCCTGTCCATCAGCCAGTCAAATGCTAGAATTTCTCTACTCTGCTTTCAGTGTTGTTCTGTTCAGGTTAGCACAACTTAGGTTAGTGAGAAATCCAGGCAAAAACACATTGGCAAGTTGTTGATGTCTAAACATCCTATATAAGAAACATACATGGGGCTCTAATTGAAACTATATATTTTTTGTAAATGTCTTTTTGGCACATTTAAATGTCTCAGATTATCAAACAATTTGTGATGTCATACAAAGATACCCTTACAATATACAAAAATGCACCTCCCTTATGATGGTTACAATTCCTGGGGAGAACAAAAACTAGCTTATCTAATCATGAACAAATTGTGATTAACTACATTGTTTTGGTTCAGACTCACCAGCCACATCTAGGCCTGATTACTGTATAACCTGTAAACTCAATCACTTGAAAAGAACCATGCCTGACAACATAACGTAGGCAAAGAAAATCTTTAAAAGCAGCACATAACGCCCCAGTCTAAAGGAATTCCATAACAGAAGAAAAGTAATCATGCAAGCAGGACAATGATCTAAAATACATCCACAAGTCTCTGGGAAAACAAGGTTTTTTGTAGATTGGTCTACTCAAAGTCTGTATATACATCAGATAGTGATGGTGGGCAGATAAAGTGTGATAATTTAAACAGTTATTTGATATACTTATTTTGTTTTTACAGCATATGAGCACTGTCTGTTTTACTATTACTAACTGTATGTAGGAATGAACATCAGTGAGCAATAACATGTTTACTGATGCCAGATGAATTGGATAACGTTGAATCTCTTCTTCATGTGGGTGTGATATATTCGGCACCAAAGCTGATGTGTTACAAGCAGGAATAATGGGCAAAGGCTTATGCAAATTTGGCGAGTGTCAAATATTCATACCCAGTTTTAGATAAACAAGCTACTTCAGCTCATAATGCTGATTCTGATAAAAAAAAAAAGTGTCAGGACACATCATAGTATGCAGTTTGTTGTTTATGGGGCTGTAAAGCTACAGACCTGTCAAGGTGACCTTGCTGACTCCTGTCCACCACAGACAGAACCAACAATAGGCAAGTCAGCATCACAACTGGACCACAGAGCAGTGGAAGAATGTGGTCTGGTCTAATAATTCCTGTTTTATTTTACATCGTGAGGATGGCTGGATGCATGCGTTTTGTTTACCTTAAACGCTATTAGGCAGGTGGTCAAAATGTAATGCCTATTAGTGTAAATTAAAAAAATAAAAAGTCCAGGAAACCATTTCTTTCACTCTAATAACCCCCTGGGATATATGAATGAACCTGGAGCACAGATTTGTAATCTGTCCTCTGAGCTGGTGTGCTGAGCAAATTTCATTTTGTAAGAGAATTGGGAAAGGAGCACCTAGAGTCAGAGTGTTATCAGACTAAGTACATGAAACTTATGCAAACATTTATGTTTTTAAAGCAACTTATAAAATCAAATCAATGTTAGAACAAATCTAATGACTCCAGCTTGAACTGGCTTGGTCACATTTTAAAATGGAAATACCACAGATACCACCATCTGAAACAAAACTACTACGCATATGGATTCTGAAACCACAACTCATAAAAACATAAATTGATTAAAGGGAAGAAATACATGCCATAACAGAAACATGAAAACATACAGAAAATATGATTATCCATCCAATTTCGTTTGACTGCAAACATTTGTCAGAATGAATGCTTTTAAAAGCTTCTTGAGTTTAAAACAAGATAGCCTGTGATTGATACATCTACTGCAGAGATAGTTAACATGGCACTGTCCTTCATAATCAATAATATATATTAAAAAAGCAGTAAAAGTGTGTAAATAATCTTATTTTACTCACATTTCTCCTGTTTTGGAATCCTCTTCATACCACTCAGCAGCGACCTTGGTGACACAAAAGACTTGTAATCAAAACAAGAAGCCAGGAGCAGAAAGGGACGAAGATCTCATGGGAATAATTATAGGCAAACAAGGATTTACTCACCTGCACCATGTTGATTATATGGTATGGAAACCAAAATATGCCAAACGTTACAACAATAGCAAGGATTAGTTTTTCGCTGCGAAGCCTTCGCTGGAACTTGGTCTGCCTCAGGCGTCTCAGGATAAGAATGTAGCAGGTTATGATGATTGCATATGGAAGAATGAACCCTGAAACCGTCTCTAAAGCATAATGAAACCGGACCTGCACGGAGAAGAATGAAAAAATCCTAAATAAAAAAGTATTTCAGGATAGCTTAAGACTGTTTGAATCTTTCGACTTGAAAAAGTATTTATTGTTTCTGCATTTTTTGAACAGTTGAAAAGTTCTTTTAGTTGTACAAACCTCTTTGATATGATCTTTGATCTTAATCGTTATGCCTATTTCACATTTTAAAAATGGTGGCATACAAAGTTTAAGAAAAGCCGTTTGCCATTAAGCTGTTTTCTGCTGCAACTCTCCTTTTATGCATTATTTGTAGTTTGCTGCCAATGACTTTGAATTCTCTCTGTTTTATTCTATAGAAGCTACTCCTAGCTCAGTGATACACAGCTAAGATCTTTACTTCTTGGACACAGTCAATGACTAGCTATTCCTGCCATTACCTTTGTGTAATCTCTTTTTCTTGCCAATAGAAAGCACTCCTGTGTCAATCTTTCTGGGTTTAGATGTGTGTTTTTTTCCTGAAAAAGGCAATGTTGTGGCTATTCCTGTCAGGAACTTTATGTTTTCCTACTTTTTGTCCCATGGAAAGTTTTCCTTCCTCTGAGCTTCTGCATTTAGCTTTGTCTTTTTTTCAGAGACAAAGAACTAAATGAGCTACTGATGATGTCAATAACATTGTGAACCGTTTGGTTTGCCTTTCCCAAGTACTCCTAGCTCAGTGTTTCTATATGCACCCTTCCTGTCATTTCAAGCCCCAGCCAAACACTGCAGATGCTCCTCTCTACTGCCGCCACATGCTTTCTAAGGATGAGGGATTGCTGCAACGTCAAAAACTCGATATAATTGGCTGGGTTTCTTTAGATAACTGCTTACCATTTGGCATTACATTGGCAGCTGCATACTGATTATATGACTGTTGAGTGACACACAATAAGTATGGAATCTGCAGATTATTGAGCAATAAAAGTCAATGTTAGATCTAGTTAATGTTCAAACATCATAATTTTTTCAGCAACTGTTTATCAGCATCCTCACAGCATTCTGCCATTAAATTAGAGTAATAGCAAGTAAAAACATTATCAAGAAAAGAGGACTTACATGACTGGCCAAGGTGTGATTGGGTCCACACACTGTCCGTGATTTATTCATGTCATCAATCTCAATTTCCAGTTCTCGAAACACCAGTGAGGGGATGGCAGTCGCCATGACCAGCACCCACATAGCCAGGATCATCCTCATCACAATCTTTCTGCTTATTAGGTACAGTTTCTGTGGAAACAGCACCGCCACCATCCTGTGCATGCTCATCAGCGTGATCAGGAAGATGGAGGCGTACATGTTGGCGTTACACAAGTAGAAGACACCTTTACACAAAAAGGAGCCAAAGATCCATGTCTGCTTGGCCAGGTAGATGATGAAGAAGATGGTGAGGGCCATGAGGAACCCATCTGCACACGCCAGGTTGAGAATGAGGATGGTGGTGACGGAGTGTTTCCTGGTGCGTGCCAAGATGCTCCAAACGATGAAAAGGTTACCAGGGACGCCCAGGAGGAAAACCAGGCTGAGGATGAAGGCGCCGATGGTTGTGGAGTAGTCATTGCTCACAGCACTGTCTTCCTCGATGATTGTGCGATTGCGAGCAATTCTCATTCTAAAATGATTTGTTCCTAAAGACAAGAGACGTGTTAGAAATTATTCAGCTTCTCTCCAGTTTGTTATTAAAAACAATCAAAAATCTTCAATCTTGATACACACCTTGCAGAGCCAAACGTAACATTTTTACATTTTATGTTTTATTTTATTTAATCTCTCCCTTTTCTCCTTTAGTCTCAGAGCAACAAAAAATGTTTCATATTTATTTCTAATAAAACCCTCAGCTACAGTGCAGGGCAGAAGTTTGAATACACTCAGGGCCTTTTAATTTTACATTTCATTTCTACTGGAGCACCCAGTTGCATCTAGGTTTTAAACATATGACCAAAGCTGTCACTCAGGGCCGACCTAAGGTTGTGTGGGGCCCCTCCTTATGTTAAGGCCATCACCTCCAGTTACAGCGTTTCAATACAGATTTGTTGGAATCTGGAGCAAGGGGCCAAGTTTAATTGGTTAACTTTAAAGCAATCACTGATAATTGTAATTCATTTAAATCTTAAATGTAAATGATAAACAATTTAAAATATTTTAATTTATTTATGCTGAAACCATCAAATTACATTATAGTATTCTCATTCCAGTGAACAAATTTTAGATCTATGGTCTGTGTTCAATTCAGTTCAATTCAAAAATACTTTATTAATCCCAAAGAGAAATTAAATGTTGTTGTAACTCATATTATGCAGGTTTCTTCAAAGAGCCGTTGTAGATGCTGATGGCTGTGGGCAGGAAGGATCTCCTGTAGCTTTCTGTCTTACAGCAGATCTGAAGAAGCTTCTGACTGAAGACACACTGTTGTTGTACAACAGTCTCATAAAGAGGATGCTCAGGGTTCTCCATAATGTTCTTCATTTTATGAAGAATCTTTTTTTGCACAATGATCTCCAGAGGTTCCAGAGGAGTCCCCAGAACAGAGCAAGCTTTTTTTAAGTCCCTGGCTCTGATGCTGCTACCCCAGCAGATGATGGCAGAAGAGATCACACTCTTCACAACAGACTTATAGAAGATATGCAGCATCTAGCTGCAAACACTGAAGGACCTAAACTTCCTTAAGAAGTACAGTCTGCTCTGTTTCTTCCTGTAGATGGCTTCACAGTCGCATCTCCACTACAGTCTGTTGTCCAGGTGAACACCGAGGTATTTATACTCCTCCACCATCTCCACTTCTTCTCCCATAATGGAAATAGTGTTTGACCTAATCTGGCCCAGCTCTTCTGTCACCCACTGATTACAAGAAAATCCGTTCAGATGATTCCAAACAACCAGAAAACCACCAAGGCTCAAGCCTATGCCGTAAACTGGAATACGCTGAAAATCAAGTGTCAATATCCACAGTTAAGCTAATTTAACATCAGTATGAACTAAGTGGGTGGTGAGCAAGAAACAAGCACCAGCTCCAAAAATACCTTAACCATAACTGAAATTTTAAAAAAAGTTTTATGTCAGACAAGGCACAAATTGAGCAACGATAAGTGCTTGAAAGAACCAAGAGGAGTTATGCCAGAAGCTTGCTAATGGTGACAAAAAAAAGTTGAGTAGGGTCTCCACAACTTGCTAAGTGACATGTATTCAAATATTAGTAGTGATGTTTTTATATGTTTGAGCCTGTATGTGTAATTTTGACCAGGAAAAAATCCTTGTAAAATGTAAACTTGTGGATCCTATCTATAAATCTATAAAGAGTTCTTAAAGAAGGAAGTAGATGAACAAAAAAAGGAAACGATGCTTTTAAAACCATGTTAAATCATGAAATGATGAGGAAGATTTGCTTACAGAACTAGAGGATGTCTGCCAACCTGATGTGAGCTCTAAAATATCTACAGCAGGCTAAGGCATGCAAAAAAAGTAGCAGCAGTACGTCAGAGAAATATTTCAACATATATTATATTAACATTTTCATGTCCTGAATTTTTTTCTCACTATCATTTTACTTGTTAACTTTGTAGGTCAGAGACAGTTGACCTTTGTGCGGACCACAACATACCAATTACAGTGACAGATGTGGAGACATCAACTACTTGTTTCCCTATTTGGTGCTCATTTCCATGTCCAGTATCCAAAGAAGACCATGTGTTTATTTTCCCCATATGGATTCATTAAAGACGCCACAGAAATGTTTTAGGTATCCAAACAGTTTATTATTATTTTGTTTCCACATGTATCTGGCATGAGGTGATAGAGTATGTAAAATACATTATTTTATAATTGTTTAAATGACAAATTTATCTAAAGTCTGAAGTAAACTGACTTTCAGCAGTAAATAAAGATGTAACAAGCAAGAAAGCTGGTCATCTCTGTCATTTAATTGGTTTTCTTTCTGTCTTTGAATTAGCCAGTGTGTCAATAGTGCTTTAAAATACAGTTAAGCCAAAAAGTATTCATAACGCTGACAGATTTAGATGTAAACATATATTTTATTAAAACAAGAAGTTTGTTTCTGTTATGAAATGAAACAAGCATCTGTCAAATGACAATAAAACAACTTAAAAAGGAGTATCAACTTAGAAGAAAGTATCTGTGTTTACATTGGAATAAAAAAGGGACGTTAAAGATAATTTATTACCGTTTACATTACAAAAATCAAGCCCTTTTCCATATTTCTGCTGGTATTTTGATGATTTATCTTTGATGAATGGCTCGAAGTCTTTAAGGTTGGAAGGCCACCTTGCCATCACCCTAATTTTCTCCCTCCACTGATTCTCTATAACAGATTTAAGTCAGAACTCTGGCTGGGCCCCTCCAAAATGTTAACATTACTTCCAGGGAGAAGAAACATGTTAGTAAAATAAATAATTACTTTAAACCTAAATCCGCCAAGAGTATGAATAATTTTGGGCATTACTGGAAACTTGCCATGTCTGAATAAAAATCAAAAGTGAGCGGTTAAAGTAGGAGCTTTAAAACAGTCTAATACTGCGCTGTTCTCTATAAAAACCCATGTTTGCTTGTAAATATTTACAGTGGATCAGTTTAGTCCAAGAGCATTAACATACTTTGCCACAGATTTGTAATAAAACCGCTTTTTGCACAAATTAGGAGGTGGCATAAGAAAAGGAAGGATGGAACAAATAGAAACCCAGAGAAAGTCAGAGTTACTAACCTCTAATTGGGGAGGCTTGTCGTTGATCTTTGTTGGATGGAAATATCCGGCTCTTGTCCTGCTCTGGTTCTCTGTTAGTTCATTATAAGGGAGATCATGTCCTTCCCCACAGGCTGTAACATGCTGTGTTTTTTCAGCACAAGACAGAGAGGTGTGTCCTTCACCAAAACTGCAACTCCCCCCTCTTGTCCCTTACATTAATATCCCCATATGTGCTCATTATCTGAAGTTTTCTAGGAAAACAAGTATACTTTGTTATAAAGAAACATGAGTATTTATGGAAATTTGCTCAAATGCTGGGAAACTAAATGCATATTCGTATTGCCCTGAATGGATAGTTTCACTCAGCTGCTGTGTTGTGAAATGAAAGAACATGAGTGATTCTAGTGCTTGCAAAACCTCCCTGCCTCATAGATGCTCAGCATGTAGAGGCAAACACAATCACATAGAACCCTGACGCAAGAAAAACTAAGCACCACTAGTTGAAACAAGTCTCATTGTATCAGGAATGCTCGTTTCCATGAAAGGGTGGAGATCAAAATGAGCAGAAATCCCAGGCAGAAAGTCAAGGAAAGAACGCAGTAAGTCTTCTGTCCTGAATTTTGTAGTAGGTTTGAACTGGAACTGCCTGATTTTATATCACTGACCTCATATTTGAAAATTCATGGTTTTTCTGTTAGTTACCTGTCAGCATGAAGCACCTGAATAGAGGCTGAAACCAGTTTGTTTCACTGAGACTGGAATCTGCCTCGATTTACATCTGAATGCATATTTCCCTTTGGAAAAAGTCTTAAAATAAATTGTTGTTAAGGAGAATTTGTCATAACACACTTGAAACTTAAAACACATTGTGTTTAGTTTTGATTCACCTATGGTTCTCATTCAGTTACAGTTATGTTGTTTAGTTGCAGAGTATCTCATTTGTAGTTTCCTGTTTAATTTTAGTTAGTATGTTCCTTTTTGTTCTTTGTTCTCTTTACTTCCTGGTTACATTTACTCCTGTTTCTATGTTTCCATGTTTCCATATTTCCTGAAGGTTTTGTGTCTCTCAAGATCAGCTGTGTTCTGGTTTCTGTTCTGCCATCCCTTCCATTAGGGTCTTTCTGTCTCTGTCCTCCGGTCTTCTCATGCAGTTGTTTTCTTCTTGTTCTTTGGTGTTTCATTGCAGATACCCATTTTACCACCATCTTCTCATGGGGATGCTCTCACTCTGGTAAAGGTGAATCTGTCTTGTTCTACTGATCACCTATCCTTGACATGCCTCTCTGCTTGGCTCAGTCTCTGCTGGTTCATTCTAATGTATTGGTCCTGGTTCTGGTCTCTGCATTAGTTCTGTTTCCTGCCTTGCTTCCATTTGGGTCCTATGCAAACATCTCTTTGTTGCAGTTTTCTAACGGTGAACCTTTGGAGATTTTTAAAAGAAATCTTCCTTAACATCCTCCTCACCCAACATGGTGACAAGACAAATAAAGGTCCTCATCCAGCCTCGTGTATCAAAGTCCAAGTTATTTTTAAGCCTTTTAAGTCTGATACAGGAGATTATTTAAAAAACTTTTATGAAAACCAACATATTGCATTCAAAACATCATCTGGGTGTCTGAGCAAAAGACAAAATAATGTTATCTTATAAATCAGCAAATTGGAAAATACAATAAATTCCAACAAATTCCCTTTAGTCAAAGTCACGGATTCACAAAACTGGATTTCTTTTACTCTCCTAACTCTCCTGGATGTTGACAATGGCTTTTGCTGACCCTGAGATGAAACAGTGAAACTGATCAATGTTTCACCACATGAGGGCAACATAGCTTCAATAGTTGACACTAGGATGTTCTTCCCTTGTGTTTCATTAAACCATAACATCATCATTCTTACAAGCCATTAACTTTAGGAAATAAATTATTGCAACACAGAATTAATGTGTGGCAGCCTATATTTTTCACCAGGCTTTGGCTTGGTGAAAAATGTTTTCACCATCCATCCATCCATCCATCCTTTGGTTGTTCAAGGGGTCCTGGTTCCTGTCTCCAGCAGTCAGCGGACGAGAGGCAAGTTACGTCCATCTCAGGGCACCACATATCCCACGCAATACTATTACTATTTTCGTATACTGCACTGTATTATTACCATGCTGTCTCCTGTGGTATTATTACTATAGTCTCTGTTATTATTATTGTAGGGTTTTATCCGCTCACTTATCACAATGTAAGGTTAGAAAACCCAGCTCTGTCCAAGGATACCCCCTGGACATTGTGCAGCTGGTGGGAGACAAAAGGACTCTAGTAAAAACATCAATGTCTCCCACACCATCCATGAAGCTGTTGCAGAACTGGAGAGCTCCTCCAGTGACCAACTGCTGCATCCTAGGTGCACAAAGCAGCGTAATCACAAATCCTTCCTCCTAGCAGCTGTTAGACTTTATAGCCATCACTGCTCCCAACAAACTCAATAAGTGTTTACATCCCTGCAGGTATTTGCACAGTTTTTCCACTTTTTTTAAAAGTCTGTTGTTGTTTTTCATGCACAGTTATACATGAGCATTTTGTACTTTTTCAAAATCACCCTACTCAATCGCATACTTGATGCCAATCTGTGTATGCCAATTATAATAACTTTACAGAACTTATTTTTCTTATGTTGTATAATTTTCCCTCAGTGTAGTCTACTCTTACTATTTTGGTTATTACAGTTTTTTACGTTTGTGAGTACCTGCATGTTGTGGTACAGTAAAAGATATTTCTATTCTATTCTATTCTATTCTATTCTATTCTATGCAATTACCCAGCTATCTTACACTATATTTTTCTATTGTCTCCTCCTACATTATGACTATACTGTCCTGTGGTATGCTATTACTGTTGTTCTGGCCTATCCTTCGCTTATCTTTATACTGTCTGGCACTTTCTATTACCTTACTTTCCTTTGCTGTATTATTAAAATACTGTTCCACAAAATACTATATCTGTGCTGTCATGCAATATACTATTACTGTACTGTCCCACACTACCATTACTAAGCAGTCCCAGACTGGATTATAATTTTATTTTTCCACACTAGCTTATTACTACATTACTATACTCTTGTACATATAATTACTATGATATCCTTCACTATACAATTATTATACTGTTCTTCACTGTACTAGTACTATGATGTCCAAAACCATACCATTATTATACTACCCTGCACAAAACACTTTAATACACTACATTAATACTATATTAATACCATACTGTCATTTTTTTATAACTATGCTGCCCTGACAATACTGTTACCATACAGTCCTACACTACAGTATTACTAAACAATCCTTCACTATACTGTTACTATACTGTTCTGTACCATTACTAGTCTCATTAATACTATTACTATCTTGTTGAATATCTTCTGTCGAATATTATATTATTATACTATCAAACACCATACTGTTACTTTCATTTAACTATTACTATATTGTTCTACGCTGTATTAATAATTGATTTTCTTGCTGTTCTGTCTGACATGGTACTATTAATAGATTGTCCAAGACTACATTGCACTATCTCTATACTATCTGAATACTGTTGTGCTAGTATTCTACAAATAGCAACTAAAAGCAGATGGATGTTGGGTTTTCCAGACAGTGCAAGACCAACAAACAAGCCAACTTAATGGTTAATGGTTAAGTTTCTCTGATTATGTATCAGTCTCATCCTGTCATTTTTGGATTTTGGGTTTGCAGAGGTTTGGAATTTCTTGTCTTACCTGTTTGGTAGCTGTTTTTCCTCTCCTTAACCACAATGTAACGTCTTGAGACCAATCCAGGACCCGAGGCCGGCCCACACAACCCCAGGAGGATGACACTGAGAGTGAAACGAGCTCCTAGTTGCACACCAGTACAACATACAACCAATGGTTGTGAGAACTGGAAAGGAGCTAAGAGAGGGTACAGGGGACAGAGCTTAAAGATGCTGGAGAGACCAAGAGAGAGTGTGTTTATTTAAGTTTTTCATCTACTGACTCAGACAGAGAGCAGACTACAGAGGATAATGAGAAACAGATCTTTGGTGGAGAGGAAGAGGAGGGAGGGGAGAAGAGACGACAGAGAGTCGAGGAGGAGAAAAAAAAATTAAGACGAAGAAAAAAGGGGAGGAGAGGGGAGAGTGACAGCCAAAAAAGGGGGGTTGTGGCGTTCATCGCCACAGGAAATAGGCCCTCTTATGTTCACTAACTGACAGTTAACACTGCAGCCCTGGTGGTCATGCAGCTGGTCTACAAATGGAGGTCTCAGACACTTTAAGCTGCTCCCCATGTCTTCTGATCATGATTAGAATAACAACCATACTGTTTCTAACCTAAATAAATAGAAAAACATTAATACTGAAGATTGAATTAGTCCTAAGTAGAAATAGGCAGCAATGATGATGGGTAACAACGTGTAAAGAGCTTGATTACTAGGGTATTAAGAGGATGAGAAGTAAATATGACAGAAAGAAAACCCAGAAGGAGGGACAGGAGGGAGGCTGGAGGTTGAGGAGGGGGGATTCATGACTGACACTTACAGAGTCCTATGGGGAACCAGCCGGGGCTGGGAAACCCACCCAAAGGCAATTAAGGGTAAAGGACGAGAAAAATATCTGATGAACTTTTTTCTTCTCTCTCGCTGCCTCAGACGGGACCGAGGAAGGAGTCGTGGGATCTCGATGGCACTGGAATTAAAGACCTTTGTTTACTGGAAGTATTGTTTAGGAAAACATTGTGAATTTTCCTGAAGGATGATTTAATGCTGACCGCAAAGCATCCGTTTGGATAAAGTTTTATATAAAGCAAGAAGAAGCAAAGGCTTTTTATTTTTCTGGCAGAATCACAACTCAGACGCAGGGAAATCATTTTTGCGCCATGACGCGCTGATGAGAGAGCGCTAAAGTTCTTAGAAAACCTCTGGGAAAGTTTTTTGTGGCGCACTTTAAGGACTTGCAGGAGATTGAGATTGGATCACTGGGTCTTGATCCGGAGGACGATGGGGGCCGCGCCGGGCTCGGGTTGGGAGGAGGGCGAGTTCGAGTTCAAGCTGGTGTTTGAGGAGGACCCGCCTCAGCGACAGATCCAGGGGCCGTCCCCGGCGCACACAGCCGAGCCGGAGAGCTCCGTCGCCGGGGAAGAAGAAAGTGACGGTGCCCTGTTGCGGCTGGACTCCAACAATCTGGGTTAGAGTCATGATTTGAGTTCATGCTGCAGATAAAGAAGTTGGCTAGACATGTGACATTCTGAATGCATGGGAACGTTTATGCATGTTTGTATAGTTGCATCTACACTAATGACGGCCTCCATCCATATGCATCTGCTAATGTAGTGTATGTTTGTGTTTGAGACTGCGTGGCTGCCTGTTTCCCTGGGTGAATTCTCACCGAGGCTTTGTTTTTTAGTGTGGTATGCATCTGCGTGCATATTTCGTCGTATTCCTGTTTGTTGTGCGCATTTGCGCGTATATGAGTGTGTTTGGACATGTGTGCGTGCGGCCCCAGACTCAATGTGTTTCCAATCAGCTGTGCGTGTGAGCAAAGTTAACAGCTGCCATCTGGGAAGGAACCTCAACCTCTGTGTGTACTGTGCGTACCTCCCTTCTTTTGCTCAGCCTCCATCTCCCTTTCATTTTAACCGCAAAACTCTCACAAAGCTAGTATCATTTCCAATCATTAGTTTCACGCCCACACTGGTATTTAGTTGTATTACCAAACCCCAGGCATGAATATGCAACTGCAAGAGAGGTTAAGAAGAGATGCATCAAACCAAGACATCGGAATCAGCCAAAAAATCCTTGATCCGTCCTGATTAGTCAGAAGAATAAATTATTCCCTTTTTATCAAGTGTATAAAAGCCTGGAACAACTATTCTGGGACAAAAACGCACCAGACTCTATTTTGCACTTTTCTGAGTTAGAGACACATGCCTTTGGATAGAGACATATACTTTGATGCATGAAAAGTGAAATATAACGCCCTTAGGATGTCATATATGAAAAGTGCAGAAGATAGGAGACTCGATGCTCTGAAATGTGAAGCTTTTTCACTTTTAAATGACAAGTTCCTTTCCAGATTTCTTTAAGTCAACTTTTCTGGCCATAACCCCCATTTGCTGACCCCAGTTTTTCTGCCATTGCTACTTGAACTTAAACGATCTGCAGGAAATGGAGCAGCTCAAGTATTTTTACACCAAAGTATGTTCCGAAACATGTAGACTTAGTAAGAAACAGCCCAACATTTAAAAAATTAATACTATTAGGAAATGAAAGTTGGAATTTCAAGAAATTTTTTGGGAGATGCTCTATTCCATCGACAAACCCACCAGTTTTCCTTCTTCTCTGATCGGCAGGTTAAATACTGAAAAATCTGTTTTTCCAATTATTCATTACATGCATCAAATTCCTGTGCATGGGTGGGTTCACTCCAGGTACTCTAACTTCCTTCAGCAGTCTAAAAACATGGCTTTTAGTATAACTGATCTCTTTAAAATGTCCTTAGGTATTAGTGTGTATGTGTGCATGTTCTTTTGTCATGTGTGTCACTGTGTTGCCCTGCCATGGACTGGCAACCTGTCCAGGGTGTACCCCGCCTCTCGCCCGTAGACTGCTGGAGATAGCCACCAGCAACCCCCCATGTCCCTGTAAGAAAGAGGGTGTAGACAATAGATGGATACTTTCATGCATAAATGCTGATAATCTTGCACTTCTATCATTCTTTTTATTATGTGTTCTGTACTCAGAAAAAAAATTGTAATTGCAGGTCAGACCTCGAGCTAAACCAGATATCGGTATCAGCCAGGAAAAGCTTATTGGTGCATCTGTAAAAATTAGAGAGGAAATCTTAATTGAAGTTTAAAAAGTCTCATGTTTTAGAAGTTTAAAGTCTCCTGTCTCCTGTTCTGTTAATGCAACATTTTATCAAACCTATCATAAGGAGGCCATATTTTAAGTATTTATTGACCCCACTGTTGTCATGCTTCAGCTCTGCTTTAAATTAGGTATCTGTACAATTTCCCAAAATCAGTTTCTTTAGCAACAATAAAGCAAGAAGCATACAGGCATCTTAAAAATAAAAATAAATTTTTTTAGAAAATGCGTTCACTTGTGGGTAATAGTACAAGAGGACTTTAATGCAAGACATCAGCATTTTTATTCCTCCTGCCAAGAAATTTTAACAAGTAAACTCACACTTCAAAGAAAGATTTATTTCACATATGGTGTAAATTACCTTAGATGTTGGGCATCATGTGTTTTCAAACAGAACTTTGTTCTAATAGCAATGAAAAGGTCGCGACCCATACATCATTAGGATTTTATGCTGGTATCTCAACTCAACACATCTGCTGAACATACAGTATATAAACCAACCTTAAACAAAAACTGTGTTTTCGTATAAGCCCCACTGCAACTATATGCATTTAAGTTGATTTTCCAAGAATAACACTTTGCACAGATCAACATTGTGCTTATATTAGCCTGATTATATTGTACTATTATTATATTATAATAGCCTATACATTGTCCTTTGGTATGGTCATATGAAAATGTTGTATGCCGCTCAGTAACACATACAAATTCAGGCATGAAATCTGCAAAACTGCAAAAAAACAAAAACTATGCAACCCCAAAGCGCAGATAAGCCACTGCAAAATATAAATTATATCTGTTATTTGTATTGTGACAGAGAATCCAGAGAAAAAAAGATTAGTGTATCAAAATATATATTATTAATAATAAAATCTAATTTGGATACTGCCTGACATCTCTGAATTAAGATGGAATAAAGAACTTATTGAAAAGTTTTATATTTGTACTCATACTCCCCCACCGATAACCACTGAGCAAACCAAAATTATCAAGTATGCACCAATCAGGCTCTCCCTGCCCAATACCGATTTGCAAGTTTCTTTGAAATCTTATCTGCCGGTTCTGAATTTGGATTGATTCCCGTTTTTCTTAAGAACCAATACACATAAAAGAGAAAAATGTGCCGAAGGCTTTTTGATAGAGGTGGTCATTTTGCATCCAACAAAACATATGTCCTTTTGTCCTAACTTATGTATCAAATCATATTTCCTTAACCTTTGTGTGATTTTTATTCAACTCAAAAAAGTGCATCAAAGTACACAGTAAACTTTGATGTCCTGAAAATTAAGAAATGTACCACAAGATACGAATATTTATCATCTAATTGCTTGAGTTCCACAGATCAGGCTATTCGTTGCCAATACCAAGTTCCGATTTTTACTGATTCAGTATTTCTGCTATAGATTATAAAATGTAAAACAGAAAACAATGTGTAGCAGTTTTGAATATAACTGAAAATGAAATAACTACAGGATAATCCTTTTTTTAAACATCTGCCTCTAGCCTTTATCTTAGGGGTTCCCAAATTGGGGGTCGGGACCCCCCAGGGGATCATGAGACACCAGGTAGGGGGTCTCCAGATGATTTTCAGAATCACCATGATGACCTCTCAGAGGTATGGAGGGCCAAAAGAGACAAAATTAAATAACTATATAACAAAATAAATGTGAATGTCCCATTAAATAAACAAATGTACAATGAAATAAATAAATGTACTCTTAAATGTACCATTTATGTCTTTAATATGTTATTGAATAATTACATATACAATTATTTAATTGTGAAATGCACAATTAAATAATGTCCCATAAAAAAATAAATACACCTTTCAAATGATGAGATTAAAATAGCCTAATTAAATATTATTAAAAAAAATAAATACGTTTAGAAATACCTTTAATTAGGTCACTCTGTATAGAGTGAAAGTAGGGGCTATTAGTAAACTGAAAAAGAAGAGTGCACCAAAGAAGGCCCTACATGCTGTTACTTGATGCTTTTATGGACTGAAAATGACTTAATTTTTTCATGTTTTGGTGTTTGACCTGCCAATTATTGATCAGAGCAGATCAAGGCAAAACTGGCCAATTCAGTTCTCTTACTCTGGCACATCTCTACTTAATTACCCTTTCAGTGCACACTCATGCCTGGGGTTCGGTACCACAACTAAATGCCAGTATAGGAGGAAAACAAATTGATTGGATAAGATATGTGTTTGGAACTGGCCTGTTCCAATTTCTGGTTGATTGATTGGTCCATTATTTCCAATGTTCCAATTGTTATTTATTAAAGTTTTTCTCCCTTTGATAAAATATGGCATTTTATATCTGAAAACATCTCATTGCACTTATTTGTCATTACCATAGTCTGTGGTAAAATCCACCCACCCTATTGCTTCATACAGATAAGAGGTTAATATGTTTTACATGCAAAAACAAAATAGCACAAATTCTGGCCTGATGCTTTTCAAATATCTCATACCTTGTGACCTCTCATGGGGGCTGTAATTCTCAGGTTTGGGGGTAAACATAGCTTTAAAAAAATCTGTCATCTTTTGCACTTTAGAATAGTTTTTTAACTGTGTGCAATAAGTGTTAGGTAAGCTTTTGAGGCTTATAAACTTTACTGGTTTGCACACACACATCCACCCAGATCCAAAACAAAAAGTTGCCTCAGCAGAGCAGCTTTAATCACTTGGAAATATTTCTTTTGCCAGGAAACATTTGAAGAGATTTTTTTTTTTACCCCTAACTCGTAATTTGTTGGCGGTTTCAGTTGTGTGTCCGTGCTGCCTAAAATTTGTCTGCATGGCTCACCGCCATCATTGCACAACAATGATCAAATGGAGTCTCACTCATTACAGGATAACCGCTGCTATGCTCCGTGTGCTGTCCCTGCAGCACAGGCGGGAATTATGTTTGGCCTGGAGCAGTTGTGGCCTTGTTTGGGTGATTGTTTGGCATGAAACAAAAAAAAAAAAAGTTTTGGTGGTTTAATGCTTAAGAAAATGTGTTTTAGTACCGGTTATAGAAACTAGCAGCATTATTTGTGACTGCTAATGAAGAAAGCATGGGTTCTCCATGATTTGGTCCTGGTAAACATTTTTGATGCTTAACAGCACATTGTTTTAGCTATAAAGGCTATATTTAGAAAGTATGACTTGGGCTATTATAGTATATTAACCAAAAAACCTATAGTTTGTCACGGTAGTTTGTTGGTGAACCTATGTGCAGAGAAGGGTATGGGAGCCACATGCTGAGTAGAAGCATTTTAATAATGAGAACTAGAGAACTTACAGGATAAGTAATGCAGAGAAATCAAGGAAACTGACATGGAGCAGGTATTAATCAGGAGGATCCAGTGGCAAGAAATCAAAAGCGGAGTTTAAATACAGAGGCAGGGTGAAGAAATGGCCAAAGAACAAGAGGAGTTAATCAGAAGAAATGTGGAGCAGCTGGTGGCAGGAAAAATGCAGAGCAACTGAAGGAGGGAGGCTAATTAACACAAACTAGAAGGGAAGGACCATAAATATCTGAAAACAAGAATGAACTATGAACGTTATCTAATAAGAATAACTAGAATAACAGCAACCAAATAGGGAAGTTCAGAGAAACAGACAAGAAACTCAAAACATAAACACCTAGCTGTCAAAATTGTACATATCCCTGATAAAATGTCAGGTTTTTGTAACCAAATTACACCTTTATTATAAATAATCTGCAAACCTTTTCTACACATAATTTGACATTAATCCTTTACAATACAATAAATACAATACTTTGTTGAAGCACCTTTGGTTCAATTTCAGCATTCAGTCTTGTTTGGTAGGAGTCTATCCGCTTACTGCATCTTAACAGTATTTACAGACTCTGCCTTGGAAAGGTCCTCCAAATCTAACAGGTTGATTAAACACCTGAAGGTTTCGGGTCGCAACTGACTGAAACTTTGAGCTAATCATATTTTCATTCACCTCGCTAAAAACCCAGTTTTATCTGAAGAAAAGTAGCCCCAGATCATGATAGCGCCACCACCATGTTTCTTTATGGGTTTGGTGTTCTTTGTTGTTTTGTGTCAAACACCCCTTTGGGAATTGTTGCCCAATGTTAAAGTTGGATTTTACCATAACACATTGTTTAACAAGGTTTTGACCAGGCCTGCATGTTTTCTTTGAAAGAAAAGGCTTCTTATAGAGAAAAAAGGAAACTGTGACTTACAAAACGCAACCAGTTCTTCAAGCTAAAGCCACACTTTGCCAAGAGGTTGCAAATGATCAAAATAATCTTGTTAAGTAAATGTGTCAGTCAGAAAAGGAGTCCAAAAACATCTAGTGTTATAGTTATATCTATGGTAATTTTTTTCAGTACCTAGAAAGAAAAGAACAGGAAAAATAACTCCTTAAATGCACAAAGTACATAGCTAAAACAGGTTAGGGGACGTAATCCCACACACAGTCATTTATGTCCAAATAAAAAAAAACTTTTTGTTGAAATTAAAACTTATTGCAGTATTTTCTTGTTTTTAAAAGTTAGCTTCCTAATTATTTTGAAAATGGAGAATAAAAAATGTATCTCTCTGCATTTACAATAAGATTACAAAGCTCATTTTGTCCTGGCGACAGTTCAGGTCAGTGTTTATTTCACCAGATGGCGGTTAAAGTAGAGACGTTTAAGTTAGTCTTCTATCTGTCTTTGAGTATTTTATAAGATCATGTTGTCTGCTCCATTAACATAGCTGCAGCAAACTCAAAAATAACTTAAAAGACTCCCAATTATAACTGAATGAACCCCACTTTAATGTCGCAGACAATTTTTCTTCTCTAAATACAAAACGATGAATAGATTAATTGGCCGGTTATCACATAAGAATTTGCTGTGTTATTTCAATAAAGCAAAATTATCTACCCCATGATCTTTATATGATTGTATAAAAATAGACTAAACAGTTGGAACCGCTGCAGGTCTTGGCTCCCTTTAAAAGCTCCAGTGGGTTCATTTTCCATACGGCAACAATCATTGCAAATTGAGTAAAACTAATGCGCAAATGATAAAAGCATGTTAATGTAGAAAAATGACTCTTAATTGTAACAGTCATTTTTCTTACAAGATTTTGATTTAAATTTAATCTGTTCTTTTCTAAATAAAAAAACAAAACAAAAATTAAACCAGCACAAATATACAGCATGTTCTCAATTAAAAACAGACTGAGGTTTTGAAAAAGACTATGGATACACATAATGCAAAATCTCAGAGGCTTTTATATAATAAAAAAAACTACATGAATATTTAGTTTTTTTGCTATGTGTCTTTAAGATAAGATAAATTGCTGTCTGTAAAGAACGTTGGGATGTATTAGATACATAAAATGTGAAATTTATATATTTTCAAATTTGATTAGAAAAACAACCACATTTCCCTTATGTTCAACCTTACAGTTCATTCATTCATTCATTCATTCATTCATTCATTCAGGTACGGACAACCACGCTCATGCAGGACACTCAATCAACATCCCCAGCCCGCCGCCCTCGTCCAATCAGCGGGCAGGGATGCATTCGCCACCTCCCCGACGGGCCGCCGTCAGAGAGTTCAGTGGCACCTTCGAGAGCCTGCCGGCCCGCTCTGTGCAGGTAGGACAAAAAACAGTTCATGACATTAACTGAACTAAACTAACTAAACTCTTCATTCAACAAATAAAATCTCAGTGGTAAAAATGAGTTTGAACAGGGCTTTGAGTTGTGAGCAGTAGTTTCAAGCAGTATTTTCAACTGCTGCACATCTAAACTTCATTCATTGGTCACTTTATTAAGTACACCTGTTCTATTGCTGTTTAAAACAGACCCCAAATCAGCCGATCACAGAAACAGCTACCTGGATGCTTTCAGGTGATGTCCATCCCTGTATGCCCATAGTTTACCCTTTTATCTTCTGATGTCTACTTCCAGAAGGATAATGCACCATGTTCCAAAGCTCAAATCATCTCAAACTTGTTTCTTGAACATGACAATAAGTTCTCTGTACTCCAAAGGCCTCCATAGTCACCAGATCTCAATCATACGATGTGCCTTTTAGATGTGGTGGAACGGGAGATTTTCATCAAAGATTTGCAGCCAACAAATCTTAAGCACAATATATAAATATGGACCAGAACGTCTGATTTTCAGACACCATGTTAAATCTATGTTACAAAGAATTAAGGCAAAAACGGGTCTAAACCAGTACTATCAACATGTACCTCATAAATTGCCGGTTGGGTATCTGCACGGTGGCGCAGTTGGTAGCACTGTTTCCTTGCAGCAAGAAGGTTCTGGGTTTGATTCCCAGCCAGGGGTCTTTCTGCATGGAGTTTGCATGTTCTCCCCGTGCATGCGTGGGTTCTCAGCGGGTACTCCGGCTTCCTCCCACAGTCCAAAGACATGCCTGTTAGGTTAATTGGTCACTCTAAAATTGCCCTTAGGTGTATGAATGAGTGTGTGCATGGTTGTTTGTGCGTTGCCCTGGAATGGATTGGCGAACTGTTCAGGGTGTACCCCGCCTCTCGCCCGTAGACTCCTGGAGATAGGCACCAGCTCCCCCGTGACCCACTATGGAATAAGCGGTAGAAAATGACTGACTGGGTATCTTCTGTCCATTAAAGGGACAGAAATGAGCAAATAGTACCAGTACATAACCTCATGTTAAACAATGCAGACACTCATATGTTTTTGTTGCCTATATGTTTCTTTCAGGTTTCAGAGTCGTGTGTGGTTGACTGTCCCAGCATCCAGATAACCACCATTTCACCTGAAGATGACCCAGCACCCATCATTCCCAACTACTGGGACATGGGCAGCAGTGGTAGGTGGGACAGAGAGCGTCTCTACCTCCCCCTGCTGGACCCCTTTTCTTACCGTGACAGGTTCCCGGGATCCCTCAGCCCCAGCCCCGCCTCCAGCCCTTCATCCCGAGGCTGGCTAAGCCCTGCTTCCAGCTGCGACTCCCTGCTGGTGGAGGAAGAGGAGCTCAATGAGGCCACCATCAGTTTCGGACTCTCTCCTTCCTCTAGGCCTACTTCTCCTGGGGGTAAAAAGCGCAGGAACTCTCCTCTGGCTTCTCCCTGCATCTCACGGAGAGGCAGTTACTCGGAGGACCTGCAGGGGTGTAACCTTGAAGGTGGAGAGTCCACCTCTCAGTCTCAAGCGCTTCCCAGCAGCTGTGAGCTCAACATCCCGCAGAAAACCAGAAAGACGTCACTGGAGCAGGTAAAGATTTTGGTGTGTTTTTTAGTGTGTCTTTCTAAACGAGAGGCGATTCAGCTTTTAAACTAAGATGTGTTTTGTTCCAGTTGTCTCCAAGGGAGGTGGATCAAGAGCCGGAGACCCAACAGACCAGGAGAGAGCCTCCACCACTGGGAATGGACTACCTCCCAGTGCCCCCTGCACTGGCCTGGGGCAGAACCAGAGCTAGTGCCCACAGTCCTCTATTCAGGCAAGAAAACATTTCATGCTGTCATAAAAGTGCTGAAAGAGAGTCTGAGGAGTTATCATATCCACTTTTCAAACTGAAAAGTAAGCAAAAAACACATTATAAGGTAAGTACACCCTCTTTCAGTTTTTCGGTTTTACTAACCTGGTTCCAAAATTATTTAAATCAAATGGACAAAACACACCACAGATTTTGCACCGCCATTATTTCTGTAAACAAAAATAAAGTGAGAATAAAAAAATCAGTGTATGAAAAACTAAGTACACCCCCGCTGCTCCAATTGGTGCCTGAACGATAGTACAAGTGGAGCAGGTGCTCTTCCCAAAGTGTTGGAGCTGGGATTACACTTTTTAAATAGCAAGAAAAATATAGAAATTAGAATTATTTGCAAAATGAGCTGCATGGTGGTAGTAGTATTGTCTTGCAGCGAAAAGGTCCTAGGTTTGAATCTCCGGGTTCCTCCTCTAATGAGGTTGAACGTTCTCCCCAGGCTTGCGTAGCTTCTCTTGGGTACTCCAGCTTGTTGGTTGCTTGTCCTGTGTGTCTGTGTTGCCATGTGATTGACAGGCAACCTGTCCAGGCTGGAAATAGGCACCAGCCTCCCCTGGGTGAAGACGATGGATGAATCGATTATTTATAAGATGTTTAGCAATGGTTTGAAATGGACACAAAAGTTGCTTTTTTGGAATGTGATCTCTTCAGTCAGAATGTTAACAAGCATGGAGAGAAACGGTGAAATGAACACCATCTGAATCACCTTTTTAGGTGTTATAACATCTCTGCATCTCTCTCACTCGCTCACCATAAACCAGGTGAAACACAGTAGAAAACAGTAGAACTGTACTATTCAGGCGGAGTGTAAACACCTGTTGGCAATCTGCAGCAGAGTCACCTGTTGAAGGGACAGACAGCAGATGTCATATTATAAAGCTCCCCATCTCTCGTAGTTACAGCCTCCCAGTGTCAAAATTCTTACAAAAATGTTGCTGTCAACTCTTTAAATATCCTTATGAAATCATTATATAGCCGAGGAAGCAAGAACTGGCTCCGGCTTACAGCAGACCTGCATCAGCTGCCAAGTTAAAATTTTCATGACAGTTCATGTACGGCTTGTTTGGAAACTTTGCCAGAAAAAAAACCTTTTCTCTCTAAAAAAGAATAGAGCAGCACTACTTATCGCAGAGTGTCCGTCTTTAGGCCAAACATAAACTCTTGTGCATGTCAAAGTACTCTAGAGTCAAATGTTCAGCCATCTATCTGATAAAACCAGGAAAATAATTTCAAACAAATCTACAAGATAATGGCTGTAAATTAAAAGTATCAAGTTGTTGCAATGACCTAGTCAAAGGTCCAGACTTCAACCTTTTAAAACAATTTTGTGCCACTAGCCCGTAGGAAAGCTGTGCAAATAAATATATAAATAAAAAAGTATGAAGATCAATGAACCAAAGCAAAGTTGTAAAAAAGCGAGGACCAATAATCCTGTGCAGTGACGTAGGGGTAGAGATATTCTCTAAATCAAGCAGAACAGAGGTGCTTATTTTAATCAAAGGTGGTTCTCCATCCTGTTATAGCATTTCCATTTTGACTTTGCCTCTGATAAAAGGTTAATGGTCTGAATAAATTTGGCTGGCCCATTGACATTTATTTAATCTAACAAATTTGGTGGCAGATGTCGGTTTGTATCATTGTGAACATAAAAAAAAGTTCACAGAAAGCCATCAAAGGTCAACCAGCCCCCTATCTTACCCAAATTCAACCCAACGGGGTTCAAGCTATGTTTGTGCGGCTAAGCTTTTGGGTAATGTGGGGTGGCTGGTTGACTGTTTTAACGTTACATTTTCAAAGCAGAAATGTAAAATATACGTAATAAATACTTAATAACTTAATTATTCATTATTTATTTTGTTTTTAACGCCTTTATTATTTTTAAAGTTGCATTGCATTCAGTACATTGGAAAGGAGGTAAAGTGTCGTCTTTACTGTCTAAAATAACTGTCCATGAATTTCACTTCCTCCCCATATTTATACCAGGGTTCTAGGTATTAAGAGTTAGTTTTGCACTGAGGATAGAGAAGAGAACATGGGTATTTATAGCCGCACCACATGTGTCACAGAAATAGCATATGATAGGATACCAAACTGACAATGTCCATCATCTACCTTCAACACACTAATTAAAACGACGTAAAGTCATCTAGAAACATTTGGCTAGGAATTCTGCTTTTTATTTGAAGCCATTATGTTATTTTTTCATATGTTTTACATGTTTACCTTCTTCTTTGCTTAATTTTAGGGGTCATCTTGCCAGTATCTTGTTAATAACAGACTGTCCCATAAAATACGCGTATGGTCGCCAGTTTGACCACAGTATTATTTTTATTTTCCATTCAAATTCTTTCCAGTTAGATGAATTTGTGATATTATATCCTACTTTACAAGGTAACCCCAGTCTTCATAAGATATAATGGTATTCATCTCCAACTCCAATTTCTCCTTGACATCTAAGCTATTATCTGGAGATTCTTCTTACAATATGCGACATATCGGTGAAATAAACTTCTTTTGATAACTGATATAAAAAATGTTTAGTTGCACATGCAGATTTTTTTTGTCAGTCGTTATGTTTCTCTAATTATTGCCTAATTTAAGTGCTGATTTATAGAGAAATGCATCCTAACTAACAATATTGTGTTTGGAAATGTCAAATTTCACCAATTTCAATGAGCATAAATTCAAAGATACCAAAAAGTTCAGTTAGGTTCAGTTTTTGGCTTTTCCAAGTTTCTGTAGTTTAGATATACAGGGGTTGGACATTGAAACTGAAACACCTGTCATTTTAGTGTGGGAGGTTTCATGGCTAAATTGGACCAGCCTGGTAGCCAGTCTTCATTGATTGCACATTGCACCAGTAAGAGCAGAGTGTGAAGGTTCAATTAGCAGGGTAAGAGCACAGTTTTGCTCAAAATATTGAAATGCACACAACATTATGGGTGACATACCAGAGTTCAAAAGAGGACAAATTGTTGGTGAACGTCTTGCTGGCGCATCTGTGACCAAGACAGCAAGTCTTTGTGATGTATCAAGAGCCACGGTATCCAGGGTAATGTCAGCATACCACCAAGAAGGACGAACCACATCCAACAGGATTAACTGTGGACGCAAGAGGAAGCTGTCTGAAAGGGATGTTCGGGTGCTAACCCGGATTGTATCCAAAAAACATAAAACCACGGCTGCCCAAATCACGGCAGAATTAAATGTGCACCTCAACTCTCCTGTTTCCACCAGAACTGTCCGTCGGGAGCTCCACAGGGTCAATATACACGGCCGGGCTGCTATAGCCAAACCTTTGGTCACTCATGCCAATGCCAAACGTCGGTTTCAGTGGTGCAAGGAGCGCAAATATTGGGCTGTGGACAATGTGAAACATGTATTGTTCTCTGATGAGTCCACCTTTACTGTTTTCCCCACATCCGGGAGAGTTACGGTGTGGAGAAGCCCCAAAGAAGCGTACCACCCAGACTGTTGCATGCCCAGAATGAAGCATGGGGGTGGATCAGTGATGGTTTGGGCTGCCATATCATTTTCATTCCCTTGGCCCAGTACTTGTGCTAGATGGGCGCGTCACTGCCAAGGACTACCGAACCATTCTTGAGGACCATGTGCATCAAATGGTTCAAACATTGCATCCTGAAGGCGTTGCTGTGTATCAGGATGACAATGCACCAATACACACAGCAAGACTGGTGAAAGATTGGTTTGATGAACATGAAAGTGAAGTTGAACATCTCCCATGGCCTGCACAGTCACCAGATCTAAATATTATTGAGCCACTTTGGGGTATTTTGGAGGAGCGAGTCAGGAAAGTTTTCCTCCACCAGTATCACATAGTGACCTGGCCACTATCCTGCAAGAAGAATGGCTTAAAATCCTTCTGACCACTGTGCAGGACTTGTATATGTCATTCCCAAGAAGAATTGATGCTGTATTGGCCACAAAAGGAGGCCCTACACCATACTAATAAATTATTGTGGTCTAAAACCAGGTGTTTCAGTTTCATTGTCCAACCCCTGTAAATCTTTCTATTTGCTATGTAGCTCATAGGCCCCTACTGTGTTGTTGTCTATGTTCTCCTTTAGCTGTAACTATTTCATCTGCCATCCCTTAGGTCTAATGCTCTGCCTCCACTTGACTGGCCGTTGCCATCCCAGTTTGACCAGTATGAGCTGCGCATCGAGGTGCAGCCCCGCCCACACCATCGAGCCCACTATGAGACGGAGGGCAGCAGAGGTGCCGTCAAAGCTGCACCAACAGGACATCCTGTTGTCAAGGTCCAACAGTTTTTGTTCACTGTGTAAAGCTACATTAAATTCACATCTAATGGTGCTACTGTGAAGTCGTTATGGATTATTTACCGAATCTTGTTTCATTTAAGCAGAAGTAGTTGTTATTTTTCTGACACTGCGTTTTTGTGCTAAAGAAACAAAGTCCCATGTTGGGTCTGGCTCCTGCTAGTCTCGTCACAGTCTGATTTTATCGCTCTCTCTCTGTACAGCTGTGTGGATACGCAGAGAGGAAGCCGCTGTCGTTGCAGGTTTTTGTCGGAACAGCTGACGACCGCTCAGTCAGGCCACACCCTTTCTATCAGATACACAGGTACGGACCTCCTGAGTCAAGAACAAAATTATCTCCATGAATTGCTAGAATCTGAAACTAACAAAACCATCACAAGATGCATCATCTGACTGTGGCTTGAAATTCGTTTTAACTAATCAGTTGGTGCTTCTGAATCACTCCAGGAAATTTCTCCCCCAGTTTTTCTCAGCTCTAAATAAAAGTATTAGATTCAGACAAAAAAATATCTAATTTCTTAAATATTCATCTTAACACAGGACATTACAGCAATAATATATGCCCTAAAAGGCATTTGATGAGATTTTTTTTGAACATCTAAAAAGGAGAAGTCCAGGGTCCTTTTAGTAAACATTTTAATAGTTGCTTTTTAGCTGGATAATAAAGATTTAGAAAGCCAGGATAAACAAGTTGAAAAATACATAAGCACTGAAAAGACTTACAGCAACAATTAAAACAAACACAACAGACAGTAACGAAGCAACTGAGACTCTGATGCAGAAATTATTACATTTATGCAAACAAAGGCTTTAGGATCCAGGCAATGTTGCGATTGAGAAACTGCATAGATCAAAAATTGGTCTCATTAAAAAAAAAGGCTTTTCTCATCAGTCTCACAAGTCCAACAAAATTCAAATCTAAATGGGTAAGTTCTCTTTGTCGTGGAGCTTTATTTGCATAGAAGTGAATAGGAGAAGAACATTGTAGATGAATTTGACCTCAGATACACACTACTGACAGTTTAAGGTTAAATTATTTTATAGGATCTAGTATATTAATGGAATAAAGAATTATCTTAGTAATCACAGTAATATGTTTAAATGATAATTTAAGCAAAGAACCAAGAATATAAACAACATTTAACCACTACAGAGGAAATTCTGCAGGATTGTGATTAGCCCATGTCGATTGACCTTGTCGACTCTTATTCTCTCTCTAAAAGATTGATTCCAGATTTTTGCACGGTACTAAATATCTGTCCAAAATTAAAGAAAAGTTTGGAAGAGAAACAAAAATAGAGGAATTCAAACAGAGGAGCTCCTGCAGGTTCTGACACCAGAAAACAGTTTTAGTACCCGCAGCTGGGTCAGAATATTCTCTTTGTTACTCTGTCAGAACCAACTTGGCTTGCTGATCCAGCTCTCAGGTCCCCTGTCTGTCGGCGGGAGGGACTGTCAGCCTTGGCTGCACAGCTGTTCTGTCGGCCCAGGGAAGTCACTCTGAGGCTGGGATGCTGTTGGCATTCAAAAGCAATTCTGTAACCGTGCAAAGGAGGCGGATTGTCCTTGCAGGTGCATGAAGACCAAACAAACAAAGCTGGTAGGAACGTAAAGATTAGACGGTGAACAGAAACAGAGTTATGAACAAAAACATTGCAGTCAAATCTTAACCAAGTTGCTCCAAGCTTATTTGGGCCGGGCCTCTTATTTAAAGGTATTGCTTCTATGACTCTTAGTCTGTCCATCATTCTGTATCACTGACTCACAATCACACATGATGCGATGATGAACTGAGGACTTTAGCACATGTGTGTTTGTGGTAGTTTATTATTACCAAGAGATTTTCAATAGAGAGATATCACTGGTTGGAAGCAGTGTTCTCCTTCAATGTTACCAGCATTCAACATTTTTTGTTATATAAACTGTATGTTAACTTGCTACTAAATAAACCATGATTACTTTATTGAGGCAGCGCTTTCACTACAGCTGGAGTGCCCTCTGTGAACTAAAATGTTTTCTTAGTGTAATGTCATGTCATGAAGGCCTTTTGCCCACATCTTACAGTGTGCATCTGTGTATGCTAACATGTATAAAGAAAGTTACTTATCTGAGTGTCTATTAGCAATACAAAAATATCACAGAGAAAAGTAAGAATGCTTCATATCTGCAGGTTTATGTGCCCAACACGTTTACAGCCAGAGCAAGCTAAAGAGAGCATCTCCAGAACGCCATGCTGTAGAACAGTGTTATGTTTTGAGGCAAGCTTCTGACCCACGTGCGAGAAACTCTCAGGAGACAACGATCAAATAACAGATTGATTGTAATACAAAGAAGATGGGCAATGTCTGGGTCCAGGGGGTTCCTTCAACACTGGCAGGAAGTTCATTGTGACAAAAAGTTTAAGTGGCGAGTGGAATAAATAAACCGAAGAATGTGGAGAGGTGAGAATTTATGAGCAGATCTTACTGGTTGGAGGTTGATGGTAAAGGCCAGGAAGGTGTGAACAGAGTCCAGGGGGTGTTGGTCCATGTGGCGAGCTGGATCTCGGAATAGAGTTAAAGGTGGCAGACAGGTTGAGGCACAGATGTTGTTGGAGATGCCTAAGGTTAACGAAGTAGTCCAGGAGGCTATGGCTCGAGGGGTTTTGAGAAGCGAATCCAGGAAGCTTCACTGAGAGGTCGATGCATGGGGGAACTCAGAAGGTAACCTTGGAAAACAGAGAGCACCAGGTTAAGCTTAAGCTAGGAATAACAGGAAGATCAAACACTAGGAAATATCATGGAGGGATCGAGGGAACACATTGGTTGACACTCAGGTGTCGATTAACAAGCAGCCAGCTCCTTATGAGCTCCAGCTTCCCCTCCAGGGAACCCTGCAGTTTAGTGGTAGAGAAACACCACAACAAACACACCCCCACCCAGATACCTGACAAATTTTCCAGGTGGGTTTGGTGTGAAACAAAAGATAAGTATATGGAAATGCTCCTTATGGACACTGGTAAGTATTGTGGAGGACCTGCAATGTTAGGGGCCTGTTTCTCCACCAAAGAACCTAAGAACCTTCTTAGAGTGTATAGCATCATAAAGTATCTTAAAAATGGGGACTTTGAAAATAAAAATCTGGTGGCCTCTGGCAGAAAACTGAAGATGGGTCATCATGGTAATTTTCAGAAGGGTAATAATACAAAACATGTGGCTGAATCAACAACAAAGTAGTTCATCAGAGGCAAAATTAACCTTCATTCATCTCAGTTCTCAGACCTAAATATGGAAAAGCTGTGGGTTGAGCAAAGGAGAAGAGAGGACCCAGGATTGGATAATCTAGAGCAGTGGTGTCCAAATGCTTTGTCACATGGGTCAAAATCGTCAAGTTAAAAATACATGTGGGCCAAAAAAATCCCCAAAAAACAAAGATTCCAAAAAATTATAATGCCATTTTTTACCTGCTCAATAATAAACTATGCAAGTAGATTTGTTGTTGGAAATTAGTTTTATTATTGATTAAAAATGGTTTTGCAGGTTTGCCTAATGAAGAGAATGGCCTTCAGTTTGCAAATTCTTTATGGCTCAATTGAAAAAACTAGAAAAATGTTTTAATCTATCCTCAGCGATAAGAACAAAATTTACATCACTCTTTCTCTGAACACGGTCTCTGTTTTTAGCCAAGTTTAATCCGCATCAACGACCTGTGCTGGCAGGCCAAAGTAGTTTTTTTCCCTTAATTGCAGTTGGGGGCTGCACAAAATTAGTCCAGGTGCCCCAAATTGTCGCCCAGTCGCTTTTTTGACAGCCCTGATCTAGAAAGATATGCAAAGAATGGTCAAATATTCGTCTCTCTATATGCTCCAACCTTGTGAAATGTTAAAGGAGAAGCTGTATTATTCAAATTTTCCTCGATATGTAGCTCAGTCAGATTATTCCACTGCAAATAATGATGAACGGCTCTTAAACTTATGTGGTCAATTATTGTGAAGGGTACTGCACATTGGTAAATCGTCTTCAATATGATTTTTTATCTTTTATTTGTCGTGATGTGGTGGTGATGTGGAGTATTTTCTAAGGCAGGAAACATGACACTGATGGATTTGAAGTGGATGTGATGTAGATTCTAGGTTGAACAGTTTGAAATGGGCAGCGTCTGTTGGTTGCAAAATTGTCATTAGAACGCTTTGGTTGAGATTTGACAAGTGAATGTTTAAAAGTAAATAGATAATTGATCGTCTTCTGCAGAAATATCTAGGGTATGGTGATTACCCGCCGTTTTTTGGTCTCTTAATTTTAAATGTGTCTTCGTCTGTAGGGTGACTGGGAAGATGGTCGGCACTGCCAGCCATGAAAGCGTCCAGGCAGGGACCAAACTGCTGGACATCCCTCTAAACCCCGAGAACAACATGACTGCACTGTGAGTAGGAACGAATTGAAACGGTCACCTCCAAAACATTCTTTACTTTACTGCCATTCAGAGTAGGACTTGCTGGTGTGCTTCAGATTATTGTCTTTCTGTATAACCGAAGTGAGATTCAGTTTAAGCTCACACACTGATGGCTAGACATTTTCCTTCAGGATTATCTGGAAGAGACCAGAAATTCATGTTTTCATCAATTACAGCAAGTTATCCAGCCCTAAGCAGCCCCAGATCATCACACCAACACCACCATGTTTGACTGTCAGAGTGATGTTCTTTTTTTGAGATGCTGTTAGTTTTACACCAAATGAAACAGGTTGTGTACGTTCCACAAAGATCCGTTTTGTCTCATCAGTCCACGGAATATTTGTCAAGATGTTTTTTGGGAAATGTGGGATGGGTCTTTGGTTTTTTTTTTGGTCAGCAGTGGTTTTCACCTTGGAGCTCTCCCATTGATGCCATTTTTGCTCAGTCTCTCTTTCTTACCGTTGAATCATGAACTCTAACCTTAACTGAGAGTGCGATCTGTTGTGCTTTAGATGTTATGTTATTTTGTGGCCTGCAGGATGATTCATTGATGCACCCTTGGAGCAATTTTGGTAGGCTGGCCACTCCTGAGAAGGTTCACCACTGTTGCATGTTTTCTCCAGTGGTTTGAGTCCCAACACCTCAGAAATGGCTTTGTAACCCTTTCCAGAATGATAGATTTCAGTGACTTTATTTCTCATCCCCTCTTGAATTTCTTGAGCCTGCGGCATGGTGGGTTTGCTTTTCAGAACTTCAGAACTACTTCATGTTGTCAGACAGGCAATGTTTAAATGATTTCTATCATGTCTATCAGCAATAAAGCCCAGATGTGGTGACCTCAGCTTTTCATATAAAATGTGGTTCATCAAAGGTAATTCATCATGATCATTTGAATTTTGTTTGTTTGTGAGAAGAAAATATTTACCTTGATTTGGTAAATCTTTGCACCCAATCTGCCTACAACACATTTTAGCACCTGATTGTTGTTGTTGTTGTTGCTCAGCATTTAAATCTCACTTTATTTATTTATTTAAAGTCTAATGCTCCAATCTGCTCTGTTCCTGTTGCTTAACTCAAACTTTGTCTAAACTCAGTTTGAAATATATTTTTCTAAACTAAGTCACAGGCAAAGGATATTTTTTCTGCCTAAGTACTGTAAATTAAGGTACTTCAAAACATGATTTGTCCACAATCTGAAGAAAGATGATTAAGATAAGCCAAAGTTTTAATCCTAATTTTACTAATTTAGTCTAAATTTCTTTCTTGCCTTAGAAATCAGTCAGTTTAAAATGTTCTGTCTTTTCTGATTTCTTCATGTTTCTTTTTTTTTTTGTCTTTATGTTGTATTCTATTTCACTAATGCTATTTTTATCATGATGAAAAATAAGCATTAGAGCAGCATTAAAGGACCACCGTCTCCAATCCTTCAGAAAACATCTCATGCAACAATTTTGTTTTTCAGCATCGACTGCGCTGGGATTCTGAAACTGCGAAATTCCGACATTGAGCTAAGAAAAGGAGAAACAGACGTCGGAAGAAAAAATACCCGCGTCCGTTTGGTGTTTCGTACTCACCTCCCTGCAGCGCCCCCTGTGGCCCCTTCTGGACGAGTCTTGGCTCTGCAGGTTGCCTCTTTGCCCATTGAATGCTGTAAGATGCTGTTTTATGCACAATATTTGATTGCATATAAAACTGCATTATTGTGATAGAGGAAGAGGCCAATAAATGTTTCCTCACCACTGCAGCTCAGCGGTCAGCCCAGGAGCTGCCCGTCATCGAGTCCGTCAGTCTTACATCCTGCTCTGTGGAGGGAGGTGAGGAGCTCCTGCTGAGCGGTACCAACTTCCTGCCAATCTCCAGAGTCGTCTTCATGGAGAGAGGGTCCGGTATGACTTTGACACTCACCTATTAAAATGACGTGGTGCCAGAAAACAATAAATAAAATAAAATGAATGAGGAGAATCAGTTCAGTTTAATTCAACTGTAATCATACCTATTCTTTACCAGTAAGTTGATACCTTTAATTGTACAAATGATTAATAATTATTAATAATAAAAACTCGTACTTTAATATCGATATCTCTTTAAAACCCGAATCTTGTGATCAAGCACTGAATGAATAGAAGCCACTGATTAAACTCGCTGGAATTTCCTTATGTTGGAGACTTGAAATTACTATTCCTACACTATTAGATAAACTAACCTATTTGGAACATTATTAGGATGTGAAATTAAAAGGTTAAAGTGTCTCGAATCCAGTTCACATGAAGGATACGATCCTACAGCTTAAACTTTTATTTGCAAAATTGTGTTAATAAAGAGATAATTCACCTGACTCCAAGTTAACCTTTTGTTCTTTGATTTAAAAAATTACAGGAGGAATATTACTCTGGATAACTCTCTCAGTTTCTTTAAGTGGAAGAATTAATATTAGAAAAATGTTCTTTATTCTGCTTTTGTTAAGAAATGCTTTTAAAAAAACAATCCTTCGGCACGAGATTGCCATGTTTTTGTGAGTTTATGATTCCCAAAATATAAATTTTTATTTTTAGTTTAAAGACAGACAAACACCATATTTGACTGAGTATGACCAGTGATGTTCAGTGATATGAACTTAAAGCACAGACACACTTGGTGAGGTGTTTATCGGATTAATAATTTGACGTTATGCCTGCCTAAGTTATTTTTGTTGCTGTTAGCTTCTGTCAGTGTCAAGCTTAATTATGTTCTCACTGTAAGTTTAAAAGCAGGAAATTTTGATTTGTTTTGCCAACTGTGCCTTTCGCTCTGACACATTAGATGGTAAATTACAGTGGGAGGAGGAGGCGCATGTTGACCGGGACAACAGCAACGAGGTAATTTTACGACCCTCTCACTCATTTTATGTCTATGGATGCTCCAACCAGGAAATTGGTGTTTTTTTAATAATATTTTATTTCATAAATAGTCATCTAATATTTTATTTATTTATTTAATCAGTCTTTGAGCTTTCATACATACATGGCAAATAATGTGGCACTTCCTTGAGTTAAAGTCTACATTCCTAAATGTGAAATAATGTTTTTAACAAAAGAACTGCAGTGTTGTGAGTCATGATGACCACGTAGCATTTATACAGATATACCACTTCACACTCACCTTTAACAGCGCATGTAAATGCGTTCTTGCATTAGGTCAGTATTTTATTTGTCCATACCAGTGTTTAACAGCACATTTAAAATCTGACACAGTGGTTTAACTATTATGCAGCAGGAAGGAAATAAAGCACAGCTACTGTATATATGCATGTATTTTGTGTCTGTATTTGTTGTTGTAGTGTTTGCTGTGTGTGAGGGTTCCTGCCTACAGCGACCTCTCCGTCAGTCGGCCTGTGTCCGTCAGTCTATACGTCTCCAACGGGAAGAGGAAGCGGAGCAGCACTCACTGCTTCAAGTATCTTCCTGGTGAGTGGCCACTCGCAGCTTTCTTACCTCTGACACATCACAACTTTATTAATGCTCCTCATATTCACAGTGGCGTGTAAACCACATACAAATGAATTGGCACTCCTGGTAAAGATGTGTAACAAGCCTAAAAGCAAATAAAGAGACATCTTTGGACATCTTTCACAGTTTCTTATATGATTCCTCTTGTATGGGCTCTTGCCTTCAGTTCATCTCAAAGAGTTTCTATACTATCTCGCTCCTCCACACTGACAAGGCCATGGAAGAAGGTTGATTTTGTGTCTGCTGAATAATTTCTGTGTTGATTTGTCCATATTTGGATGATTATCCTGCTGAAAGACCCAATGAAGAACCATTTTCAGCTTTCTGACAGAGACCACCTGGTTTCAACATCTTTGTATATGAGAGGTCATGATGTCATGCACCCCAACAAGTTCTCCATGTGGTAGACCCACATAATGATAGATCCTCCACCATACTTATCAGTGGGAATAAGATGCTTTCCCACATATTCATATTTGTTTTCCTGCCAAACCCACCTGGAGTTTTTATTGGTGAAAAACTCAATCCTGGTCTAATCTGGCCAAAGCATTAGGTTTCAGTGTAGATGGCACACAAAACTTTAATTAATTACACTGATCTGTGTTAAATCTAGGATAATCCAGTCCAGATTTCTCCTAGTATTGTAGATGTTACCTGATCTAAATTTGTCTGGATGCCAAAATTCCCCAAAACAATAAAATAGATGGACTACCAATGCCAGTTGTAGCACTTTGTCTTACCATGATTGATGAGAAAAACCAAATAGGTTAAATTATTGTACTCAAATGTCCATGACATCATAATAACTGGCAGAAAATCCAGAAATCTGAGTTTGGAAAAACATGGAATTTAAAAAAAAAGAATTGTAGAAGCTCCACCTTTTGCTTAGTGTGTCTGTCGGAAAACAAACAACAGAAGTCATTTGAATTGGTTTGGTCCTCAATAATTAAATACATCACTTAGGTGCAAAGGGAATATGGGCTTTACCACCTTGGCATCGGGGAATGAGGGGTTTGGGGATGCTGGCACCTGGAAGGTCCCTGGCCTCTGTCTGTGCTGTACTGGTGTGAGCACAGGATGGACAAGTGGGGATTCATGCCAGTACCTTGGCGCCCATCCCTTAATCCCTAAGCAACCCCATACATCAGTAAAGTCTTGAGGGGTGGGATGATGGAAATATTTTTGACTTGTCCTGCGCCTCAATTTTGATACACAAGATACACTTTTAGGATGGGGTTGGGGATACTCTGCTGTTGGCAAGCAGTGGGGTCTCGCTCAGTTTAATCGTCACTGCAATACTTATGCATGCAATGTCTCAGTAACTAAGGACTGCGTGGATGTAAAATTTTGTATTCTATTATATTTAAGCGCCATGCATTAATGCTGTTCAGGCAAATAATTTATTTGGCCAGTTAGAAAGACTTTCACTGCCATTAATGCTAAAACTGGATATGGATTCTGTTGAATGAGAAGCAGAAAAAGGCAGGTATGGAAAGTGGATGGAAGTTAAGATTGCCCTAATTAAATACATTGCATTGATGTGTAAAAAAATGTCGCTGATCCCTGAAATTATGAACTATGACCAAGACAAATCATCCGTCCATTGTCTATACCCAACTCTAGCGGTCATAGTGTGTGCATAAAAAAATCCAGAAAAATCAAAACGCACCATAATGTAAATTACATTTTTCTCTGTTTTCCTCTCAGTTATGTTTAAAGAGGAGGATCCTTTGCTTTCCCGACCCTCTGTGCCACCTCTGGATGGGAGTACTGTGTGTCCGGCTGGGGGGGCACTCAGAATCGACAGGGGCTACCATGTGTCCGATGACCAGGGTCTTGGCTTCCACCTGCCCCCCTACCCCTCGACCTACTCCCCTCCCTGCCCACCCATTAGTTACCATGAGGAATTCTGCTCCAAACCGGACAGCACTGTGGAGGAGCCAAGTGGGTCTAGGGCGGCCCTGTCCGAGCGTCACCCCAGTTTTGAGAACCTGGAGTTAGGCTTTACTGAACTACTCCCCCCTCTGTATCCTCGCGGTCCACAGCCTCCTTCCCCGTCCCCTTCTCCATGGCTGGACTCTCCCTACCTCTCCTCTTCACCCTCCCCATCCCACTCCTCCTCTCTCAGCCCGTTCCCTACTGAGAGTCCCCTCGCAAACTCCCCCCTGCCTCCAATCCCCACCTCGCCTTTCCCGCAGTACTCTGCCTATCCTCAGGAGGTGTGTCCCTCCCCTCCCTCCAACCCTTACCAGGACACCTGTCCGGCACCTTACTCCCACTTCGAGGGCTGGGAACCTCAGGGAAGGATGTTGGGCACGGGACACGGGGGAGAGGGCAATGCCAAGAACCATGAGTGTCCTTTGGAGTTTACCAGCTCTGCCTCTATGCACCACATTACCTTTGAAGAAGGTGAGGCAATAATTTGGAAAAACAATTCATGGTTGACAGTTTTGATGATAATCTTTTAGCACTTTGTTTGCACCCAGACAAAGACATAATGTATTCCAACATCTTTAGCTGACTCTTTTAAAAATACCAAAGATAATGGTTTGACAGACCGAAAATATTTATTTAGCTCCAACAAGGTGGTTCCCAAACAGGTGGGTTTGGATTTTTAAATTCCTGTTTGAGGCTCTTGAGGCTCAGATGCTTTTTATCTTCTGTATTGTTTTGCAGACCTAAACACCTTTTGTTTTCCGCTTGTCCACTTCCACTCATTTTAATAAGAGCACAGTGGACCATACAGTAAATTGTAAAAGTATTTGTATTCAAACGTGGACGGCCATGTTTTTATGGTTTACAGCTGTGCCATACTCTTTCCATTTTCAGGTGATGGATTGAACAGAGCTCTGTGAGAAGGTCAAAGCATAGGATATTTTTTTTATTTTATACCCTAACCCTATAACTTGTTGCAGGGGGTTTTATTTAGCAGTATCCAAGTAAGGGGGACAAAATGCTAATTTTTGGCACACTTTCAAATTTTTCATTTGATATGCTGCTTTGTGTTGCTCTTAGATAAAATCCCGATAAAATACAATCCAATTTATGGTTATATCGTGTCAAGATGTGAAGAAGTTTAAGGTGTGTGAATACTTTTGTAAGGCACAGTAAAATGTCATGTTCAAGCCAGAGGACTGGTTTGAAAATTAGTGAAAATACAAACAACTTTTGAACAGTAATGTATGAAGTGGGTGGATGCAATTAAAATTGTAATTTTCCTCTCTTATGCTGCCTCCTTCACAGTGTCAGAGTTCATCGGCGAGGACATCCAGGCCTACCAGTCAGGCTCCCACATGAACAACCAGTCCAACTGATCTCAGCGCAGCTTCTGATGGACCCCGTTTGACATTCAGCGTCTTTTTAAATTCCCTTTGCACTTGGTATTAAGATGGGTTACTGCAGTAGCACATAACCAACAGGGGAATGTGATAGGAAATTTATGCAATTTTATTCCAACCACTGTTTTATAAAGTGAAACTAATGTTTTAAAATATCTGCCAAAATAAATTATACAAGAAACCACACTGTATGAGTCTGGTGTGTCTTTTGCATTTTTATTTTTAGCCTGTAACTAACTGACTTGAAAGAATGCAATTAATAATTTATGATTGAAAAAAAACCTTCAAGAATTCTGTAATAACATTTTATAGGAACTTTTTTTTTTATAGGAACACACAAAAATCTTGCTATTGAGAAAACGTTAATTTTTGATTATAATTTTATGCTGGCAGAAATTTTTTTTTTCTCAATTGCACAATTAAAGATCCAACGTTGCCAAACAGTCATTAATCTTTTTCTAAATATACTGTATATTTATTTTTTAAATATGTTTTCTTCAAAGTTTCATCATTAAGTTAATCAACTAAAATGAACCAATGTGTCTAAATACTTTCTAAGCTGCCTCAAAATGGTTGTTTCTGTGCAGAAAGTTGAAGTGTACATGCTGTGAGTTTAAGCTAAGATAGATTTTAAACAAATAATGACTTTCTTTTGATACATTTCGATCATTTACTTCCTCAGTGTGACCATGCTGAAATCATAACTACCCAGGACTGACTTTTCCAGCTATAGCTCTTATTTGTTTATGTATATGTCAGAGTCTGGGAGGTTGATTATGTGCTGTTTCTTGCCTGCTGCTTACATTTACTCACCAATAGATGCCGCCAGGATTCCCAGGTGTGGAGGGTAGCAGGTGTTTCCCATCTGCAGTCATCTGGAGGAGTATAAGAAGGTGGAGCTGTCGGCACCCCAGGCCTGGGGTTTTTTGTTTTTTGGTAACTTCTTCGGGCCAGCCCTTTATGATATAGTCTTGCTAAAAGCTCGATTTTCCTTACCCTTTTTCATGTGCCCCTTTCCTAGGTGACTTTCTCAAAGCTCCGCAACTTTCATCCCTGGCTCCAGGTGACTTCAAGCCAAGCTCCAAAGTCCTGCAACTTTCAGACCGGTCCAGGGCCCCCTTTTATCCTGCCAAAGTCATTTTCCCCAAACTCCCAAAAAGGGAATCTACTTGGAAATACTACTAAAAGTCAAAACCCTTGTCCTCCCCAAGCAAAACCCTCCACCCCCCACCAACTAACAATCCACCACCAGTTCCGGAATTATCAGGGGAAACCTAATTTCCAAAATCAAATTCCAAGATCTCATCTGAAAACCCCCCCCAAGAAAACCCCCACCCCTTTTTGGGCACCACAGATCGGCGCGTCTCACAGCTCTCCCTGACCACATCATTCTTCCTCATCAAACTTGCCTCCATCCACAGTAAGCCAAAGCTTAAGATTGTTTTCCATCGGTTTCCTAAACATTAAGATTACTTGCCTCCTGCGTCTCTCCCATGCAGTCTCCAGTCCCGGTTCCAGTATTCTCCTTTTAAATGAACTTTTCTCCTGCCTCCTGAGTGTCTCTCTGCATGTGGGTCAAAACAATTCAACGAACAATGACAGTATATGGCTGAAGAACTAGAGTTCTCCTTGGAACTTTTACAAAAAGATGAAAATAACCAAGCTTGAAGCTTGCTTAAAGGAATCCCTTCAGAGTGGCAGGAAAATGGGCTGGAAATGGGGCTGGCATTGTCTAGTACTGTTAGGTTGGTCCAGAGTAGGCTAAATAACAAACAGCATGCAAGTAACCTAGGTCTCATCAGGCCTTTTAACTTTAAAAGATCCCATTGCAAACACCCTACGCCATTTTTAAAACATTACTGGGAAAAAAAGGTTTCTTATCAAAAAAGAGACACATTGCAAGGGTAAAATGCTTTTTTTTAGTAGGTTTGATTTGTAGTGTCGTACAGGGTTTTTTTTTAAAAAAAACAGGCATGCAGCTCTCCAAAAAAGCTGCTGCCCCGGTCCTGACTAAAACCCGGGGGCGGACCCACCCTCTCACCTTAAGTCGCTGCACATGCTTCCTGATTGTAAAAGTATACATTTTTATAATGTGTTTATGGCACTGAATGATCTTGGACCTAAATACATTTTAGAGTAGCTAGTTATGTGTGAAATATAGACCCCTCAGTTCATCGGAGACCTCTTTAATCAGTGCTCAAAACTATGCTGAAGATCCTCTAGTGTCTCATTAACTTCACTTGTTTATTAGACACAATTTCTTTATTGTACTTATGAAGCTAAAGACAATCAAAAAAAGCAGAAACAAAACTAAAATATTGATTTAGTGAAAGCATCCTGATGTTTAAACATTTCCTTTGATCCAGTTGTGTTTGAAGAGCATTTTCTGACTTCTGCCTTCTCTGGCAGCCATTTCACATGTTATTTATCTTTATAAGCATACTTTCCCAGTCTAAAAATAGCCAAACAAGGTCAGTCTGACTTTAAAGTCGTGCAAATTTTGGTTTTACATGGGCTGAAAAGGAATGCATGAAATGTTTTCTACAACCAGATTTAATGGTCAAATAATTTCTCAAATCATAAATTAAAACAGTTTTTTCTTTCTATACATCTTGCTCTGCAAACTTATTTTTAAGTTTCTTGGAAAGCAGCAAAATGGAAAAGGGGAAACTATAATACATTTGTAATTAGTAATTCATTTAAACTGTTTTCACAAGTACAGGTTGAATATAATTTTCTTTTCTTTAATAACCAGCTTCAGTGTATTTCAAAAAATGAAAACATAACTTTGCTTCAGGAAAACACTCGAAGTTGTTAGATTTAAGGCTTTAAATTAATCTTTTCTGAGTCTATTCTGTCTAAAGACAAGTTTTTCCAGCTGCTTCGCTTACTACAGGCCAATTAATGATGCATTCTTAGTTTTGCACCTGAATCACAAAGTCAGTTATGTTTTGTTTATTCAGGTGTAATTGAGATTAATATTCTTGCAAGAAAGACCTGGTCCTAATAACTTAAATCGCGCTATAATGTTTTTTACTATACACTGATTCTTGTAGCAAAATAAAGGTGCTTGATTGGTAGCATCTGTCTCACCAAAATGCCCATGGACATCGAGGTCCATGCAGATGCAGATAAACCATGGTGGACTTGGCTCTGGGTTTTTCACCTTAACAAAATAAACTTTCAACCGTTTAAATGACCCAGTGTGATTTTTACTTGGTCTAATCTGACTGAGCAGAGGGTCCTCTGTTTTTCTGTGGTTCTGTGTCCAGAGAACTAAGTGACATTTCTGCTAAGATCCCCTACTTGTGTTAAACAGTGTCATGTGCACTACGTGGCAACCTGACACTGTTTAGCAGCGGGCTGTGTTGAGAGACGATGGGTTTCTGGGGTAATTCAGATCCACTATGACTATATAAGGTCTGATGCCTGCCAGACAGTTCAAAGGCTAAACACACCCAGCAGCTGCTTCAGTCCTTCACCGTTAGTGAGATGGAAAACCCACCCTGTACATTTTCTGCACTTTGTATATCTTATGAAGAAACGTTTTCACTAATAGAGTCTGGCAGAAAAAAAAAGACAAGATGAGATCAAAGAGCTGATACTTAGAGAAACCAGCTGGATCCAGAGAGATACAAAGAGCTACTAAACTAAATGTGTCTGTTTTGGACATGTTTATATTTGTGTGTCTATGACAGCGTGCAAGATTTCTTGAATCTCTTTACAATATAATGAAAATTAGAAACATAGGACGCTTATTTGTGCAAGTTTGCATCATTAAAGGTAAATCTTTCCGTTCTAAACAATGCTTCTATGACAGTTTAACACAAAAAGAGAAGAACCAAATCAAATTTTTGGATGTAGTGGCCAAGTTTTGGTGGGCTTTCCAATTTTCATGTGATCCCAACATTTTCACCTTCTATCAGTTAATGGTGAATGGAGTCTTTTTTTACTGAGTCTCAATTCAACTCTGTCATTCCTCATGTACGTTCTCACATGTCTCTCTCTTAGTTTAGTTTTGATTCCCCTCTTTATGTCCTGTGATTTGTTTTATGATTTTTTTATATATCTTATGTTGTAACCGATTATTTGCTTACTGATTTACTAATTTTTTTAAATGTAATAGACCAAAAATATTAATAGAGATGTATTTTTTTATTCTGTCTTGTCATCCATTATTTCTTTTGCTCCCACGCAGCCAGACTTTTGTTTAATCATTTTAAATGGTCTTGATGAATAGTTCTCCAGGATTTCTAAACAATTAATCGGAGTTAGGTAATTTAACAAATCGAAAAATGTTCAACTGACAAGTAAAAAAAAAAAGTAGCCAAAGTTAAGAAAAATAAACTTTGAATGAACACCAGGAAGCTTCAGGAAATGTTGACCAGCCTTAATTACAACGAAGTCTATCTGCTTTAAATTACCATTTTAGAAAACTTCTTGACTTTTGTGAATGTCAGATTTGTATGAAATACCTTCAGGTTCCACCAGGGGGAGGTATAGCCACAAACATTAGACTTGATTTCTGTCACCATGGAAAATAAAAGTTCCCAAAGGGTGAATCATTAAAGCATCATAAGGTATGAAGGTATGGGGTTTACATACCACAGGTATGATGCCACCTCAAACCACTTAGTCCAGTGTAACCTTCAGGTTTATCATCATTATCATCTTAGCTGCATAGTAAATGAGAAATGTCAAATGTGCGTGTTTATCCAATATCAGTGAAGAGCCAGATCACATCTTATTTATTTAGGGTTTTGATTAAATCAATGGAATTGTATGCATTGTAGGGCTGATTTTATACTGACAATGTTCATGACCTTCAGAACTCATTAAAATAAAGACAGATCACAATATATGGGATACAGCTGTGGGGTGAGGGTTATTTAATTAATCAAATCGGTAGAGTATGATTAACTACAACAATTAAACAAATAAGAATCTGAAATACAAATATGGCAAATGCAAACCCCTGCAGCCCTTTCTATGTTTTTATAGTTACTTTAACATGTGTATGCAGGAAAGTAATTTGAGCTTTTTTTTATTCCCTGGCTGATTTCAATGTGACAAAACTGCAAAATACACTGTGTAGCTTGATGGAATATTAGATAATAACAAAAAAAACATAGATTTCCACAATCATTGCTAGTGGCAGAATTCCTACAGTGTTTTTTTCCTTTTACCTAAACATGATTTAATAGTTTTAATTTTTTTCTAACATTAGAAAAAAATATTTAACATGCAGTTAAAAGTCGTTTCCATAACAGTTTTCATGAATATTTTTTCCATTTTAAGCAGAAAATCTTAGTATAAACCCAAACTGCAGCACATCCATGCTTGGAAATCCTAATAGAAAACAACACAGTAGTACCGTTTGTATCTTGATCCAGTAATGGTAATGTCCTGAAAACAGTGTTTAAGACTAAAAAATGCATTGTCAGTGAATAGGCTGATCTTTTCTCTATCCAGGACTTATTCAGGTCTAGGGGCAGAAAAAGGGCAGCTAAAATCCCTGCAGACCACATACACCCTGCACACAAACTGTTTAGGTTTTTACCTTCAGGTGGCGCCACATAGACAGTTTCTTCTCCCAGGCTTGACAGAGTCCCAGAACAACACCATGCATACTTGGACTGATCTAACATATTCTGGTCAGAGGACACAGATGTGTTGAAATCAAATGTACGAAATGAGGAACAAACCCCTGAAAACAACTTTGGTATTTATGACTCACCTCCAGCCGGCATGACTGTGTCCATGAGATGGTTTGGAAAGAGGTCACTAAGGCCAAGAAGAAAACTGGGAGCTGTTTCTCCTCTGAGAGGAAACTAAATGAATTTTAGAACATCTGCATCTCTTCACTATTCGACCAGCTCTGTTAAGCATAATCTTTGTTTTCTCACTCATTTTCTTGGCTGCGTTGAGTACAACATATCTGCTGCATCAGACTTCTTCCTGCGGCCTCTTTCATTTGGCTCGAGACGTTGTGGGACTGATGACTTTGCTTTTGTTCTTCCAGCTTGTGAGGGTGGGAATGCCAGGAATTAATTTGGTTAGTGGGGCTGAGTAGGAAGGCTGTTCTCAACATGAATTATTACTGTGCTCTGAGGCAGCAGAGATTACTGGGAGATAAGATAAATAAAAGAAAAGCACACAAAGACTTCATACCATAAAGACTGACATTTAGTTTGACTAGACCAAAGAGACAGAATAACTGCTTTTTTTTTTACCAAACAGAAGGAGATAAAAAAATAATCAGGAACTTGTATGTGAACAAATGTATTTAAAATTCAACAAAAATCTAACAGTTTGTTTTGGTTGACATGATGTTCATAACTTGTTAATATGTAGTCAAAAGAACCTCAGTGTTATTTGTTTAAATGTCTCTTAACAGCTTGCACCTGAACAAGTTTTTTTTACCCTGATTTAGAAGGGTATTGTCATAATGTTAATGTATTTGCTCCGTATGCAGAAAGCAATTCAGGAGAACAGTTAGTTTAGTGAATTGTTTATTTACAAGTGAAAGGTGCAGGAAGCTGGAACCAGGAGACCAACTCAAAAATAAATCAAACGGTAAGCTTGAAACAACTTGGATACTGGAAACATGAAAAATAGTAATTCTGCCTTACTGAAGAGGGTGGAGAAAATCCACCAGAGGAGAGTGGAGAGACCGAGTGAATGTAACCCGTGAGAATGGGTTAGATGAGCTTGGTGTGCCAGGAGGGTTTGTAGTCCAAGTGGTGTTTGCAGATGGCTGGGTGAGTGGAGGAGGATGGACAGAGTTCGCTGATGTGGATCCGATGAACGAGGGAATCTAGAGGCTGCCAACTAACGTGATCCAATGATATAAAGAGAGCTTGAAATCTCTGCTCATGGAAACTGATAGTTTCCTTCCAGTAATCGATCATCCAGACAAGGTTCTTTACTTGGCAAGGTTAGGTTCAGGAAAACCTGCAGACAATAAAAATGCAAAATCAAAAGTCTTTTCAAGGCAAGATCAGGACAAAGGTAAAGTGGCTAGGTAGTACCACTGAAGGTAACACTCTGGCACTGAGTAGCTGACAGCTTCCTCCTTAAATAGTCCAGTGCAGATCATCAGGGAAATAGCAAAAACCTGCCCACCACTCCTCCAGGATCCACGCCATCTAGGGGCTGAGCACAGTAAAAACACAACAACACAAAGTACAGAACCTGACAGGTATAACAAATTTTTGACATGTTAAAATGAACATAAAAAATTCAAAATTACTTTTTCCAAAATTGATACTTCTTTTACAGAGTTTAATCAGAGGTAATCCCTTTCTTTCGAGGGTGATCTGAACAGCATCTTACATACAATGGTTTGAAGGGATGATCTTGGAAAATGCCAGACAAAGACAAATCATTCCCTCCGTCGGCTTTTTTATGGCCACTTGCAGTCAATCATGATCACTTTCTAGAAGTAAGATTCCTTGGACTTATCAAATTCAGAAAACCACTGAATAATCTTGAACACCTCTTTTTAAAATATTTAAGCATTTAACCATTTGAGTGTCCCTTGACCTTGTTAGGGTTTAAGAAAATCCACAAAAAATCCAAACGTGTTTACCTACCGGCGATCCTGTATTAAACACTCATTGTAGTTGTATGTTGTACCATCAATTCATCCTATAAAAATGTTTTTTTAAATAAATTACTGATAGCCATGATAAGTGAACAGGAAACTGTAGCATTTCAGTGATGTAATCCTAATCCTAATTTCCTGATATCTGAAGCCATGGTGTCCCTGTGGTTGAAGGTAACTGACTTGCCATTGTGTGAGAAAGGCAGATATTGTCTGCACCTTTCCTGAACCACAGATTTACAGCAGATCCAAGTGTTGACTGTCTCCCTCTCCAGTGAGTCATTGAATGAAACTCTTTATGCCGGGACCAGAGGCAGAAGGCAACAGAAAGGGGTAAGTAAGAAAATAAACAGTGTGGTATAAATAGTCTTTGGGTGATTTACAACCAGTTTACCTTCAGGTCAAACAATGGTCTTTGTCTGTCTCTCTACGCAATTACATTAATTATTTATTCATCATTCATTACATTCATTCAACAGCAGAGTTTCCACTTATGCAATTATGGTGACACAATATAAAATAAACCAACTTCCATTCAGTGAATGGATGTGTGAACAGATAATTATATAGTCATTTTGTGTTTTTGAATAAATACAATCAAATTTATGTTTGTAGAAACAAATACAAATACATGAATACCTGTCGGAAAGTGTTCCATCCATCCATCCATCCATCAAGTGTTTGTGTCAGCAAGTGGTGTATCACTGTTTTGATCATAATTTAATCCTGTTAATTAAACCTGATGGTTGAAATGTCAATGGATCACTAAGTTAAGAGCTTTGCCTTCCAGCTCAGGTTCCTCTCATTCACAACAAACTTCCGCACCTTCTTCATTACTGCAGGCAAAAACCTGATACACCTCTTCACCCTCTGCTCTATCCTTCCATCAGTTGTGATCAGCACACAGAGACACTTATAGTCCGTAGGAGCGAGCTCAAACAAAACCCCAAATACACTTTTGTCGGATTTGTGATTTTATTGTAACACATGATGGCATTTCTTTATAACACTGTGGTTTGAACACTTAAACTTGTGAAATATAAAAACAAAAAAAACTCCAACAATGACAACATCAGCAGTCCAGAACCAATGGATCAAATAAACAATGGGTTCATTGCTAACGTATTGCTGATAAAACATAGAAGGTTTTCATAGGAGAAAATAAACATATGTGTATATACAAATATTAGGAAGGTACTACTGTATTGTTGTGATTTTTATAATCTATAATTTTTCAATTCAACCACACATACTGATTTTTTGCTGTTGCAATGCTACTTTATAAAGCCAGCCTAGAACTTTTGTTAACATGTTGCAGATTGATTTGATGTGACACTGATTAAAAATTGTTTAACACATTGGTTTTTAAAGATTGTGATACTATTCAACAAGTTTTCAACAAATGTAACCTTTAAAAAAAGTGTAAACATAAAGACTTCATGAACATAATGAGACATTTAACATCTGACTGGCACAAATCATACAAATACAAAAAAACAGATTATCGCTTTGGTTTTCCTTTAGCTGTCACCAAAGACTAGTTTTACTTTGACATATTCCCAATATTGTTATTTTAGAAATCCGCCAATTTAGACAATACCACAGTCCTGGGGTACACAATATTATAATATGTGACAAAAACCAACATAAAGACAAAAAATAAGTTTTGGATCAGACGAACACTGAAAAGCATGACAGTCTTAAAAAAAACAGGACAATCTATGAAACATGCTTTTGAAAATGTACAAAAATGGATGGAAATTGTCAAAATGTATAAGAAAACTGTATTGAGGCAGTGTATTGTATTTAAAAGATGACAGACAACTATTGCTGCGGGGTTTTTTGTTTAGGGTTATCTTTTGACTTATGCAATGAGGTATCCATTAATAGATAATTTTTGTGTGTGAAATTAACCTAAAAGCACAGAAAAATAAATCAAAGATTCTTTTGTACATCAAATATTTTCAGTTTTCTTTGACAATATGCAGTTCAACCATGCTTAATGAATGCAATGAAACCAAAGTGTATCAATAAGCCTTGCTTATTTGTAAGATCATTCTAGCAAACCCACTGTGGTTTCTTAAAATCAAGATAAATGGCTATTCAGGTTGGTGGAAGCAAGATGTAAACAGAAAATTTGGCAAGTCTGCAAAGGCTAAAAATTTGAAGTGGGGGCAGGAAGAGCATAAGGTTTGAATTCTACCTTGAGGATAATATACAGTTTCAAAAAGCTTTATTTGTTGCCTTTTTGAAGCAATACATTCCTAATCAACCACCAAAGAATTATTTTCTGTCACTTCGTGTTATATTCAGAACTAATATAGTTAGCGGACACAAAACTTTTCTTGCAGCAGTATGTTTGAGCAGATTTACAGTCCTGAATTATGGGACCAAATTAAATTTCCTTTGGAGCACACTGCCAGCACAGCTTCCTTTTCCTACGATCAGGCGCTGACAAACACCAGGCGGGTGGAGTAGATGAGGTCAGCCAGGTAAAGGATAAAGTTGACCCCTGTGAGCACAGCTACTGCCATTGCCTTATCCCAAGTGCACAAGCCCTGTGTGGAGCTGCAACTGTAAGGCCTCTGTTTCTGGCCTCCATGCCTGGGGTCAAAGTTGAAAATCGGCCAGATGATGGTTGCTAACAGATAGAGGATGACAGCCAGCAGGGCGTAGGCGGACAGGAAACGGGCGAATGGGAAGGGGAGGAAGCCAGTGCACTCGCCGATGCAGAGCAGGATGATGATCGCAGACAGGATGAAGCAGATACAGTACACTGACATGCAGTATTTGACCGAATCGTGGCGGTCGTAAATCACGGGGTCACTGATAAAGACAAAGATGATGCAAGCCACGAAGGTCTCGACGACTTTCAGTAGGCCCGGAGCTGTGGCCATGTAGCCTGCAACCTCACCTGGACGAGCCTTGGTGAGGCTGATCTCACTCATGTAGGCGATAGTGGCTAGGCAGGAGAAGACAGTAGACACGATGCGGAAGTTCTGGACTTCGTTTTGAGATGCAGATCCCCTCAGATAGTAAAGAGGAAAAAGGATGGAGGCTGACAGACAGAGCAGGGCAGCATAGCATGCAAAGGTGATGGGGAAGTTCTTCCAGGAAACAGGAACTCTGGTTTGCAGGTTGAAAAGCTCCACCAAGATGACTAGAAGAGTCCCGGCGAAGCTAAAGGCCCAGCAGAAGATGCAAAAGTCTCCGGTCCCCCTGGGGAGTCTGGCTCCATGCACAGCCATAGAGAAGGCCACACAGGCGAAAGCCAGGGCAGCCAACCGTGTCCATAGCAGAGGGCTCGTCTTCAGAACAATAGGCATGATGAGATTTGTTCAAAGCTGACAAATATTCTTCCTTCTTGGAGTGACCGTCTAAGATTTTTACCACCAGCCTTTAGCAATGTAAGCTGTAAAAAGGAAAGACAAAAAAAACATACTTTAGACTTCGGCTAAACTTTGATGAACTCTAGATGAAGCACAAGATAAAACCATGTGAGAGAAAAAGCTTGCAGCTCTGCTCAGTCATCCTACACACCGTTTTCCCAGGCACACAATGTTTGTATTGTTTTTCATGAACAGCAAACACAACAACTCTAAGCTCGAAAACCCAGTTCAATGCTACAAATAAGGGCTGCACTGTAGTTGCCATGGTCACAGCACATTTACATCTGGTCAAATCAGCCGAAAGAACATTTCTTCCTCTAGGTATTTGGGAAACTGCAGGCTTAATGGCATTCCAGCACTGAATGCTGCACTCTGACATTCCTCCATGACTAGTCTCCATGCCCATGTTGTCGGTGATGGCAGAAGCACAGTAACCTCCACCAACCCCCTCAATGTGTCTGTTGTCACGTTCTAAACCCGGCGTCCCTCGTGTTCCCCTCCTACTCCCAGGGAGCTGATACGCTCTTGAATTCTGAACCTCAGACCCAGTAAGGATTACATGAACTCCTTTTGGGCTTTAGTTTAAGACATGATGCAACCAAACCAAAGTTTTAGCTCAGAGGTTCCAGAATTGGGGTTGGTATTCCACTGTGGGTTTTGAAATGCCAGATGAGGTTCTAGAAATGATCACCAGAAGTCAAATTGAATGTAGCTTTGAAAGTTTGAATCTCTTACTAGAAAATATTCTTTCAATGCTTAATATGGTGCATTGTTTCTAAGATTCATGAGAAAATATCCAAATACTTTGCTGCAAACGTGTGACCTGCATTGCTGCCAGTGGAAGGAAACTGCCTTAACTGCCAACAAGCCACATGTCCCTCTGTTCCCTGAAAGAGAGTATTGGTTTACTTGACGTACTTGAAATCTTTTCCAAACACTGCAAAAAAAGCTTCAAAATATGCTAAAATTGCAGATTATAACATCTCTACAACTATTGCATTGTAGTTGTATCATGTTATGTTAAATCATGTTAATGTTCAAAATAAGGAGATTTTTGTGTATTTCTCCAGATTTAGGATTTTCTGTCACTTCAACTAAATAGGCCTATCAACAAGCTCAATGAGGGCTAATCGCTGATAGACTCAACAATAAAATTTATTATTATACTCACCAATGATTAAAAGCAAAGAAATTCAAATATAATGACAAACAATGCTACTCCACTACTACAGATTAATGGGTTCGTCTTAAGAACATTCAAGCTAATGATTAGTACTTTGGAATACTATGCAAACAACAAAGCAGAAGAAAATAACTTTAACTCAACTCAAAAAGTTGACTAGATCTCTCTGACTTGGTTGGGCAAAGCTCAATGCGTTCTAATTTCTAAAGTTTGGCCTGATTTCAAACTCAGTGGCTTGGGAGTCTGTGCATCACCTCAGAAGCAGACTTGGGGTAATATTAGAGCCAAAGAGATTACCAATAAACAAGAAAATAGATCTTGGGGGTGCTGGTTGCTCAGTTGGTAGACTGCATGCAACCTGTGCAGAGGCTATAGTCCTCAATAAGGTTGTCCTAGGTTCAGTTCCCGGTCTCAGGCCATTTACTGTATGTCTTCCCCTTCTCTCTCCACCATCTTTCCTGTCTGATTACTGTTCAATAAAGGCCACTAGTGCCTAAAAAAATCTTTTAAAAAAATAGATCCTACTTTTTTTCCTAAGTCATCTTCTTTAGACGCAGAGAAACCTCTCTAACTTCCAAAAAGCCACCCATCTAACATTGCCACAATAACTACCTCATACCTGGAGCTGTTTTCACATTTAAACTAAAATTCAATTCATATTAAATTTCAAAGACTTAAAGTTGTGTTTAATGATGGAATACTTCAAAATGTTCTGAATTTAGCAAAGTCAAATCATTCATATAAGAAACTGACATGCATTAACGGGCATTCATACAAAACATTATTGAGCATAACAACTTAAAAAGCCCAAATGGTTCTCATATTATTGAAGATCCCGTGGAGCTACCTGCAGGAAAAAGAGTTGTTTTGAGGATATTTTGAAGGGACCCGGAGTAAAGCAGTTCTTGTAGGTTAGAGCTCAAATCTGAGAAAGGCAGACAGTTTATTGAGCAGCTAATGTCAATAGTATCCATGTTTGTCCGTTTTCTATCCCAGTTTTCATTAGCGTGTGGGAACTTAACTCAGCAATAACTTTACACCAGCAACAGCACGTTATATCTTTTAACAGCAGAAATTCAAACAAACATGTTAGCTTTAGCATTGATATAGAAGAAAACAAACATAAAAAGTCACTGCTGACTGTCAATCTCTACTTGGTAAAACTGTACATTTACAAGCTAGCATTAGCGATGCAGCTCTGCTAGCTGTTACAGGAAGTTAAAAACGTATCAGTCACACCCATTAGTAATTAGTTTAAAATTTGTGGGATTTTAAGTAATGCATGAATTGATTTTCACCATGTGGTAGATCATTATTGTAGTCTATGTCTTTGGTAGTTTTCATTATTGTCAAAAGTATTTCCACATCTGCTTTCACACACATATGACATCCTTCTATCTTCCATGTCAGCCCACCCTTTGCAGCTATAGCAGCTTCAACCTTTCTGGCAAGGCTGTTCACAAGATTAAGGAGTGTTTAGCAGAATTTTTGACCATTCTTCCTGAACCACATTTATGAGATCATACACTGTTGTCGGATAAAAAGTGTCCCTTACATGTTTTCCTCTAATTCTTTCCCAAAGTGTTCTTTTGGGATGAGGTCAGGACCATGTTGGAACAGAAAGGAACCATTCCAACATTGGCAGCATGAAATTGTCCAAAATGAGATGGTATACTGAAGCATTAAGAGTTCCTTCAACTGAAACGAAAGACCTCAGGCCAACTTCTGAAAAACAGGCCTACACTATAATCTCCTCTGCACCAAACTTTAGACTTGACACAATGCAGTCAGGCAGAGTGCTGTTCTCCTAAACCCAGAATTGACCTTTGGATTGTATGAGAGAGAGGAATGATTTGTCACTCCAGAGAACACGTCACCCCTGCTCTAGAGTCCAATGGTGGCAGGGTTTACGCCACTACATTCAACACTATGCATCGCACTTAGTATTGTAAGGCTGGAAAGCAGCTGCTCAGCCATGGAAACACATTCCACAAAACCCTCTATGTACTTTTCCTGATTTAATCTGAAGGCCACTTGAGGTTTGGAGGTCTGTAGCTTTGGACTTGGAGAAAGTTGGTGACCTCGGCATCCCCTGACCATGCTGTGTGGTTTTACATGGGCTTCACTGCTAGACTCATTGTACAGGTGGCATTGTATTGTCATACCACGTCAGAATCTACTGAGTCCTTGAGGGTGACCCTTTCTTTTACAAATGCTTGTAGCAGCAGTCAACATACCAGGTGCTGGACCATTTACACTATGGGCCCGGGAAGAGACTGGAACACCTGAATTCAATTATTTTAATTGCGAATGATTACATTTATGCTTATAGTGAAGGTTTTTTAGATGATGTTAATTTAAGGTGCTAACTAGTACACTTCAAGACTCCCCTTTTCCGCTGGCTCGTTTTAGCCGGCGTGGTTCTGCACCATTCGGTTTTGCTGTACTCGGTACGGTAACTGTTGTGTTTCCACCGACGGCTGAGGCTATGGCGACTGAAGCCCTGCCTCCAGCCATGAGTGTAGTGTGCTGTGTAGCTATTAACGTTACTGTGTTACATTGTCATCTGCGTGAAGTGATAAAAAATAAATAAAAAACAAAAACATAAACTAAATACTAATAACCTTTGTATTAATGTATGTGCAAGAATGTTTTATTAATGTTTTTATTTCTAAAATGATCCACTGGGATAATTATCTGGACCACAGCCCAGCCAGTACTTATAAAATAAGGCTCAGGGGTTCTGATGTGAGGGGGGGGGGGTTTACGGTGGTTTTGTTTTGTGTGTTTTGGGGGACATGTTTGTGCCTTTGAACAGCTGATTTTATGTGGGATCAGCTGGTTTAGGATGTTATTACATACAGCGCTCTGCCTGCATGTAATTCAGAAAGGTGATTTTTCCTTTTTCTTTTCTGTCAGCCTTCAGGCATGGTTTATGGGACCCGTAAATGGTAAAATTACATATTTGACCTGCTCCGGCCACTGTGGCCCTTAATATTATTGTAGTTGCTCTTGAGTATTATTAACTTTTCCCTGCACTGTCTCAACAAAAACATTCTCATTTCTCCTCCTCCCACGGCCAATCAGTGAAAAGCAGTCTGGTCACGTCACTTGTAGTCACTACTCAGCCCCAGTCTTACCTGCTCAGGAGCAGGGACCAAAAAAGTAGGTACCAGTACGGAAATAACAGTAATGGAAACGCTTACAAAGCGAGCAGAGTGGAGTCGAGTAGGGCAAAATCGAGCCAGTAAAAAAGGGGCTTCAGTTGCTGGTTGCTTTCAACTTTACTAGTCTGTTAATTTGAGAGTATTCTTGTTTAACATGGGCTGCACTTTGTTTTGCACTGGACTGCCATTTTTTGGGTTGTTAATACTGGGTTTAATCCCCTTTTGCTTTCAGAACTACTTTAATTCTTTGTCCCATAGATTCAGCAAGATGTCAGAATCACCTGTCCAGGATTTTGATCCATACTGGCACCTTTGGCTTTCGACAGTTCCTACAGATTTGTCAGCTGCACACCCCTAAGAGGTAAATATCCCTTTCCACCCCATCCTGAAGGTGCGCTATTAGATTGAGATCTTGTGACTGTTGAAGCCATTGGAGCACATTAAACTCATTGTCATGTTCAAGAGTATGAGATGATTTGAGTTCTTTGAAATGTTGGGTTATTCTGCTAGAAATACCCTTTAGAAGATGGGTACACTTTGATCATAAAGTGATTGAATTAGTGCGCAATAAAATTCAGATAGACAGTGGCGTTTAAATTGTGTTTATTTGGTGCTAAGGGACCCAAGAGTGCCAAGAAAATATCCAGGCCAAGTCAGATTTTGACCGTTCTTTCTATGGACCAGGCAACATTTTTCCAATGTGTTGTTGCCCAATTTCCATGAGCCAGTTTTGAAATGAACTCTAGCTTTAGTTTTTTATGCTTAGCTCACAACTAATGCATATGGTTGGTATGAATGAAAGCTATACCTTTCATCTCAAATCCGTTTACCAATATTTGTCCACATAAATTCTGCTTACTGGGTATTTTCTCTTTTTGGACCATTCTCTGTAAACCAGAGAGCTGGCAATGCGTGAAAATCCCAGTAAATCAGTAGTTTCTAAAACAGTCCAAGCGGCCTGCCTAGCACCAACAATGCAATAAGTTTAAAGTCACCTAAATCCTCTTTCTTGCCCATTTCGATGCTCCGTTTACACTTCAACAAGTCGTCTTCACCACCTCTAGATGCCTAAATGCATTGAGTTGCTACTGGTTGGTTCATTGTGTTAACAAGCAATTGGTGTGATCTGTTGTTTTAGTCCTCTAACATGGATCTCTGTTCAGTTGAAAAAGGATACACCAACAACCAAAACTAACCAACCAGTTTGTAAAGCCTAAACTAAATTAACCTGGGCAATTTTAACTTAATTTAAAATTTAAAGTGTCAGATTATACTGTACTCGCCCCCCCCTCACCCGCCGTCACTTTGGTGACACCCATCGCCCATTTGGCTCCACAAGCAGCACATTCCTAGTTCCCAGTTTATACAGCGACACAGTTATAAACAAGGAGAAAAGGCCTGTTTATATTAGGCCTATTAAACACCTATGAAAGTTTCGTGGCTGTACAGTTAGAAAGCTGAACTGGTGTTTAGGTAGAGGCAAAAAAGAGGACAAAGAGACAAGAATGGAAAGCTAAATCTCCTAAAACTTCAGCAGGATGACCAAGGAGCTTGGAAAATGTGTGTAGGAGGGAAGGAAACGGGGGAAGCCCTGTGCCTCAGTCACAGATGGACTCATAGAGTAAACACAGTGATGGATGAAATAGCTGCAGAGTGAGTCAGCCGGGGTCCTAGTTTCTTTCACCATTCTTTCTTGCTCTGTGCACCTCCTCTTTGTTTCTTGTAAGGTTTTCCAACATGTTGATGCAATCCAGATGTAGCTGCTGTCTGAACAACTGGCAACTTTGTCATATCTCCTGTCATATCTCCACATTGTATGCTCCTTCCCTGTTATTTAGTAGCTGCTCCCTCAAGGTTTCCATCAGGGCTCCACTTTCTTTCCCTCCTCTCTCTGCTCAAAGCTCCCTCTCCAGCTTTATAGTTGTGGCTACCAGCTTGTGTAAACCATTCGGAACATATATGAGGGTTCAGGATGGAAAAATCCACCCACATTCCTGCCACCACCCCTGCTTTCAATGGTTAGGATTAATTGGAATGTATGTACTTGACTTGTAATCTATATGATTTGATTGAATTGACTTAGCCCATTTTAAAGTTACCCATGTTTCACACAATGCAACAGGAAACAACACTCTCCAATTATTTTTACATCTACCGTCCTCCCTCCCTGTTGGATGGAGTAAGGGGGAGTCAGGTTTAGCATAAACCAGCTCAGTTATGGTTGAGGTGCAAACACACCCTCCATTTCTGCTACCTGTATGACCCCTTCTCTTTTCCAATGGTTATAATCAGTCTGACAGAGAGAGGTACCACCAACCCTTGTGGTTTTTAGTATAACAATGGCCATCAGTGGGCTCTAAATGGACAAACTTTATCAGTTTATTATTTTACTTAGTACCCCTACAAATAGCCCATTCTAAAATAGCCAAACTCTAACACTCAGTAGTTTAACCTCCCCAACAACCCTACACCATTCCAAACCCTTTGTGAAGTGCCTTGAGACAACATGTGTTGTGAATTGGCGCTATATAAATAAAACTGAATTGATTGGAATTGCTTTCCCACCTATGGTGTCGAGTAAGAAAAGAAATTACCACAATAGGAAAAAATAACATATTGGAGAAAAGGAAAAGTGTGGAAAAAGTGTCGTTTTTGCAGCACAGAATGGAAAACATGACACAAACAGGAGCATCATCGCTAGAGGAAGAGGAGCTGAAAATAAGTTCAGGCTTTTTAAAATAGGACGTGACAGCACACAGAGAGGGCGGAGACCTTCAGGAAGCAAGTGTTTTTTTCTGAGGCGGAGAGGTCCGGCACGCTGTTTGTTTTGTTGTCATGACACAACGTCACTTACTCAATTTGACCTCTAATCAGCTTACAGGAAATGCATAATGGGTAGAAACACAAGACTGGCTATGTTGGCAAAGCAGCCCAGTGACAGTGAGTCAGAGCTGGTATGCAAGGGTTTGAGCTACAATAATCTGAAAGAGTTCACGTTTAAGTTCAAGAATCTTATTATCCCCTATAGGGGCAACTCACTGTGCAACAAGCAAAACACAAAGACAGATGTAACAAAACAACATAGGCAACAAAATCACACTATATCATTTAAACATCTAACCACTGTTGTAATAAATTAATGTTATAGTCTATGAGTCATGAATCTTGGCAGCAGATATGTGTGTCTGGATGGAAGCAGCTTAAATTTGTCATGCAGTGGGTGGGCTTGGATCAGACTGAACTCTTTCACTGACCTCTCCTTGTACAAGTCGGTGAGATCAGTTCAGGATGTACCAATAATTTTGCTGCAAACCCTGACAATTGTAAAAAAGTTTATTCCTGTTTTTGCAAGAAAATCATTGGTGTATAAAATAAATAAAAGGGGCGAAAGGACACAGGGTTGAGGACATCACGGGACAGAAAATCTAATTATTTGAGTCAAATTGACCCACTGCTCATGAAAAAGAAAGAAGAGCGCTTGGAACAAACTAATTTTTAGACAAGAAATTACTTGATTTAGAGCCAGAATCTGCAAATATGTAAAGGGGGAAGGGAGATTCTCCCTAGTGGACATTTAAGGTGGATGTGCTGCCTGCCACGCCCTGCTTTCTGAGCACACGGCACTGCAGCATGAACTACCAAACCGACACACTGAAAACCGACTTTTAACCACCTTTATTTCAACTGCAGTTTATTTGTCAAATGCTGAAGGAATTCACAACTGTTGGACATGTTTAAGTCTGACAATATGGTGAAAATGTGATGTTCAATTCTTTTAAATTTAACATATTTAAAGAGTAAAGCACAATGTCTGCAAGTTTAAAAGTCTATGATTTATAACTTTAATAAAATAAATAAATAAATAAATATGAAATAAACTGTATCAGAATTCTTTGATAGAACTAAACAACAAATAGATGTCTAACTAAAAATTTGCTTTAGAATGACAGATTTTTGGTTTTTCTGAAAGAAAGCTAAATGAGGCATTCCTGAGCCTGGATCCCCCAGGTTTGATATGCTCCACTGTAGACTGGAAGAACTGCATACTTAAATAAGGCAAACTGTAAAAATAAAATATCCAACTGTCAAAATTTAGAATATTTTTTCCCTCTTTACAATGACATGGTGAAGTCCCTGGTTCTTTCTGTAAAAAGAATTAAAATTAAATAAAAAACCAAAAAGGTTCAAGGACGCTGGAGCTTTAATTTCTTCTTAACTGCACCGTGTTGTATTTAATGTATTTTTCTTTTCCAGCCTTAAAACCAAGTTGTTTAGGGTTAGGGTTATGTTGTTTATGACTCATCTGTCTACTACTCTGACTGCATATGTTTAGCAAAGAATCAATTACTTTGGTGCCTGTCAGACAGCCACACCCTTCCCCCATGCTGCACACTCTCATTTTAGTTTCTACAACACAAACCAGCACATTATAAGAACTGTTTTTCATGACAAAAATCAGTTAAGTAAAACTTCTTAAAGTGAAGCAATCACAGAATATAAAAACTAAGGCAATATTTTCTTTTTTTTTCGCCTGTTTTCAACAGTTTTTGAGTCTCAACTTGTTGAAAACCTGTAACTACTAATTTTCTGCAACATGCATCAACATATGACATATTTTCCATTGAAGTACATCTTTTAAACTATTTCAGTGGGAAATTCTCACCTTTCTGTGTCCTTACTTTCAGTTAACACAGAAATCCATGGATTTTTTCCTGTTATATTTAGGCGTTTCTTACCTTTCTGACTTTTTCTCTGATGCTGATCTCTGATCTCCAGGGTTGGCAGAGGAAAAGAGAAGCGGATTGTAGCTCTTCAGCCCTCTGGCTGGATTTACCAGCCCAGAAAACCAAATTAGGCGTCGAATATCTGCACCGTTATTCACATCTGTCTGAACTCCTCCTCCACCATGATGACCCGGGCCTCTGCTGCTTTACTCACACATACCAGAAGTTCAGCCTCCTGTGTCTCCATGGTTACTTACAGTTGTTCTGGCTGGCTGTATAAGAAAAACAGAAGTCTTCTGTTCATAACTTTAATGTATGTCATTAATTCAATCAACGTATCCACAGGAAAACTGGTCAATCTCGTAAATTATCCTTGTGAAACCTAAGGCCTTTACCACCAAAATCCCTTTGTGGAAACACTGCTCTGTTAAATATTACTAATAAATTTTAATTGTCAGCCTTTTCAATGCTACAAGCCGGATGATCATGGAATAAATCATGAGAGCAACATCCTGAATATTTGCACCTTTAAGTCTGTTTTTAGGTATTGCTTGACAACATCATTTGTTTGATGATTGTCTGATGCTGATGCGTTTCCTGACCAACTGCAAAGAAAAGAAGGGGAAATTTGTCAGTGCACTTTGAATTTTGTAAGGCAAGTAAAGCCTCAGCCAATTTATATTACTCACTATCGTTTCTAAAATGAGTCATTAAGAAAAAACCCTTGGGACCAAGCACCCTTGTTTGTACACTTGATAAAGAAGTGCAAAACGCTCTTTAAATAAATTCTTCTTTTCTGCAGCAGCATTGTCACAATGAAAACTTTTTGAAAATTTTACTTTTTATTTACCTTTAAATGTTAAGAAATAATTGTTTTATTACAAAATCACTGGGTTAGAGGTGGTAGAGCATTTTCGTAAACTGTGCCCATCTTTGAATTGATCAGAGTGTGTAGATGCTTTTAAATGCTATTCATCAACCTTGTGTTTCCATGGAGTATAAATATGATACAGAGGTCCATTTCTCTGAACCACTGGCAAATGAGCTGGTGTTTATCTTGTTACTATGCACCGAGAGTCGGATGATATGGGGAGGTATCTACAAAGCTCACTATTAGAGATTTGAAAATGGATTTTCTCCATAATAACCACTATACATTATCAACTTGCCAACTGGTTGTTTGGGAGGCATGACTGAAATAAAGGCTTGTTTTCAAGAGTTTGAAAAATTACTTGGACTGTAAGTGGAACTGTGTGTTTTAGTCAGATGAGAATAAGATTTTCAGCAAGAACACTCCAGGTACGTTTGATGTAAAGCAAAAGATGAATATTTGGAAAAGCACCTCATGCCCACTGATAACATGGTGGAGGATCTATAATGCTGTGGGCCCGTTTCTGTTCCAAAGACCCTGGGGGACCTTGTCGGCCTACCTGTTAGGAAAAAGAGGTCGAAAACATAATTTTTCTTTTTGCTTCTACATAATTGTCACCCATTCAAAGACTTGAATTCATGCTAATGCAATCAAAAGATGGATTTTACTTTAAGGGGATTTCACATCCGTACCAGGTGCATCAATAAATGTGGGCCGTATAATAACAATAACTTATGCACCCACAACAATGTCCACAGCAAAGACAAAATTCCCCATCCATCCATCCATCCATCCATCCATCCATCCATCCATCCATCCATCCATCCATCTATCTATCTATCTATCTATCTATCTATCTATCTATCTATCTATCTATCTATCTATCTATCTATCTATCTATCTATCTATCTATCTATCTATCTATCTATCTATCTATCTATCTATCTATCTATCTATCTATCTATCTATCTATCTATCTATCTATCTAGGAATTGTTTGTATCTATCTAAACAAATAAATAAATAAGTATGTGATATATTCTTATATCTTAAATTCATATTATTAAAAAATATGTTTTACACACAACACTGTGTCTCCAACAGCCAGTGGGTTGGCCATCAAACCACTAGGTGGCGTTGCTGGATGTAGCGAGGGAGCGACTGAATGAGTGCGTCAGAAGTTGTGACGTAGCAGCTGTCGGAGCCGTTCGGAAACATTCGGAGGCGTCCGCCGGTTGCGTGCAGGCTGCTGTACATCATGGCGTCCGGAACAGGAGAGTCGTTAGGAGGGCACGATGCAGAGCTGGACGAATTGTTGGACAGTGAGTGTTGACAGGAGGGTTGTCCTGAGAGGATGCCAGCCCTAGGATGTTAATGTCGGCTGTTATTTACAGCTGGGACCCCTGGTAGGTTTTTCTGTCCGTGTCAGGGGTCCAGGTGCTCCGGGGAGGTCTCTGGTGAGCTAACGTTGGACTGCTGATATGTGGAGTAGTCTTCAGTGGCCTTCAAACTGCATATAAAGTGGAGAAAACTTTAGTAGAAGACAAAGTTAAACTCCGATTCCAAGAATGAGCCTTCATAGATTTTTGGTTGTTTAACGTAACAAATTCGGCCTTTATTTGCTCTATATCTGTACTTACCTCTGTCAGGTGTGTTTTTAATAACTTTTTTAATTGCATTATATTTTAGGTTGCAACTCAGGGACATTTTAGGCCGGAGCACATATTGTTAAAATTGTATCAGGACTACTGCAAACAATTCCTGCGTGTTTAGTCTTTTATCTGTTTTCCCACGATTTACTGCAGATCTGTGACTATTCGTGTTAATTCAAGGTTCAACTCTATAATGCCAAAATTGTTCTTTCAAGCCCATCATTTGTTCTTTTAATTTCGACGATTTTTTTCACAATGAGAAAAAAAAGTCACATAAAATTACATGTCATAGTTAAATTGAATTAGAAATAAATGCATTCAGTTCATCCATAATTATTTAAATGCATCACTAACCTAGTGCATACATTATTAATTGAATGTGAATATCATTTTAATTCAGATTTGAATTCTTGTTTTAAATTAATATGTAATAATTTCAGTATGTAACTGTTTAATTGTTGAAGTGCACCATGAAATGATTTAAACAGTCACTGTGCTTCATCAAATCTGATTGGTTATAGCCTGGACAGTTACCACAATTAAGTATTTAGTTTTTGCATTTTGTGCCCTAATGAAATCTGACCTTTTTATTTACATAATGTAATTATAGAGAGGGTTTTTTTGTTTAAATTGTGCAATGTTGTCACTCCACAGTTTTCCTCTTGGCCATTTCTGTTCATTCCTGAAAATAAATGTAGAATTAGGAGGTTTACGACCTGCTGCCTCTGAACTAATGTTAATCTGTCTCTTCAGGTGCATTGGATGATTTTGACAAAGCATCTGCTGCTTCAGCACCTGAACCTGCAGCTGCTTCATCATCTGCCAACAGCGGTGCAGAGAAGGTCTGTTTTAAGTTTAGCAGGTGGATATCTTCTGATACGAGAGGTTATGCTCTAGTTGCTACTGTGAGAAGTTTTTTGTAACATTGAATCCAAATGAACTGAAAAGGTCATATGATGACCCTGCAGGGTAAATGAGAAGTTTAGAATTTTCTTTGTTTTTGTATAGCCCCCTCTACTAGAGGACAGCAAACTTTTTGAGACTCTATTTGAGGGGGACATGGCAGCCCAGGCCAGGGAAGAGTGGGAGAAGGCCATGACAGAGCTTGCCCAGGAGGAACCAGAACTTCTGCAGCACTTCCACAAACTCTCAGAGGCAGCAGGAAAAGTTGGTAAGAGCTGTCTGTTGTTTACACTTTATTTACAGTGCCTTGTAGTACTGTATTCATCTCTCCTAAGCCTTTCCACAGTTTGTTACTACTACACATTTAATTTTATTGGGATTTTATGTGATAGACCAACACAAAATGGTAAATAATTGTGAAGTGGGCAGGAAATGATACATGGACACAGTAAACTTGTGGCAGAAGGTTTTCTGGTCAGGTAAAAAGCTAGTTATAAGATAACCCTTGACATCATGCTGAAAACACCTTCCCCACCGTGAAGCGTAGTGGTGGCAGCATAATGCTTTGGGAATGTTTTTCTTCAGAAAAGACAGGGAAGCTGGTCAGAGTCGACGAGGAGAGTAAATGAGCCCTGGAAGAAAACCTGTTAGAGACCTCAAGAGCCTGGGGAAGAGGTTCAACGACACTCAACATACAACCAGACCTACAATAGTTTAAATCAAAGCATATTCATGTGTTAGAATGGCCCAGTCAAAGTCCAGACCTAAATCCAGTTGAGATTCTGTGGCTCTCCATCCAGTCTGACTGAGGTTGAGATATTTTGCCAAGAAGGATGGGCAGAACTTCAGGAGGTCTGTTCAGATTTTTATTAGTAAGAATCTCCACTTCATAATTATGTGCTACTTTGAGTTTCTCTATTCGGTAAAATCCTCATAATCTAAAAAGGTTTATGGTTTCTGAATACTTTTGTAGCGCCCCATATATTGTTCTCCTTCCGCAGTTTATGCTACCTGTGTATTCTCCACAGGCACTGATACTGCCTCCCAGCAGGAGTTCACCTCCTGTCTTAAAGAAACTCTTCGTGGCCTTGCCAAGAACGCAGACAACCTGCAGGTGGGTAGAGTCAGAGAGGAATCACTCTTCTAAGGCCGTTGTTTGGACATTAGCAGCAGTTTACAGCCAGTGTGTCTCATTTCAGTCCTCTGGGCTAGCTGGAGATGACCTGGTGAAAGCTCTGGAAGGTTTGGGGCTGGATGAAGGTGGTGAAGGAGGCGACGATGGGAACATCCTCCCCGTCATGCAGTCCATCATGCAGAATCTTCTCTCTAAGGATGTCCTCTATCCATCTCTCAAAGAAATCACCACCAAGGTCCTCCTCATTTATAACAACCGATCTAAAAATCTTCATCATCATACTCTGTAGTAACTGTTGTTTCCTCCACAGTATCCAGAGTGGCTGGAAACAAACAAGTCAACCCTCAGTGCTGAGGACCACCAGCGTTACCAGCAGCAGGCTAAGATCATGGGAGAGATCTGTAAGCTCTTTGAGAACGAGGAAGAGGAGGCAGCAGATAAAGAACGAACGTTCGAGTGCATCATGGATCTGATGCAAAAGGTGATGAAGCTACATCTCTTCTGACACACATGTTAAATAAACTAGCTGGAAATATAATTTAGAGCATCACCAGTATAAGTGATCAGCCTGGGCAAAAACCCGGAAACAAAACCAGCTGCCGAACTGCCTGTAGGTTAAAGTGGTCAATCAGGTCTTTCGTTAAACCTTCCCAAAGGTTAGGTGAAACTTTTTTACTAGAGCACAAATTACTTGGAGCAGCACCACATACTCAGTCGATTTTCCACCATTTATCCAGGAATGTTTGGAAACTTTGCTCAGTTTTGTTTAGATTTATGATCTGAGGGTCGTCAAAAGTAACCTTGTTCTGGCTCATCATGGTTCCATTACCAGGGTTTCCACACAGTCTTGAGAAGTCTGGAAAGTTATGGATTTGATTTGATCATTTTCCTAGTCAGAATAACTATAGAAGAGAAAAAATTAACAAAAACTTTTCCAGAAATTGTGAATTATTCTATTATTTAAAAAGATAGAAATCTGAATTTCTGTAAAACTGAATGGCTTTCTAAATTGATTTATATTTAAATGACCACCATTGTCTTTGGTTTGCCACATGAAAACTGGATTTCTTTCTGACATATTGATAGTATATATATATATATATATATTATATATATATCATTATATTTTTTTTTTTAAACCTTAATCTCAGTTGATTGGTTTGATCTGTTAATAGATCTAGACTTTTTGTTTGAAAGAACATCGACCAGTGCTTTGTTTTCATCACAGACTATTGATAATGGAGGCAGTAAGATTGAAATAAATGCTCATCTTATGTTTGATTTGCAGCTGCAGGATCTTGGCCAGCCACCTAAGGAGTTGGCAGGAGATGCGGTAAGCTGATGCACAGCATCTGTTTGTTCTGACTGTAATGACCTTACCTGGTCTGCTACCTGGTAGCAGTTGGTAATAATATTTTCAGATTAAATTTGATAAAGAATAAAATGGAGGTTCTCTGAAATGGAACAAAACAGGCTCCACACAGGCAGTACTTTTTTACACTTAATGTACACTTAATGAATTGGCAACAAAGGTCAGCAAACTGAGAGTAATATTCTGGAGTGGGTGACAAAGTGTCATAAGTCGGCCACCACTTTGTTTTTTTCCTCCCTATACAGGTTCTTGCTCAAGTATTTATACCACTTGAGCATTTTTACATTTTGTCACATTACAACCACAAACATCTGGGTATTTTTATTGGGATTATGTGTAATATATCAACACAAGGAAGCACATACTTGTGAAAATGAAGGAACACACACACACACACATACACACCCCATGGTTGGGATTCACTGATCTAAACGGTTCCAATCTAGTTCTGGCTGTATGTATGTGGTGGTCGTCCTGCTGGAAGGTGAACCGCAGCCCCAGTTCCGAGTCTTTTGCAGCCTCTAACAGGTTTTCTTCCAAGAAATGTAATGAAACATTAAAATAAAGTATCACGTTTTCTACAGTATGTCTCTTTAAGAGCTCTGGAGAGTAATTAAGGTATAGATATGAAAAATGTGGGGGATGATGCATAAATCAGACAAACAATATGAGCCTTGGTTTATATTTGCTGGCAAAAGGCATGTAAAGAAGATATGCCCTGTTTCATCCTAAAGGTTTCCTCTTTCTGCTTCCCTTCCAGCCTCCCGGCTTCAACTTTGACATGGACTCCCTCAACCTCCCAGGAGTGGGCGGGTCCGGGGCAGCAGAGCAGTGCTCCATCATGTGATGAGGTGAAGTTGTGGTCCATCAGAAGATCTGAAACCAAACGGTCACTCTGTGTGTTTTAGCAGCGGGGAGGTCTTTAGAGAGAGAAACATGGAAGGAGTGTGACCAGACCGCAGACACTATTCATGGAGAAGGTGTGTGGAAACAACAGGAAGGAGCTGCAAAAACCAAAAGGATCTCTGACACCATTAAAGATATTTGCGATAGTTTGTTAATGGTTGCAGACACTTCCCAATAATTAATTTTACCAGAATTTTCTGAAGAAGAAATGAGCTCCGGCGTTGTCCGTGTTGATTTTATCTACTGTTTAGCTTCGTGGTGAGTTCTGTCCAGGCAACTCGCAGGTTTAAACAGTGCATTTGCATAAGGAGCTTAAGTTATTTTGTTAGGTGAAGATTCTACTGTTGTTCAGCTGACTAATTCAGTTACAGTTTTAATGATGTGATAATCGTGAAGATGCATCATTAATAGTTTAGACCAACCACATTTTGCACAGGATTTAAATAATGAGCTTAGTTTAAAACTGCAATGAAATTTACTTAGATCCATTTCCCTAATATTATTCCCTATTCCCAGGTTTTGATTTGAACTGGTAGAGGTGATTCTCAGATGGCTTTGCTGTGGTTACAGTGATCATTATAGTGTCGAATGACTGTGCAAAGTGCTTCTTGTGTAATTCCTCGTGTTTTTTTATTTAAGCTGTGATGGAGCCCCTGCAGGAAAGCAAAAGTGGGATTTTAGTGTTCATCACATGAAAGGATTCTTCCTATTGTGTTCTTTCCAGAAGAGATGAGAGACATATTCGAAAACATCATATTATGTCACATGAGGACAGAAACGTGTTGGACTGTTTGTGGACACATCAACACACTGATGTTAGCACTTTTTGGCTCTGGTTGCTGGGTTTGTTTATTCCAGCGACCACTTTTCATCAGCGTCTCTTTGCCCCACAGACAAAAGTTTTTCTCCGCAATAATAGAGAGAGGCCCAGAAATAACACGGCCATCGGCCCGTCTATAACTGCACAATAAAAGGGTTCTGTCAGAGGATTTAGCTATGCACTGATAGATCAGATGTACATCAGAAGCAGCTGAATGAGAAGCTGCTGTGGAGGTTTGGTCACATGGTGGCGGTTCAAGCTACTCAGCTCTCACGGCCAACCCAGCATCGTGGAAAAAAGAAAAGAAAACCTGTTATGACACTACTGTGTTTTGAAAATGTAACGATTAAAACATACAAATGTGCTTTTGTCTTTTGCTTTCTTTTAACTTACTCATTGATACTTCTGCCTTATACGAAGCTGATGAAACAAAATGTATACATGACATTTACTGCATTCAGACTCAAAACTTAATTTTACTGCTCATAGATTTATTAAGATACACATATAAAAACCATTTTAATATGAAATATGATGCATTAATTTAAATTGATCAGAAGTTATCAAATTTATCAAACTACAAATTTAGAAGACCGTTTAAGACCGTAAACGGTAAAAGTCACTTTATGTGCAATATCTATCCTGAGATGAGCTAGAGAAACATTTTTTTAGCCACAATTTATATATGTTGGTTTCATTTGTACATGATTCAAAACTACAGACAAAATCTGAAAAAATATTGTAAATATGTTTAACAATTAGCACACAGGAAAATTACTGAACTCAACCTCACCAAAATGTTTTCATGGTATCAAAGGTGGCTAGTAACTAGTTACAGTTAATCAGTTACATTTACTTGAGTAACTTTTTGAAAGCAGTTTTGCTGCAGCATAATATTTAGTTTTTACTTGAGTATTTCTTTTTTGAAGTACACACTACTGTTATGCTAAATTTCTGGGTTCTGTATTCACCTCGTTACTTCACTGTAAAAAGGATAAACACGTTTTAACTACCAGACTCGTGCCAGTACAGTACATGTTAAAGGGAGACTTCATGTATGTTTACAAACTTATTGTTCTTATGTATTTTTTTATCTGCTGAGCCATTCGGAGCTCATGTGAATATACATAAAATGGTATATATTGTCACTAAGTACTTTCCACTGTTCTAACCTATATACTGTATTTTACCTACTGTAAGTATTGGCTTCAGACTTAAAGGTTCTCTATAAATTAAGATGACATCTTTATGTTAGATTAGGAAATGTTTGTCTCTTGTTCCTGAATTCGTTTTTTGTAATTATGTTACATATTTTACTCATTTTAAAAAAAGTAAAAAATTTATTCATTTTGGCTGCACGGTGGTGCAGTTGGTAGCACTGTTGCCTTGCAGCAAGAAGGTCCTGGGTTCTACTCCCGGCCGGGGGTCTTTCTGCATGAGATGTTCTCCCCATGCATGCGTGTTTTCTCACCGGGTGCTCCGGCTTCCTCCCACAGTCCAAAAACTTGACTGTTAGGTTAGTTGGTCTCTCTAAATTGCCCTTAGGTGTGAATGAGTGTGTGCATGGTTGTTTGTCCTGTGTGTCTCTGTGTTGCCCTGTGACGGACTAGCGACCTGTCCAGGGTGTAACCTGCCTCTTGCCCGTAGACTGCTGGAAATAGGCACCAGCTCCCCCGTGACCCAGTATGGAATAAGCGGTATACAAGACGAACGAATTAATTTTACTCATTTTTTTTAACTTTATTTAACTTCATATGATTGCTGTCTGATTCCATCATTTTCACTAAATAAGATGTTCTGATCAAACAGGCACTCAGTATCTAATTGGCCTTTTTACCAAATACTTTTTTCCTTTTACTTGAGAAATATTCTGGATGACTATGTTTTACTTCTATTTGAGTAAAAACGTATTAAAGTAATGCTACTCTTAAGTAGAATTTTTGGCTACTGTACCCACCCCTTCCAATTCACTACAATTACACTGTTGTTTAATGATTTTATGTGATTTACCAACACAAGTTGCTCACAATTGTGAAATCGCTACATGGGTTAGGATTTTTTTTTTTTCAATTAAAAATTTGATAAATATGATATGCAATGCCCTCAATTGCCTTCAGTAACCTATGTAGCAAACAGTCAGTGGGGCAGCAGTCAATGGACGAGAGGCAGGGTACTCTCTGGGCAGATGGCCCGTCTGTCAGGGCCAGGGCAACACAGACAGGACACAACGATGAGCTATTTTGCAATGAAGAATGGGGAAAAATCCATTTAGAGGTGTGCAAAGCTGGTAGAGACATACTACTAAAGCCTTGCAGTTGTAATTGCAGCAAAAGGGGGTTCTACAAAGCTTGCTCTCAGTGGTTCAGAATTTACTTTGAAAACCATGTTAATTTTCCATTCACTTAACAACTGTGGAAACTAGATTATGTTGGTTTATTACGGAAAAAATACATTAAGGTTTGTAGCTGTAGTGTGAGAAAGCACAGAAAATTGTGAGAAGTATGAATACTTTGCCAGGCACTGTGGTTGTTGGGGACTTTTGGATTGTTAACTTGCAGAAACCGCTTAATATTATCCGTAATCCTTAGACGTCTTTACTGTACAGCCTTATGCAGATAATCTTAATACCTGAACAACAGCCTAACTGATAATATAAAAGCTGTAGGTTTGATATTTGAGCACTTAAATATTTATCTTTTTGTGTCTTTCAGTTTATTTTACAGTGCTTGCATTTTGAAACATATTTACAGTGTGTTGATGTTGGATTTTTTTTTTCTTTTAGCTAGCAGTGGGTTCCTAGATGATTTCATCCCTTCAAAGTTGAGGTTTGTGATGCTTCATCTCCTGTTTGCCTTTATCTTTCAAGACGTTTTAAGCATTTCCTTGCTAATGCCCTTGTATATGTGCAGGACACTGACCTTAGCAGAGCAATGTTGACAAACCTCTTTTAGATGCCTTCCCTATTTCTTTGGATCTCTGTAATGTTTTTATTTCCAAATGACTATTATTATGATGATGATGATGATGTTGTTGTCTCTTCTTCTTTTTATTAGTATTATTTGTTAATACTATTATTAGTAGTAGCTAGTAGTATTTGGTAAGCATCAGGGGTGAAAGTAGTTTCAAATTCTTGCCGGTACTTAGGGGCGGAGCTAGAGGGGGGCTGTTTAAAAGGTGGAGCAGACACTGCAATAGCCCTGCATGCCAGCTCCTACTCTTAAATAATATATATTATATATATATATATATATATATATGTGTGTGTGTGTGTGTGTTAATTGTTACTCTCATCTGTGGCCCCGTCGCAATACCGGGATCAATATTTTACTTTACTGAAGGCTGTCTGTATAAGGCAGAAATTAGAATCACTTGACAATGTAGAATATATATAGATATATATATATAATTATATATATATATATATATATATATAATACAGGGGTTGGACAATGAAACTGAAAACACCTGTCATTTTAGTGTGGGAGGTTTCATGGCTAAATTGGACCAGCCTGGTAGACAGTCTTTCATTGATTGCACATTGCAACCAGTAAAGAGCAGAGTGTGAAGGTTCAATTAGCAGGGTAAGGGCACAGTTTTGCTCAAAATATTGAAATGCACACAACATTAGGGTGACATACCAGAGTTCAAAAGAGGACAAATTGTTGGGCACGTCTTGCTGGCGCATCTGTGACCAAGACAGCAAGTCTTTGTGATGTATCAAGAATCCCGGTATCCAGGGTAATGTCAGCATACACCAAGAAGGACGAACCACATCCAACAGGATTAACTGTGGACGCAAGAGGAAGCTGGTCTGAAAGGGATGTTCGGGAGCTAACCAGGATTGAATCCCAAAAAAACATAAAACCACGGCTGACCCAAATCACGGCAGAATTAAATGTGCACCCAAACTCTCCTGTTTCCACCAGAACAACGGTCCGTCAGGAGCTCCACAGGTCAATATACACGGCTGGGCTTGCTATAGCCAAATCTTTGGTCACTCATGCCAATGCAAACGTCGGTTTCAATGGTGCAAGGAGCGCAAATCTGGGCTTGGACAATGTGAAACATGTATTGTTCTCTGATGAGTCCACCTTTTACTGGTTTCCCCACATCCGGCGAGAGTTACGGTGTGGAGAAGCCCCAAAGAAGCGTACACCCAGACTGTTGCATGCCCAGAGTGAAGCATGGGGGTGGATCAGTGATGTTTGGGGCTGCCATATCATGGCAATTCCCTTGGCCCAATACTTGTGCTAGATGGGGGCGTTCACTGCCAGGACTACCGAACCATTCTTGAGGGACCATGTGCATCCAAATGGTTAAACATTGTATCTCGGGGGAAGGCGGTGCCGTGTATCAGGATGGCAATAGCCACCAATACACACAGCAAGACTGGTGAAAGATTTGGTTTGATGAACATGAAAGTGAAGTTGAACATCTCCATGGGTCCTGCCCACAGTCACCAGATCTAAATATTATGAGCCACTTTGGGTGTTTTGGAGGAGCGAGTCAGGAAACGTTTTCCTCCACCAGTATCACGTAGTGACCTGGCCCCTATCCTGCAAGAAGAATGGCTTAAAATCCCTCTGACCACTGTGCAGGACTTGTATATGTCATTCCCAAGACGAATTGACGCTGTATTGGCCGCAAAAGGAGGCCCTACACCATACTAATAAATGATTGTTGGTTCTGGATGAAGGCTTCATAGCAGACAGCCATTCTTCCCTCTTCACGGTACTGCGTACTGGCGCAGAATCTTTTACCGGTACGCAGTACCGGACCGTACCGGCTCACTTTCACCCCTGGTAAGCATTAACGAAATTGTGTTTTTCTCCAAGTATTCATTAATGCTTCCCAAATACTACTAGCTTCTACTACAACTACAACTTCTACTACCAATATTATTATTATTATTATTAGTAGTAGTTATAGTAGAAGTAGTAGTGTAGCTAGTAGTATTTGTGAAGCATTAGTGAATATTTTTTCCAGTAATTTAGAAACACAATAAGAGTTCTGTTTTTTAATGTTTTTAACTCGCCTGGAATTGTAGCAGTAAAAGAGATCTAGATCTAAAGAAACTGAAGAATGTTATAATTATATCCTTCAGCACTGTAAAACCGTAAAGAAACAGCTCTTCTAGAGTTGTTCTGATAAAGCTGGGGGCTTGTTGGCGCGGTTCCGTGTGACATATTTCTATGCGCTTCTGCCGTGGAGCTTTCTGCGTCAGATTTGCGTCGGAAGTCAGAAGCGGCTACGTGTCAGGAAGAGGCGAATCGGCTAAATGGGCGAAGGCGACCAGGCCGTCTGAAATAACCTTTCTGCAACATTTCAGCTGTTTTTGTCGCTAGGTTTGACTCAGTTCTAACAAAATTTTACAATTAGGAGCCATAGATTTGAGCAGCGACGATGTTAACAAAATTTGAAACCAAGTCGGCCCGGGTTAAAGGTAAGAATTCGCTAATAACAGTTAGCAGCCAAGCTAGCCCCAGCTAGCTTACGTTACTTTCATCAGCTATTTCTTCCTTAAAGTGTGGTGGTTAATAAATACAGTAAGCGTTGTTTTATATTTATATACTGTACAGTGTTGTCATGAGCTTGTTTTTATTACTTGGTTTAATGTTCAGATGACACGAACTGTCCGTCTTCTGTAGCTAGCGTTAGCGTAACTTTCCAGATATACTTTTTAATCGAATCTATAGTTATAGTTGGCCATATGCGTTATGTTTCAGGTCTGAGTTTCCATCCCAAAAGGCCATGGGTTCTAGCAAGTTTGCACAACGGTGTCATCCAGCTGTGGGACTATCGGATGTGCACACTGATCGACAAATTTGATGAGCACGACGGTAAATTAGTGGCGTTCCTGGCTGATTTTAAACGTCTGAATGTTGAGCTGCTGCGTTGTTTTCCAGATTAAATTTAGACTCATTAATGTCATGTTCGCTGCAGGTCCCGTCAGAGGAATTGATTTCCACAAGCAGCAGCCTCTGTTCGTGTCTGGAGGAGATGACTACAAAATTAAGGTGAATACTGCTTGTGTATTGCATGAGCAGCAACACACATATATGAACCTGGAACACGATTAGCATGGAATATGTGCAATAAACCTCACTTATGTTATGTTTGTGGCTTTCATGTGCTGTTTTCTTTCGGAAACATTTAGCGTTAAAATATATCTGTTCAACCAGGTGTGGAACTACAAGCTGAGGCGCTGTCTCTTTACCCTTTTGGGGCATCTGGACTACATTAGAACCACGTTCTTTCATCATGTGAGTTTTTCCACAACTCTAACACATGCTTGACTTTAATCTCAACCATTTTGTGATAGTTTTGCAGGTTTGGTCTTTTCTACCTGGCTTTTTCTAGTACAAAGCTATCCATCTTTCATAGGTATTGAGTATTTGTCCATTACTACTCGTCTTGGTTATGGATTGTATCCCTTTTGTTAAACAAATATTTAAATTGTGGTTATGTCACTCTGTAAATATTATCTATCTGTACGAGGTCCCTAACATTAATTTTAGTTTGATTAGGGACCTCATTAAATCTTAATTTATCAGTCAAGTGGCCCAAGTGACAATCTGAACCACAAACAATGGAAAAAGGGTGCAACTGCAAATCTTAGAAAAATAACATACATACAATTATATGTGTGATTTGAATTTTGCAGTCGTCTAGCTCCGTCTTTCATCAAAAACATAACTACCCAGATGAGCTGACAAACAGCGGTCAATTACGTGGGTGTGAAATGCTTTATTTACTGGAAACTGAAGGAGTATTTGGCGGTTTCTAGGTACAAAATGGGGCTAAACGGTCGGCAAAGGGCCAAATTGACCTGGAGCCTTTTCTTTGATTAAAGACATGGCATCAGATGCTCATTCTACTTAAATTACATCCACATTCAACCAGACAAACAAATGTTTCTTAAATACTCACAAAGTTCAGACCTGATCATGACATGAAAGCCATGTAGTTATTAATAAGACTTGTAGTGACAAAAAATAAAAATGAGAAATGTCTAGTGAGAATTGAAGATGCTTGTCATCTGCTTTAAGACTAAAAGTTAGGCTGTTTGTGAGAAACTCTCTAGGCAATAGAACTCTTGGGTTTATTCTGAGCTTTCAAATCAAGTCATTTTAGGCTAATTCTGAATATTATCTGTAGGAATATCCCTGGATTCTGAGTGCCTCAGATGATCAGACCATCCGCATCTGGAACTGGCAGTCGAGGACTTGTGTATGGTAAGAGGATTTGTACACAATCCCATGTTACTCAGCGGTCCTGTATAAAGCTTAGGGATGGGTACCAAATTCTGTACTTTTATAGGTACCGACCGAATTCCGTCGGTACTACCGACGATTTTTCCTTGCCGGACACGAACACAGCATCACACGCACAAGCGCGTAATGATGTCAGTAGCTGCTGGTACCGTCAACAAAGCATGGCTGAAAGAAAGCGCTCGAAAGTATGGCTCCACTTTTCAAAATGCGGTGCAGATTACGCTCGCTGAAATATTTGTGATGCAATTTCCAAGGCCAGCGGTGGGAATACTTAATAATCTGAGGAAGCTCTTGCAGCGTTTCCCCACCACTATTCAAGGGGGGCCCCCGACAGCCAGACCGCCCGCCTCCCCAAGAGGATTACGGCATGTAGTAATAGTAGCATGTAGTATGTTTTAACAGTTATTGTCATTCGTTTAATAGATCACGTCTCCTGCGTCGTTGCTACTCTACTTTCTATGGCCAAACTTGACAAAAACTGGATGAAAACACACTCCTCACACTCTGTCACCAACACAACGTTGACACAGCAAGTTACGTGCGCTCGCATGCAGGTGAACACAAGGTCCTGACAGCGGACAGAAAAACATGCCGCTAAAACCTAGAAAGCAGGCAAGGATATCAGCGGTTTTAAAAAGTGCCAAATTTAGTTTTGATGGCAGCACTTCCTCTCCTGTGAGCAGCGGCTAACTTTCCTACTCCTGGTACATATGGCGAAGGTAGAAGTAGGGTTTCACGCCCTGCCCCTGACGCACAGAAAAACTCCAGTCACCACCGAATGGCTTGGCTGTCGGAGGTGAAAAATCCCCCTGGATCTATAAGACTGAGCTTGGTCATTAAATACATACATAATAGATGGAGGGAAAAAAGATGGAAAGAGACAGAAACAGATAAAAGATGTCATAAAGAGACGGAAAACTGGAGAGACAGTTAAAGATAAAGAAAAAAGATATAGACATAATTGTAGGTAGAAGATAGAAAAAAACATTTGAGTTTTTTTTTTCGTAAGAATGTTCTGTTATGAATATGTAGACACCTTAAACAGGCTGCAGTCAGGGAAACTCCATGGGCCCAGCCATTTATATATTTTTCTGAGTGTGTGTGTGTATACACACCTACCTGGTTAGGCACAAGATTTTTGTCGAGGCTGAAGAGACATTTAATTTTCGTCAGCCTCAGATCTACAGCTACAACTCCTGCATTCAGCACCGTTAGCGACTCATCGTCTGCAGTCAGCAACATGGCCGGGTTTCAATCTGTGCATTAGACTGCGTTGTCAGTTAAGGGTTTTAATGTTGAATAAATGTTTGAAACAACTTAGATGTTACAATACAAACAGCTGGATGTTGTTTTGACATATTTATTAAAGTTTATATATAGAGAAATAAATAAGTTAAATTGAAAATTTTTTAGATTTTAGCATTAAACGAATTAACATTTATTACAACATAAACACGCACAAAGGTACCGAAAACTGGTACCGTTGAGTACCGGTACATTGCTGCAGCAAATTTTGAAAGCTGCTTCTTGATTACCTTAAAACAATTCATTGACGGCTCAAAAAACGACATTAACGGTCCATTTTGTCTGCTCTCTCTGTCTCCTACAGTGTCCTGACGGGACACAATCACTACGTGATGTGTGCCCAGTTCCACCCATCTGAAGACCTGGTGGTGTCTGCCAGTCTGGACCAGACAGTGCGAGTGTGGGATATCTCCGGTGAGGGCTTGGGAGGAATGGAAAAGAGTGGGCCCTGGGCTGGGTTTGGGGGAGGCGGGGTTGGAGACTGAGAAAGCAGGAGCAACCCTGACTGTTTTCTTCAAATCTCTGTGGGCTCTCTGCAGAAACACCTCTCCTTTCAGCACGGAAAAAAATTATAGAAATATAATTTTTTATGATTTAAAAAATTGTACTACCCATCAAAAAAAGTGGTCGTGATATTTATGTATAAAAGACTGTCTGTAGTACTTTTAATGTACATATTTGTGAAGTTAAAAGAATTTCGGCAAGTGTCAAACTGGAGAAGTGTTTCTGTTCTGCATGCTTCTTAGAACTTTTATTGATTTGCTTTCTTCTCATTTCTTGTGTTTACATTAACTAAACAAGCTCTTGGTTCTCATCTTTAATTTCTGAACATGTAAAGTTGTGGATCTGTAACCCTTACATGTTGGGACCTTTATGGACTTTTATGTATTGGTGAACTAAGCATCACTGCAGCCATATGTACATTGTTTTTGAAGTATAAACTGCATGAAGTTGCTGCAGCAGCGTGTGCCTTGAATATGCAGCCAGACTTTGCTTGAAGGAAGACGGTCTGTGCTGCAGTTTTGCAACAGTTTAAACTGCTTTGAGGTATTTTTAACTCTGACTACTAATTGGTTTGGACTGTCTCATTTTTTAATAATATATAAATGTTCCTATTAAATGCATAACAAACTTGCATGGTTTAGTCCACTCAAAATTTATAATTTTACAGTATTACCTTTTACTACTAATCCATAACTAGAGCTTTTCAATATTTAATAACACTGCATGTGACTCAAAAATCCTGACTAAAACATAAATATGCCATTCTACCAGACCAACTATCATCTTCACATTTCTGGCATTCAGTGCCCAGTCGGGGCATGTCTTGACAGTGCCTCCCACCCGCCCCACCCCACCCCACCCCGATCAGCCTAGTCCACACTCATCCTCGTCCCATGCTCTTCCAGGAAACATCCACACCTGCACATGGGTTCCTAGTGCCATTTCCTTCCTCTCTCAAGACTGTTGAGCTGTCTGTTCACCACATTATCCTAATGGGCTGAAATCATTAATACAATCTTCATTAGCTGACCTCTTCTGAGTCTTGAAGATGATCAATAATGTTGCTGTTCTGTCCAATCAAGTCACAAATAAATTTTTCCTCTATAGTGATTCAGTAACCCAATCAATAGTGTTGTTGTGGTATGATTGTTTCCAGGCTCAAGTTGGAGGTTGTGTTAGTGCGTTTCATCCCTGTGTGTGTTCAGTAGTCCAACAGTTTGCTTTTTATTGTTGTCTGTCCTTTTGGTGCAATGCATCTATTGTTTAGTGTTAATATCTCATTTCCATTTTGTTTTTTTGTTTTTTCCTTCCACCGCCCCCCTCTGCTGTGGTTTTGCTGTCTGTAACATGAAAATGGCTCTTCCTTCCTTGCACGCAATGCTCTGAATGATGGTTCCAGGTTTAAGGAAGAAGAACCTGTCTCCGGGCGCCGTGGAGACGGACGTGCGTGGCATCACAGGGGTTGACCTGTTTGGCGCCTCCGATGCTGTTGTGAAGCACGTCCTGGAGGTAAGCAGCAACTTTGATTCACTGGATTTAATAGTGTCAGTTCTGTAATAACTTATAATAATTGAAAAGTTATTTTTAATTATACCTTCATTACACACAGAGCAAAATATTTCAAGCATTTTTAATTCTATTGCAATTTGGAGATTCACATGTAACCAGTAAAGGAAAGAAATGCTTTCTCTGTAGTTTGAGATGATTGTCGTTCTTGAGGGAGAAGCAGTTTTCCTGTCTGGGTTTAGTTATCTGGGACAACGTTTTGTGATGGAATCAATTTCCAAGTTGTTATAATTATGAGGAAAAATCAGAGTATAGATATATTTATGCTTTTTAATTAAGTCATTCTTTTGTTTAATAACTAAAAGATAATGTGAAGATTAAAAAAAATAAGGCCTTCTTAACTAAAATTGTATCAATAGGACATTCTTTTGTTTTTGATTTACTGCATCGCTACTGGGGTATTTGTCAATTTCTTTTATCATTTTAGTGGTCGGGTTACTTGCATAGAACCCACAAATAATGCACATTCTGTTTAAAGATAAAAAAGGGACATTTTACAGCTTTTTCTGACCTTTTGGTCTGAAAAAGCTTCTAGATCAGAGTTTTGAAGCAGATCTGGGGTTCATTGAAGCATTGAAACCCACGCTAAAATTACTTTTACCAACAGAATGGGTATCATAGATCACAAGCTGTGGTTCAAAGAATCTGTATTTAGTGTAGGATAATTCATCCAAAGTGTTACAGATTTTCAGACGGAGCTGATCTATGTTGGTCCAGATGCACTGAAAAGCAGAGAACCTGCCCCCTTCTGACCACAGAAGTTAACTGGAAGGGAACTTCCAGCAATGTTTTTATGTCTTAAGGGATTTTGGATGAACGTTTTGATCTTAAAATGTCAGAACTGAACTTCAGTCAACATCTAGACATCTGATTTAGAAAAAGTATGGGATTTAGTGAGGGCAGCAGTGAGGAAAGCCACCAGTTTGTTCGGTATTGAAGTTGTACCTTGTTTTAGGATAATCTGATTTGTGTGTCTGTGTGCAGGGACACGACCGTGGGGTCAACTGGGCTGCTTTCCACCCCACTATGCCTCTCATTGTGTCTGGAGCTGACGACAGGCAGGTCAAGATCTGGAGAATGAATGGTGAGCCATTCAGCATGGGGAACTCTAGTTAATGCCTGCAAAAAGTTACTTCTTAGGTTTAAAAGCAAAAGGTTTGTGGAAAATAAAATTCCTGTCATCTCTGGAAGATGTTTCATCACGGTAAAACAGTAATTCATCTACATTACACCTCGGCAAACAGATGTACTTGCTGTGGTGTGTTTTGCTGCCACTCGGTGGTCAAATAAGGAAAAATAATTTGATGTTGATTTCTCTTCTGTCAGGACTCATTTTCACAGGCTTGAAACAGTCTTTTTATGCATTCTTAAAAAAATATTCTCTCTTTTCTCTCTCTGCTCTAGAGTCCAAGGCGTGGGAGCTCGATACGTGCCGTGGCCACTACAACAATGTTTCCTGCGCCGTCTTCCATCCACGCCAGGAGCTTATCCTTTCCAACTCTGAGGACAAGAGTATCCGGGTGTGGGACATGTCCAAGCGGACCGGCGTTCAAACCTTTCGCCGTGATCATGATCGCTTCTGGGTGTTGGGGGCCCATCCGAACCTCAACCTGTTTGCAGCTGGTAGGTAGTGACAGCATCTTGCATCTGGACTTAAAAGGTTTAAAGATGAAAACTTGTTTTGGCTATATTGAATTGGCTATAGAAATTGTTTAGCTCAAGTCTTAACAGCTTGTTTTGCTCTGATTAACTGTCTGACTTGTTTCCTTTAGGTCATGACAGTGGGATGATCGTATTCAAGCTGGAACGGGAACGTCCTGCTTACGCCGTGCACGGCAACATGCTGTACTACGTCAAAGATCGCTTCCTCCGCCAGCTGGACTTCAACAGCAGCAAGGACACTGCTGTCATGCAACTCCGCAGGTAGGTCATTTCAGCTTTACACTTCTCAGTGCAGCATTTTGAGCGAATTCAGGCAGATAATAAAGAATTATATTGTTTTTTTCTTTTCCCAGTGGTTCAAAGTTCCCAGTGTTTAGCATGTCTTACAATCCTGCGGAGAACGCCGTCCTGCTCTGTACAGTATGTATCTCTGACCGAAAACACCTCCCTGGTCAGTATCATTGTTTTGCCTAATGATTTGTACTTTCTTTAGAGAGCCACCAATCTTGAGAACAGTACATACGACCTCTACTCAATTCCCAAAGAAAGCGACTCTCAGAACCCTGATGGTAAAGAAAATTCTCATAAATAGCGCCACCTTGTGGAAAAAAACTATAACTGTTTAGCCCATATCTCTCTTTGATGATTTTCATTCTTGTTTCCTTCATCTAACTTTGTTATTTCTGTGATCATTTTGTAAAACTGCTGTTTTTCTAATGCTGTGTAGCACCAGAGGGAAAAAGATCATCTGGCCTGACCGCAGTGTGGGTGGCAAGGAACCGATTTGCCGTCCTGGATCGGATGCACTCTGTAAGTGTTTGTTTAGCGTTTATGTTGAAAAGTGCGTCTAAAATGTCACAGAAAAATATTTTCCAAATTTCGAAATTTGATAGATTTCAGTACAAAATTTGGAGAAATGTAGTCTTGTTTTTTAAACTTCCATAGTTACAAGTTATAGAAAAATACTTTGTTTTTGTGAAAATACCATCTGGCCATTGAGAAACTACTTTATTCTAAATTGTAAATCTGATTAAAATAGGTTTGATATTCTACTAAGTGTCTTGATGTTTAGCCTTGTAATTCTTCGTATTCTTGTAATAATCTTTGTAAAATCCAATTATTGTTTCTGAGATCATATCTCCCACCTTGGTGAAGAAACCAACTATCTAATTTATAAAACGTTTTTTGTTTTAAACAGTTTGCTCACTGAAAATACTGTTTCTTCACCGCAGCTCCTGATTAAAAACCTGAAGAATGAAATAGTGAAGAAGGTCCAGGTGCCGAGCTGCGAGGAAATCTTCTATGCCGGCACCGGCTCGCTGTTGCTGCGTGATGCCGATGGCGTCACGCTGTTCGACGTGCAGCAGAAACGCTCTCTGGCCACAGTCAAAATCGCCAAGGTCAAGTATGTGGTGTGGAGCTCCGACACCAGCCACGTGGCTCTGCTGGCCAAACACGGTGAGATGATGAGACGAATATCTGCAGTAAGCATGAATCCCTCGATGGAATGCGTTCTTATTTCCTTTCTCAACATGTTTTTATTTGTATTTTCTAATCTCATTTAGCTATCATGATCTGCAACCGGAAGCTGGAGAGTCTCTGCAACATCCATGAGAACATCAGAGTCAAGAGTGGAGCCTGGGATGAGAGTGGTGTCTTCATTTATACCACCTCCAACCACATCAAATATGCCCTCACTTCAGGGTGAGTTCTTTTTTATTTATTTATATATATGCAGTTTAGATAAGAATGAGATTTGATTTAAGTGTTTTCTAGATTTACATAAGTATGGAAAATCTGTTTTTCTGGATTTGTGCCCTAATTCCCTCCATATCCATCCCCCCTTCACAGTCTGTGCTTCCGTTCAGCTTCCATATTTAAAGCCGACCTCTGTAAAAATGTCTGCCATGAATTCATAATGAACTCTTAACTCTAGTTTTATTTGGAAAATCTGGAAAAGTGTGAATTTTTGACCTGAAAAATAACATTGCACTCTAATTAATGTCCCTGTAGTGATCATGGCATCATCCGGACCCTGGACCTGCCCATCTATTTGACCCGAGTCAGAGGCAACAGCGTTTACTGTCTGGACAGGGAGTGCAGGCCTCGCGTGCTCACCATTGACCCCACCGAGTACCGCTTCAAGTTGGCCCTGGTCAATCGTAAATATGATGAGGTTTGTTTTTAAACTGCTGTTTTAATCTGAGTAAATGTCCAGGATTTTTGGCTTTGACTCGTTTTAATTTCTAATTTCTGTCACTGATATTTTCTCCCTTAACTGCTGTCCTTTCAGGTGCTCCACATGGTGCGTAATGCCAAGTTGGTGGGGCAGTCGATCATTGCCTACCTTCAGAAAAAGGGCTACCCTGAAGTGGCACTCCACTTTGTGAAAGATGAGAAGACACGCTTCAGCCTGGCTCTTGAATGTGGAAACATTGAGGTGAACAGATAATTAGCCTTTACTTTGTTTGGGAGACTGCAAAAGTCCATGAGCTCCTGGAAAAGACCAAGCAAACCTGCTTTCTGCATGTCAAGATGCAAAAATCCCAAACTTCTTCTTTCACCATAATTTCAGGTGGCGCTGGAGGCAGCGAAGGCCCTGGATGAGCGCAGCTGCTGGGAGCGTCTGGGTGAGGCGGCGCTGCTGCAGGGACACCACCAGGTGGTTGAAATGTGCTACCAGAGGACCAAGAACTTTGACAAGCTTACCTTCCTCTATCTCATCACTGGTAACCTGGCCAAGCTACGCAAGATGATGAAGATCGGTGAGTAGTGACAAGTTTACTACTCAGTTGTCTGGTAATGTGTATAAATATAAATCACTTCTAACGTGTGGTCATTCATGTGCAGCTGAGATCAGAAAGGACATGAGCGGCCACTACCAGGCAGCTTTGTATTTGGGGGACGTCAGTGAGAGGGTCCGCATCTTGAAGAACTGTGGGCAGAGTGAGTTCATTTCTCTCAATCGTTTTCATTCATTTTCCCTGCAAACAAAGTCCTTGACTCTAAAGCTGAGTTAAAAACATAAGCTCAGCCCTGGTGCCCAAATATTTTTTGATAGTTTTAGCTGTTATTCCTCCCATTTCATGTGATTAGTCACAAATTTAAATAAAATGGGTTCCTATTCAAATCTAGAAAATGATTCGAATTATAAGAACCATCAGGTTACCCCAATTTTACTCCATTTAAACATAAATATTGCTAAATAAAGTAAAATTTCCTTACTTATGAGATTGTTTGCTTTACTTCCCAAAAATTAGCTGTAGTTTTCAACTGCTTCCTGGAGGAGAGACACACTGGCTCCTCCTGACACTTTTTGGCTGATTATGCTTCATTTAATTACTTTAACTGGCATGCAGAGGTAAACTGCTGCTGGGCAATGCTTTGAGTTTAAGCAGCAAATGTTTGGAAATCAGGTTACCCAGAAGGCCTTTGGTTTTTCTGTTCTTGTTTTTTGTAAACAAGTTTTGGTTAGTAATTTCCTTGTATATGAGGCTGGTTTGCACTTAAAGCAGTATTTGACTAAAGTTTTATTTATTAGAATATGAATAAATGAATTTTGCAAGTGGATCCAGTTATTTAAATGTATGTATGTAGTCACATTTTTTTTTTTTTATATTTTTTTCGGCACTAGAGGCCTTTATTTTTTGATAGTAGTAGGTAGACAGGAAAGGACAGGGGCAAAGAGAGGGGGAGACATTCGGGAAAGGTCGCTGGGTCCGGGACTCGAACCCGGGACGGCCAGTTTTCGAGGACTATAGCCTCTATATGTGGTCGCGCGCTCAACCCCTGCACCACCAGCGTCATGCCGTAGTCACATTTTTTAACAGCACTTTCCTTAATCTGCTAAACCAATGGGTTTCAAACTTTATGCAACAAGTAGCACTTCAGTACGTTTTCCATGTTCTTCCTTACATGTTAAAATCTTATCCCAACAGGACCTGGTCTTTTTCAGTTTATTTCCTTCCTTCATGTCCAGTGATACTGTTTGATTTATTGGACACAATTTCATTATGTATAAAACTCAGTGATTTTCGCATTAATTTTCTTATTTATCTTTCACAAATGGTGCTCTAAAACCTCCCTCTATGAAACATGTTGCTGACATCATTCCTGGATCCATTATCCGTTTTTTTATTAATTATGGTTTAGGTATAAAGCAAAGATAATTATGTTTAAGCGACTTATCTTTTATGACTGATGGTAGTTATTACCTTTACATACAAGTTTATTAATTCATGTTTGCCTTGTAAATGGTGCCAGATTTCTTCTGACGAGCATTAAAGACAGTTTGTACCACAGTTTATAAACCATGGTGTTAAACCAGATAAGCTTCTGCGTTTCTTGTTTTTTTTGTATTCTAAACAAAAATAAGAAGGTTTTATGTGTAATGGTTTTTGTCTCTTAAATGTGCTGTTTGCAGAGTCTCTGGCTTACCTGACTGCAGCCACACATGGGCTGGATGAAGAGGCTGAGGCACTGAAGGAGACCTTTGATCCAGAAAAGGAGACGGTGAGTTGGCAAACTTGGGCTCGATCTTAAAACGTTAATGGTATTAAAGCAGTACAATTTGGGCTTTATACAATTTATTTCCCATTATTTGATTCTTACAAATTGGCAAATTCATAGATTAGTAAGAAAGATGATTGTTGATCTTGTGCCATGCAGGTGCCAGAGGTTGACCCTAATGCACAGCTGCTGCAGCCTCCTCCACCCATCAACCCTCTGGACACTAACTGGCCCCTGCTAACTGTGTCCAAGGGCTTCTTTGAGGGAGCCATTGCAGCAAAGGGTGAGTGAGCAGGCATCATAGATTGTATGTTTAGTAGGGCGCGTTGAAAATAAAAGAAGAATTAACACCCCTGAAGCTTTTTCACATCACATTACAACCTCCAAGGTATAAATGCAGCTGTTCTGTGAAAACCTCAGCGATTTTTATAGAGAACATTAGTTATCAAACGGCATCATGAAGCCCAAAGAACACAGCAAACGGGTCAGGGGGAGGTTTTAAAGCAGGGTTAGCTTATAAAACAATATCCCAAACAACTTCTTACCTACCAAGAAATGGTCATCCACCTGAACTGACCGGCTGACCAGGTAGAAAATTAGTCAGAAGCAGCCAAGACACCAGCAGCTGGTGGGAGAAGGGGAGACGTTTTTGCCAGGGTTATTGTTAATTATACACTAGATAAATCTGATCACGATAAATGCTGTGTGTTGAGGAAAACCGTGCACACAACCCTGAGCACCAACATGGTGGTGGCAGCATCATGCTGTTGTGATGCTCTCCAGGAGAAGCTAAAATCCCAGTAAAATACACTGACATTTGTAGCATAGCCTGATGTGGAAATGCATTGGGCCATGAATGTTAATCACGGCCGTTTTATAGACACAGTTTCCTGCTCTGCATAATTATCGTATTCAGACAGTGAAAATAATTTACATTCCTGGTTTTCCCAAAAGCTTTTCGTGTTCTTTTTTCCTCTTGAATTGAGAACAGGAATTGTTTGATATTCATGTTTCTGCTACTAAAGGTTATAAAACCCGGCTTGTTTAATAATGCTGCTAGACTAATACGCACCAGAGTACTGATGAAGTAAGAGGTGACATCGGTGATATTCTATTGTTTATGTTGTAGGTAAAGCTGTTCAGATGGCTGCAGATCTGGATATGGAGGCTGCTGGAGGCGAGGGTTGGGGAGATGATGCTGAGCTCGCTATGGATGAAGGTTAATCAGAAACAGTTAACCTTTCTCCAAAGTTTCTTAAAGTTGATTGCCTGAAGTAATAATTACTATTTTGCTGTTCAATATTTTCAATTTTCTCAGATGGCTTCATTGATGCCCAGGATGTATTAGGAGATGAGGGATTGGGGAAAGAGGATGGAGGAGGCTGGGATATTGATGAAGAAGTTGAACTTCCTCCAGAGCTGGTGAGAGGAGAAACAGAATTGGAACAACTCACTATGAAGCAAGGCTAACCCAAACAAGACAAATGGCATCATAGCCAAGCGTCTAAATCATTCTCAATAGATGGATATATATTCTTTTACCCTATAGCTCCTTTATGTTTTGATCCAGTTTAGTGAAAAGTAACATTACTTTCAACCAACAGGATGTGCCTGCTGGAGCAGGTGGATCAACAGAAGATGGGTTCTTTGTGCCGCCAACCAAGGGGATGAGTCCAACCCAAATGTGGTGCAACAACTCCCAGCTGCCAGTGGACCACATCCTGGCTGGGTCCTTTGAAACTGCTATGAGAGTACGTTTGCTGCTTTTTTTTTTTTTTTCTCCTGTTAGTTCACTGCTTAATGCAAGTTATTTTAATGCACAACAAATCCGTACGTGTAATGTCCATTTAGACTAATGCTCACTAAACCATATTACTTTTCTTTCTGCAGCTGCTCCACGACCAGGTTGGAGTTGTGAACTTTGCCCCCTACAAGTCCCTGTTCATGCAGACACTGTCTAGAGGTCGAACCTCTTACCTTGGGCTGCCTTCTCTGCCTTGTCTGCGTGGTCATCCTCAGAGGAATTGGAAGGTACAGCTGTTGGCTGTCAAACATTTCAGCTGTTCCCTGTACATTCAAGTATGTCCTGACCCATGTGTATTTTTGTAGGATTGTGGGGCAAAGCAGGGGCTGCCTGCTGTGGGGCTGCGCCTCTCCGACCTGATTTCCCGCCTTCAGCAGTGCTACCAGCTGACCACAGCTGGAAGGTTTGAGGAAGCTGTTGAGCGCTTCAGAGCCATCTTGCTTTCTGTTCCTCTGCTGGTGGTTGATAACAAGCAGGAGATAGCAGAGGTGAGCATACCTCCTCTTAGCCTAATCTGTAAATGCATAAACGGAAAGCACTGGATAATAACAAGCCACAAATTTAGGTTGTTCAGCTGATATGCATGTACACGTCTCTATATATTTTAAATATATAATTCTTTTTTTGTGTTTCAGGCTCAGCAGCTCATCACAATATGCAGAGAGTACATTGTGGGTTTGACTATGGAGGTTGAGAGGAAAACGTTGCCTAAAGAAACGCTGGATCAACAGAAGAGGATTTGTGAGGTAAAGACAGTGTGATCATAGCTGACTTGTTTATTCTGAGGTTAGAACTGACTGTTTTTTTTACTGTTGCTGTATTTTTCCTGCAGATGGCTGCTTATTTCACCCACTGTAACCTGCAGCCAGTCCACATGGTCCTCGTGCTGCGCACAGCTCTGAACCTCTTCTTTAAACTTCGAAACTTTAAAACAGCCGCAGGATTTGCACGGCGCCTCCTGGAGCTCGGCCCAAAGCCAGATGTTGCACAGCAGGTTAACGTTTCTTTCTTTTTCCAAGTCAGAACCATCATGTTGTCATAAATGAAATGTACTCATTCAGTGATCATCCCCTTGTGATTCAGACCCGCAAAATTTTGGCGGCTTGTGAGAAGACCTTGACTGACACTCACCAACTGAACTATGACCCCCACAATCCATTTGATCTGTGCGCTGCCTCCTTTGTCCCCCTCTACCGTGGACGTCCCGTTGAGAAGTGCCCACTGTCTGGAGCCTGCTACTGCCCCCCTTACAAAGGCCAGATCTGCAGGGTCACACAGGTAGGCCGGACCGCCTGTTGTTGTAGTGCTAGAATCCGTATTTTACTGGGTCTCTAAAAGAGGATAAGAAGGTGGCTTGGAAGTGAGTGAGGAATGTGTTAGCAAATTTTACTGGTTAACAAACTAGCTATGGAAAAAAACACCACTACGGCTGTTTTTTAAATTAATTTTTTGAAGAATAAAAACTGTAATTCAGTAAAAAAACAAAAAAGCCACATTAAGCATTTTGTATGGCCAGTTCTTAAGTGTCATTAACATAACCAATTATCATATCAGTATGATGTTTCATAATCGATATCTAGCTGGGCTTCACAAATTTTTTTAACTTAACACTGCAGACTGCCATTAAAAAATACAAGGGCTCAAGCCAAGCACGGCCGCATCAACTGACAGTATTTAGAATATAATGTTTTGATTAAATGTAAATCTAGTCCAGTTGATCCCAAAAAAAATTATTTTGTTAACATTTCGAATAGATACTTTAGATACATTTTTAAAATAGCTGTAGAGCAACCTACAATTTCACTTAAGTGGCTCTTAAGCTTTAAAATACACTTCTAATTATACCTGTCATGTATAAATGCAGATATAAAGACTGGTACAGCATTTTAAAATTTAAATATATGGGTTAATTAATGCCCCTCAGATTCCATTTACTACCTGTACTTACCTGTAGACAGAAATTCAATTCAGTTCAGTTCAGTTTATTTATATAGTGCCAATTCACAACACATGTCGTCTCAAGGCACTTCACAAAAGTCAGGTACATACATTCCAATTAATCTTAATCATTGAACAGTGCAGCCAGATTCTGTTATTTATTCAAATTGGATAAAAAGTTTTTCTATCTAAGGAAAGGAAACCCAGCAGATTGCATCCAGTCAGTGACTTGCAGCATTCCCTCCTCCCGGATGAACATGTAGAGACAGTGGACAGTCACTGGCGTTGACTTTGCAGCAATCCCTCATACTGAGCATGCATGTAGCGACAGTGGAGAGGAAAAACTCCCTTTTAACAGGAAGAAACCTCCAGCAGAACCAGGCTCAGTGTGAGCGGCCATCTGCCACGACCGACTGGGGGTTAGAGAGAACAGAGCAGAGACACAAAGAGAACAAAGAAGCACTGATCCAGGTGTACTTTCCAGGAAATGTGGCCGAAAAGTCAGTTAACTAAATTGTAATAGTTCTATCTGCAAAATGGCAGCCACAGGCTCATTTATAGTAACCCACCTATCTCCTGAGGTCTGTTAATACAAACTTCATAAACATAGTTTTTAAATAATGCATATTGTGTAGCGCAATTTACAAAGTATACTTGGCGAAAGGAGCCGAATGTTTAAATTGAAAACTTATGTTATGTATCCATTCTGTATTTTCACAAGGGTATCCTTGGTTGTAATTGTAAATTTAGTTTTTCACTTTATCGAACAAAATATAATAAAAGTTATTAAAAACGACTTAAGCGAGGACAAGCTTCCTGAAAGTTCCCTGATTGTAATTTTATCTATGAAATGGGGGAAATAACAGAAAGGCCTACTGAAAGGAAACTAATCCGTGCTTTTTTCCTTTTATCTTATGTTTATTTTAAATTTATATTCCAGGCGACGGAGATCGGCAAGGATGTGATCGGACTGCGTGTGAGCCCGCTCCAGTTCCGTTAAAACGAGAAGACCTGCAAAACACATCCAGCGTACTATTGGTGGCATAAAAATATGGAAGCTGAGCTAATATCTGCTCACAATGAAGTTAACTGCTTGAGTCCTAACACTCTGTCTTTATTCCATGACTTTCAAATGAACATAAAAAAACAGCTTTTTCTTGTTAGTGCTGCTGTCTCAACACTTTCATCTTTCCTTTAAGCCTATAAAAACATTACTGTTCACTTTAAGCTTAAAATAAATGATTCAAAGTGTGATACTGTTCCTTGCATCTGAAACTCCAATAAAATGCCTGTTTATGAACAGAACTGCATTGTGCGGGCATGTTTCTGTTGAGTTTGGTTACTGTGGTGATGCTGTGGTAAATGAAACCAGCAGGGAGTGGGTTTTTATGACGCGAATGTGTGGTTGGGTTGGATTCGTGAAGATGCATCGCAACAAGGCTGGGTCACCGAGGTTGAAAAGTGAACAGAGTTCATCGTTGGGTTGCATAACGGGTTTAAATAATAGTATTTCAAATGAATTGGATGTCTTTAGCTACATTTTTCTAAAGTGAGGTAAAGGAATCTTGAAAAATGAAAAAATAAATCTGACTACGTCAGAGGGGGTTCGTGTTCCTTTAGGAAAGCGGAACCAAAAACCGGAACCCGGATGTTTCTCAGATCTTCGCTTCCTGTTGTGTTTCTTAGCTTTTAAAACCAGGAAGATGGATTTTCTGACGAACAAATGGATTGCATATTTGGCATTATGTTTGTTTTTCACCGGTAAGCTGAATTATTACTGCTTAACCTGTGATTCTACATATCTAGTATTAGTTGAAGTATGTTTGTCTTTTTTTTTTTTAGGTTAGCGCGCTAGATTTCTTTGTGCCGTAGCTATCTGGATGCTAGGCTAGTTAGCTGTAGCCACAGCTGCCTTTACATTTTAAACCCCTTTATGCAATTTTAAGAATGGCAGTCAGGGTTGGGAGTAATTTTTTATACTTCTACATTGACACGAAACTGACTAATGACCGCATATCGTCGTGTCAAAGGTCAGAGTAGACTTTTCAGTCAGAAACGACGCTGAAGTCAGCTTTCGTTTCGGCACACTGATAAAGGGCTACTTTTATCATTTTTTAAGGCATCAGGACTACTTTTTACCGCTTCTAATTCAAAATTATAAAATATTTGGAGCAATCAAACCTAAATTATATTATCCTGCATTAAACGAACATAATCATGTAGCTACCGTTTGTGATCTGGGGAAACCTTTAATCGGTTTGTGAGAGCAGAAAAAGGGCGAAGTTAATACTTTCTTTTAAATGGAGCCCAGTTTAACACCTGAAGGCTGAGTTATTTTGTACACAACAGAGGTCGAATTTTTACTTGCAAATACATATTCGTCTTGATGACATTGCTAACAAAATAAATTGATCACACTATATACAATGTAAAATAATTCAGTTTAGATTCTACCAATCAGTGTTTTTATGATGGGCCCCATGCAATGGAGTCAAAATGCAAAAGTAAAAGTGAATGGAATAAACGTTTTACGTCTGAGAAATTATATATCTATAAATATTTTTTATATGTACAATAATCCAGTTCAGGTTTGACCAATCTACTTGTTTTATATTTTAAACGTGAGTGAAGTAGCTTCACCGAATCAGAAGCCAACTTCAACGTCGTAGTAGCTTGGCATCAGCGTGACTGCTCGTGATTTCCCCGCAGCGAAAACCTGCAAAGTTCACGTCACCACAGTAAACTTACAATTTTTTCCTTATTTCATTTAAATAAGCTTGTCACATAAATCAAAAACACCAGCGACGTCTGGGTGAATTTACTGTGGTAAGACCAGGTAAACAGATCAATATCAATCCTATTTTTATTAGTGAAAATGTCCTTTAGCACGTTTTTCATTGCTGTTATGATGCAGAGAGTATTTACATCTGAACAAGATGCCTTATTGTGACAGAAGATAAGGAAAGCACTGCCTTACAGCTCTCTCCAATCACATTTTTTGCCATCTTCAAAAGTAGTTTACAACAAAGCTTATGTGGATTTATCTGTTTAATTATATTTTGAAAAAAGGGGAAGTAATGTGCTATCAAACTACAGTATAATTTATTAATAAAGAAGCAAAACAAAAGTCAAATCCATTATACTTATGTTCTATCAGGGTTTCTATCCAGTCTGGAAAGCAGTAAGTGAGTTAAAAGTATTTACCCCAAATGAATAAGTGTAGATAAAGTAGATTAAAGCATGAAAAGTAGTTGTAATGCCAGATGTTGTTTTCTGTCTCATTGTCTAAAACATGCATCCAGTTTTGTTTTTTGGTTCCATATTTAAGGCCTGGCCACTGCAAAAAAATGCCATAAATTCACAGTGACGTTTTGTATCTTTAATTTCCTGGGAACTTAATAGATTTGACAAACCAATAGATTGTTAACACGGAAATGTGTAGAAACCCTGTATTGTTACTTCAGCATAGTTTAGCACCCTAGATTGTGTTAGTTTCCCACTTTGATGTCTTACACAGCTGGTTATTAAAAAAATACAACTTTGACTGAAGGGTTTCTTATTTTCACTGTGTTTTCTCTCTGTACAGGTGTCTGTTGCAATTCAGTAGAAAACAAGATTTACATCAAACTCAACTACACAATGCCATGTGTGCGACTTCTTAATGCAACTCATCAAATAGGCTGCCAGTGTGAGTAGAACTGCACATAAATGTGATTTTCTGAGTTGTCTAAAGGCCTGAAAACGCCAGATCCAAGTGACTTGTAAACAAAAAAAAGCAAAAGCTGCCTCTTTCATTCAAATCTGTTCACTGTACTGAAGTTTGCAACTTGGATTGTATCATTGTCTCATATTAAAATGTTGAGAAAACATGGGCGCGGCGATGGCGCAGGAGTAGAGCGCGTGTAGGGTTAGCAGTCACGGGTTCAAGGAACGGCCGGTTGACCTTTGCTGCATGTCTTCCCCTCTCTTTCCACCACATTTTCTGTCAGCTCACTTTCAGAAAAATATATGCCACTAGTGCCGCAAAAAAGTGTTGATAAAATGTATGTGGAGTTTAACGTTTAGACAAAGAATCACCGACAATGATATTTCCTTTAATTTCTTCTCTTCTAAACATTTTTATGATCTACTTTTTAGATAAACATGTTAATAATTGTGCAAAAGAAATTTAGCAAATTTGCATCCAGTAGCTGAAGATTCTTGCAATGAATCATGCTAAATGTTACGACTACGCCCCCTGCTGACACAAATCAGTATTGATAGGTTCCATCCCCTTGGATCATTGCTGCAATTACAGTTTTCAGAAAGCAAGCGACATACAGCGCTCTCTGTATTTGTTGCTACCCCTGATAAACATGTGTAGAAACCCTTAAAAATAATCCATCTTTTATTACAGCAGCGTAATTTCAGACAGAAATCTTTAATGTAAGTGGAGTTATTCAGTAGGTGTTAAGAAATTTTAGTTTTTTCCCTATAAAATAAATTAATCTGAAATATTTTTTTGTTTTCTTGATTTAGTTGATCAGGGTCTCCAGGAACTTTCAATAAGTAATCCCAGGGGTCACACAGGGGTTCATTGCTCTTAGTTGCTCTTCCAACTTGGAAAGACAAGATAAAATCTTCAGAAATCAGATAATTCCTACAAGATTATAGCTTAAATCTGGACATACTTAATGCCAGAGCAATAATTTAGAAGGTTTAAGCAACTTTAAATGTGACAAACAAAGCATGATGAGGACTAAAGTTTATCTTTCCACCACACAAAGTGGTTTTAATTTATTTCAGTGGTTACACATCCTCATGATGGGTGCCAGTAATTATGGAGGGGCAGTAGATTGTTTTGCTACGTTTAACAAAGTTTATTTATTAATAAAAATATATATTTTTGGTTTTGAGATATTAAAGCAGACCACAATCCAAGAAAGGAGATGTGTACTTCTGTGGGTGCTTCAAAATAAACATGCTAAGGGGAACACATCAAATAGCATCACATTTGATGTGTGTAATGTTATACTGTGGTGTGTTTTTCTTCTTCTGAGGGAAAAATATTATCACTCTTGCTCCAGGCGAAGGTGCTCACTGCTGCTCCATTTTCTCTGTGGTTTCTTTGGGCATTTTACGCTTTAAAAGCGACACCCATGTGGCTGTCGTGGTTAGAAAAACCGCTGTAAAGATGAAGGGTCACAATGAAACGTGCATTCCTGAGATATAAATATTTGAGGATGAAAATCTGGTTTAAAAAAACCCCAAAACAACCCTTTTCCTTTCAAAAGCTTCCCTAGAGTCAGTTGCATGTTATGGGTTTCATACTAAAGCCTTTTCCAGTAACTGAAGACATTCTTTGGGCATGTTTAGCTTTCATGACATGTACTGTTGTGTTTTTGCTTTACTACAGTTAATAATACTTAGTTCTGTCCTTTGGATTTTAGCATCTTTGTCAGGGGATGTTGGAGTACTCCATGTGCTTGAGTCAGAAGAAAACCTGGACTGGGTGCTTCATACTGGCCTCCACCCCCCTTACATGGTCATCCTGGAGTCTCCACTCTTTACCAGGTACAGTTTGTCGGTGTTGCCCCGCAGGTCGGAAGTTAAGTAACACGTACATCATTGGTCTAATGTGTAAAATGATTCATTATTAAAACTAATTAAGAAAGTTGTTTATGGTGGAGTAAAAGTAGCTCTTTAGCTCAACAAGCAAGATTTTTAATTTAGGAGGTTTTCTTGAACCTTCTTAATAAATTACAATATCACCAAAATGTTAATTTATGTCTGTATTTTTATTCCAAAAGGGAAATTCATATGATTCACAGAAGTGTTTATTTCTGTTAATTGTGATGGTTATGGCTTATAGATGATGAAAGCATACAATTCTCAGAAAATAAGAATATTACACAGAACCAACAAACGTTTATGACCATGTACTGCACAGTACATGTTCTCAGTGCTTGGTTGGGGCTCCTTTTGCATGAATTACTGGATCAGTGCAGTGGGCCATGGAGGCGATCCACCTTTCAGGAAACCTAGCTTGCTTTAATCGTGGACTTTAGCTCGCCTGCATAGTTGGCTCTGGTAAGTCTTTATGGGGTTTAGGTAAGGTCATTAAAGCAGGCATTGGTTCTTCGGCAGTGTGGGCTGGTGCCAAATCCTGCAGGGAAATGAAATCAGCATCTCCATAAAGCTTGTCAGCAGAAGGAAGCATGAGGTCTAAAACTTCCTGGTATATGACTGCCCTGATGTTGGACTTAAACACTCCCCAACTCATGACCTCATGCAGCTTGGATTGTACGCCTTCAATCTCTTCCTCCAGAATCTGGAACGTTGTTTTGCAAGTGAAATATAAAATATAGTCTCATCTGAAAGAGGACTTTGGACGACTGAGTAAAAGATAAGTCCTTTTTCTCCTCAGCCCAAGTGACACAGTTCTGCCATTGTCTCTGGTTAAGGACTGGCTTAACACAAGGAATGTGACAGCTGTAGCCCATGTCCTGGATATGTCTGTCTACAGGAGCTCTGAATTTCCCCAAAACAACTCTCAAGGCTGCAGTTATCTCTGTTCCTTGTGCCCTTTTTGTCTACCACATGTTTTCCTTCCACCAAACTTTTCATTTATATGCTTGGATACAGGCATCTGTGAACTCCCAGTGTCTTTAACCATAATCTAGGGCGACTAGGGTGTGAGTGACCTGACATAGGTTTTTGTTAGTTGTAAGCTAGAATTATTATAATCAACAGACAAAAATGCTTTGTGTGTAATCTATATAATATTTGAGCATCACTTTTTGAATTTACTGAATCAAATGAGGTTTTTGATGATCTTCTAATTGGCTGAGATGCGCCTGTACATCGTGGGTTTCCTCTGCCCCATGTTGAACTTCTGACCTTCAGATCCATCATGATGAAGCTGAAGAACGGCTCCAGCAGGGTGGCCGGCGTTGCTGTCGTGGCGCCCAGCGTGAATCCACCGCAGGGCTTCTCCCCACACACTAGCTGTCCCAACGAGAACTCAGGTTGGTGGAGATCGTCAGACTGAAACATGTTGCTACAGATCCAGAAATAAAATGTTCTAGGGCAAAGACTTTTAAATCCCCTCAATACAAGAACCTTAGCAGAGCCGGTTAATGGTTAATGAAAGTTAGGTTTAACACATTCCTCTTCTGTGAGTACAAAACATCACTTTACTAACATAAAAGCATCGAGGTGATGTTGTAGTTAATGAAAGGGAAGCTGTTTTAGGTACTTTCAGCACAGCTGGATGCTGTCGTGACGAGTCTTAAATATTTCATGTTTAATGATAAAAGCAAGTACCAAATGAAAAAAAATAACTACATCCAAACAGGATTCTAAAGAAAAATGAAGATAATGTAGATCATTTTTTTTCGTATCTTTTTCCCCCTCTCCTCAGGTGTGTATTCGGAAAACTACGGTCCGGGTCTGGCCCACTGCAACACTACAGTGTGGAATCCCCTCGGCAACGGGTTGTCCTACGAGGAGTTTGATTTTCCCATCTTCTCTCTGAAAGACGACAACGACACACAGCTTATACGACAGGTACAGATAGTTTATGATAGTTTATAGATAGTTCATGTTGCTGCACAAAATTACTCTGGCCTTAATTAGTTTCTGCCACAGAGTGACAAATGAGTGTAGAAACCTATTATGAACAAACAGGAACAATGAAAACTCACCCTATTTACTGAATAGTGACAAAAAAAGCTGTTAAGCAGCAAGTAACAGTGTTTTTATATAGGTTACAATATGACATATGCTGATTTAACATTTCTGATCTCTTACGTGTAACCAAAATTTGCTGCGTTTTGCAGGTTTGAAACATTCAGTTCTGTCACATGTCAATTTCCAGTGTTGTTTTACTGATACAGTTCCTTGTAAAAGTATTCACACTGCCTAAAAACCTTCACAAACGGTCTGGAATAACTTCAGACTTATAACAACCAAAAGCTTTAATGTATTTTATTGTCATTTGATTGTAAAGTGTATGCAAAAAATACATAGTTTGTAATTTTATTATTTTTTTTACAAATAAAACTCTGAGAAGTGTGGTTGTATTCAACCCCCTTTACTCTGATACCCATAAATAAATGCTAGTGCAACCAGTTACCCCCAGAGGTCATTTATACTGAGATTAAAATACACACAAGCAGATAATATTTAGAAATTAAGTTACTTCTCGAGGCAGTTAGTTGCACTTGATTTTATTTAAGTGTATCGGGGGTAATGGAGTTGAATACAAGTGCACACCACACTTTTCAGATTTAAATTTGTAAAACTTTGCAAAAATATTTTTCCTTCCACTTCCCAATTATGCACTACTTGGTTGTAAAATAGCAACATGTGGAAAAGTTCAAGGGGTATGAATACTTTTTCACGGCACTTTTAAATTATGGAAGATTATGGAAGACTTTTTCTGAGAAAAGCATTGGTCCTTTAAGAGTTCTTAAGTGATATTTCTCTTTGCGATGAAATTATTTGATTGTTCTGCAATTTGAGACGTTCAGTTTTGCTCCTGCATTAGCAGCTGCTCAGAGAAAGATGACAAACTTTGACCTCTGGTACAGTAGCACCCCTACGCTTTTTCAGCAGACCCAACTATATTTGTTTCAGCCTTTTAAAAAGAACGGAGTCTGTTAGAGAAACTATGAAGAAATGGTGTTTTTCTGTGCGTTCCTCTGGAACACAAACGGGTGAATGTGTCCGCTCTTCTTCGTTCTCAGTGCTACGTTGACCACAACCGTCCCGTGAATGGCAGCGACCCACAGTACCCTCTCTGTGCCATGCAGCTTTTCTCCCACATGTCCGCCGTCACCAACACGGCCACCTGCATGAGGAGAAACAGCATCAGCTTCAGCATCAGCCCGGGTAAGCGCACCGCATCTTAAAATTAAAACAAGGACTTTAGTACCATTTGATTTGTTGTTAAGAACTGTTTTTGGTTCTTCTGTTAGAAGGGGTGTGTGATCCATTAAGTGACCTCAATATCTGGGCCCCTGCTAAGCCTTTGAACACCACAGAGAAGGGCCACAAGGTGGGGGAGAGTGTGGTCCTCGCAACAGCCAGGGTGAGCGTCTGTCATCCTATGTTCAAGCAAACACAATAAGAAAGACTTACATTCTGTGATACAAAGCAGCACGTGTTACTAAGCTGCACGCTGATGCTCATGTGAGAAAGAACTGTCAAAAGTCTTTCTGTACATTTTTATTTTAAAGAGGTCTAAAGAATAGGAGATTTTTCTACTATTCTTGGTTTAATGTTGTCTTTAAATGTTTTGACTTTTTCAGATATGTTGTCTCATTCGCTTTCAAACACCAGACAGTGTTTTTTTGGTTTTTTTAATATAAATACAGGTCATAAAAGCCTGAACACGGTCTGAACATGCACTGTAAATATACATTTTATTACATTGGAAGTGAAAAAACATCCAATCTGGAAAAGTGTGGAATTTTATTTTATTTCATTGCAAAGTGAGGAATTAAAAAAATGGAAATTGTGATTGAAATTTGCATTAAGAAGCAAACTCCAAATTTAAATTTATCCTGCATTTCCCAGAATGCATCTGATAGCAGCTGAAAGCATGTGTGAAATAAATGTGGGTTCAGATTTTTTTTTTTTCCAGCTCTGAGTCATGTCTTTCTTTCTGTTTTTTTGTTATTCTATTATTAATTATTGCTGCACTACCAGAAGCATTCATCTATTTTCATCCTCATTTTCCTCACATAGAAGTATATAGGCTCATATTGACTGAGGAGTAAATACATTAGTAACCTGACCTAACCTATTTCCTCCCATGTCCTCAGCTTGACAGCAGGTCCTTTTTCTCTGATATCGGTCCTGGAGCAGAGAGTGCGGCCTCAGGCATCGTCACCCTGCTGGCGGCCGCTCACGCTCTACGAAACGCCACCCAGGAGGCTCAGCTGGATCGAACCATCTTCTACACTTTCTTCCACGGAGTCGGTTCACTCGCTGTTTTCAACAAATGTCACCACGTCTGATTTACTTTCTGCAGGTCTGTTCCCTTTAAACGTGGTTTTTCTTTAACCGCAGGAAACGTTTGACTACATTGGCAGTTCGAGAATAGTGTACGACATGGAGAAAAATCAGTTCCCTATAGATCTGGACAACGTTCACTCTGTGCTGGAGATTGGACAGGTATGTCTTGGAAACCTTGTTTCATCTTTTCCTTGTAAGTCATGAGGCAGCACAAACTAAACGTTATAAAAGCACTGGTGTCTAGCTCTGCATGTTTTGGTAATCCCAACCTACACCCCAAATACTGTTTTTGGTTATTTTGAAATGATTAATATCAGGCCATATTTTAAAAACCATGGGCTATATTCGTTTATTTTTTATTACTTGTGTTGATTTTTTTACTGCGTTCTTGATGCTAAACATGAATTATGCTGATTTCTCTTTTCCAGGTCGGACTGCATTCCAGCTCCGCGCTCTGGCTCCACACAGACCCTGTCTCCAGGAGAAACAGCAGCACCGATGAAGAGGTTTGACTCTTTGCTGTTCCGATTAACACCATCACAAACTATTGTTACTCTGCCTTGACTGTAATAAATGGCAGATCATGTTTTCAATTAGGGAGCGTTCACGTTCTGCATTGCCAGTAGTATGTTTGAACATAATATCTGATGTTAATTCATAGAAGCTGTTTGTATTTATACTTTTAAAATTGTCTAGACCCAAAAGGTTCTCGTATGAAAATGTGACTATTTGTTAGAACACTGTTTAAAACATAGAAACTTGTTCTCTTGAACCTGGTTGGTTTCTGGCTCAGAGGTTCTTTCTGACAGCAGAAGGGGATTTTTTTTTAAAGTCACAGATAGAAAGCGCAGCGAAAAGTAGCTGAGGTCAGGTTTATTTTTACAGCGTACATCCCATGAGTCAATCTGCAAGTGAAGTAGCTCTGTTGTTGCACGAAGGTAGAGTTAAAGTAACTGACCTGAATAATTGCCTAAACAAAATAATAATCAAGGATAGTTGTTGTTAAAAATAGTTTTTACATTTTACGTTTCAAATGTCAGTTTTTACTCAAAGAAAATTTTGAGATAAAATCTGGTCTTACTTTCATATTACATTTGCTCTCTCTTTCTTTAACAGAAACCATTCATGGTCCAATCAACAATGTTTGTACAGTTTGCAGTAAAATCCTTCATTCCTCCAGCACTACATTAAGAAAGGAGCTGTGTAAGGAAAGAGCTCAGTGTCCGATTCCCCTTTATCAATCTTCTGTAGGTGAAGAACCTCATCCACAACCTGCAAGCAGCTGCCGCAGGTTTAAATGTCTCTGTGGAGGAACCTGGTGTCACCCAGCCGCTACCTCCTTCGTCCTTCCAGAGGTTCCTGCGAGCTCGGCCGTTCCCTGGTGTTGTTATTGAGGATCACAACTCCAGTTTCACCAACAAGTATTTATTTGTTTGGACGAGCTCTTTTTAAAAGCGGCTTAGAGCGTTGTGATGTTGAATTTAAATGCCATTTTGTTTCTTGTGTGCAGGTACTACCAAAGCATGTTTGACAACACAGATAATTTGAACATGTTGTACCCTCCGAACCTGACGCCGGAGGAGCAGCTGAACCACGTCACCGACGCTGCAAAGGTGAGAACATATATGGTGGTATGGCTGCTTCATGTTTAGATTGTAGTTTAATTTAAACATTTAGGCTGTCTTAGCTTTTCATCCTTCATGTTTCACCCCTCTCTCTGTTCATCCATCATTGGTTCAGTCATCTGTTTATCCATCCATCCACGAAATACCCTCCATCTAACCATCCATGCATCTGTCTGTCCATCCTTCAATCTATCCATATATACATTCATTTATTCAGTATTTTCATCCATCCATCCATCCATCCATCCATCCATGTATGTTAGCTACCAACTGTTGCAGACGTGCAGCTCTGAACCTATGTTCTGTTCTTCATCTGATGCCTCCAGTCTCTGGCTGAAGTGGCGACCATGGTGGCTCGAGCTCTGTTTGTTCAGGCTGGAGGAGAAGCAAGCCAGACCAGCAGCATTAAAGCAGACGAGCTGATGGTGAGACTGTGAACTGCATTAATGTACGACTGTTTTTCCTTAAGGTTTTATTTGCTACTTTTATACTACTGTACAAGGTAGATTATTTCATTTACTCACTATATTTATCCTAATTATTATTTTTACATCCAATTCATTTTTTATCTCTAAAATAATCACTGAAAACAAACGGGGAACATCTAAAAAAATAGATTAACAGTGAAAGTTAATTTATTTGAGTAATTTTCTTAAGTGATAACAGTGATAACAGATGTTTACCTCTACATTTTAAATAATCACTGAATTGAAAATAAAACAGTTTAACTCAAATAAAGAAGCTAACTTATTTGTTTTACTATTGTGGTCTAAATTAGTGTTTATTTCTACATATTATTTGTCAGAATTACTGTTCTTGGCATTTCCACACTACAAATAATAATTTACAGTCCTGATGAAAATAAAGTACATCACCTTTTAAAATCCAGGGCTTGTTTTGTCATTAGAGTTTTTCCATTTTGACGGTGCTGTGAAAAAGTGTCCTCTTACTGATTTTTTTAATGTCTAAGCTGTTTTGTCACAGTTAAAAACCTATTCTGATATCGGACAGCCGCCATCAAGCGTTTATACCTGCCAGTCAGCCTTTTACGTCACTCTGAATGATTTTCTTTGTTTTAATTTAGCCACTTTTTGAGGATGGCTAATGTGCTTTGGATCATTGTCCCGCCGCACGACCCAAATGTGCTCAACCTTTAGGTTACAAAGTGATGGCCGGACATTCTTCCACCAGATTTTCTGGCTGAGAGCAGAATTTATGGTTTAATCTATTACAGCGAGTCATTCAGGTTATGAAGAAGCTAAACAGCCCCAGATCATCATACTACCACCACCATGTTTGGCAGTTAGTGTGATGCTCTGTTTCTGAACTGGGGATCAGATGTTGCAGGATGCACATTTTCCAAAAAGTTCCTCAATTGTCTCATCAGTCCACAGAGTTTTATGTTGTTTTTGATCAGAAGATGTTTTCACCCTGGAACTCTCTCGTGGTACCCAGTTTTCTTACCTACTTTTGAACCAGAAACTATGACTGTAACTCAGCAAAGTGAGATCTGCAGGGCTACAGATGTTTTTCTAGGTGCTTTCGTGACCTCCTGGATGAATTATTGATGTGCTTTTGGAGTAATTTTGGTAGGCAACCTATCTGCATTTGTGTATAATGTCTTTCACTGTGGTTTTCTGGAGTCTTATAACCCTTTTTATACTGATAGATCTTAATAAACATGTTTCTTGTTTGTTTTTTAAATTTATTTAGATTGTAGCTTTTTTTAAAGTTTCAGCCCAGCGGGTCCCGGACAGATTCCGAGCAGCAGAGTAACTTTTAAATATATGACGCCATTTCTGTGGTAACAGCAGGTTGAGCGTGTGAGCGGTTTTATTTTGAAAAGCCAGATTGACCTGCAGGTAGAAAGAAAGGAAACAGGAAGCTGATGAGTGAGGCGTTGCTTTTTCTGTTGCTACGGTTACAGCACTTTTTCACAGCACTTGAGGTTAGATTTAAGTGGAGTTTCAGAACCTAGTAAAGGCTTTAAATTATGAAGAATTTACAGTAATAATGTGAATTTTTCTTGTAGAAACTCCTGGATGCTTTGTGGTTTCTCAACTGATTCTTTAAGTGATATTTTAGATCTGTTGTTTGCTTGTTTTTTATAATTAGTTGCATTTTTTTGATTCATGTTTCCAGACCATGAATAGCGTCTTACTTTTTTTACCTGTCTATTGAAGGTTTTACATACTTTATTTAACTCCTTCCAGTGATGTGAGAGGTTCTCATAAAAGCGTGTCTCGTTTATCAGAAATGACGTCCCAATAAATTGTCAGCTGCAGCGTTTTCCTATGTAATGAACACCGTGTTGAGTTGAAGTTGTTATTTTGTCTCAGGTGAGCCGGATGCTGTACAGTTTCCTCGTGTCGTCCAATAACTCCTGGCTCCAGGACTTTGCAACCGCAGAGACTGTGAGCCACCTCAGTAAGTTGGCTTGCTTTTGCTTTGGCAAAAAAGGTTTTTCTTTCCTTGAACACAAAGTGATCCTACCCCTGGATCTTTTTCACATTTTGTCACATTACAACCACAGACTCTTTTTGCAGGGAAAAATATGAAGTAGAATAAAAATGATAAATGTTTGTTTTCAGGCCCTTGTAATCTGATACCTCTGATTCAAATCCAGTGCAACCACTTATCCTCAGAAGACTCACAATGAGTAAACAGAGTCCATTTCTGTGTATTTTAACCCCAGTTCAAAAATCCCAACCAGAAAATTAACCTTTTTGGATTGCAATGTGAGGATATGGGACAGTTCCAGGGTTGTGAATCATTTTCCAAACCACTGTGTGAGGTACCCTGGATATTTATGGTGGTTCCAAAATACTTTTCTATCAGGCAACAAGACTGCAAACTTCTATATCAGTGTGGAGCAGCAGATCAGCTTGCCGACTTTTCTTGTCCAATCCTTGTTGGTTAACCTGACTGGGAGCACCGTCAACGTCACGCAGGAAGACTGCAGGAATCAGAGAGAGAACAAAGACGACAAGGACAGCAAGCATGTGAGCTTCCTTCCCTCCCTCCCTACATCTCTATCCATCCATCCTTCCCTCCATTTATCCATCCATCTCTCTCTCTCTACCTACCTCCATCCATCCCTCTCTCGCTCCCTCCATCCATCCCTCTCTACCTCCTTTTATCCATCCCTCCATCCATTTATCCAGCCCTCCCTCCCTCTCTACTTCCCTCCATTTATCCCTCCGTCCATCCATCCCTCCCTCCCTTTATCCCTGCCTTCCTCCCTCCCTCCCTTTATCCCTCCCTCCATCCATCCATCCCTCCCTCCATCCCTCTCTCCCTCCATCCATCCCTCCAGAATATCTAATATTCATTGTAAGCCAATAGTAAATTTTGAATAGAAATGATAAAATGTGAGTTTGTTAAAGTATGAAATTTTGAACAATGATAACTCCTAGGAATCAATTAAAAACTGATAGAAACGGTGTTTTTAACTTCCTAATAGGATATTGTTTTTTTTTTTTAGAAACACAATCAGCTAAATTTAAAGGTTCTAATACAATTTGAATGACAAGATGAAACAAAATATTTCCCAGAATAGGCTTGAAAAATTCATTCTTTAAAAGTAGTTAAATATAATTAATTTTTTCTCTGTTAAAAGAGTATTCACCTCTTCATTTCCGCTTCTTCTTCCCTCAGTTGTACAGCTACACTTGGGTCCAGGGTGCAGCACCTCCCAACAGCACGGAGCGAGAGGGTTTCTGCGTTCGCTCCACGGTGCGTTGGTCCAAAGCGATTTCCCCCGCCTTCGAGCTGAATGACTACACCTCCAGTAATTACTCAACGTGGACAGAGTCCAGGTGGAAGGAAATCAAAGGACGCATATTCCTGGTGGCCAGCCACGACCTGGAGGTAAATCTGTCATTAAGGACGACACATATAAGGGGAGAAGTGTCCTGGCAGGCACTGCAATGACACCACGCCGCCAACAGGGGCTGAAGCTGTGCTGCCAGCGTTTGTATTGTCAGTCCATGCTGAAAGGACCATTTCAGTTTTTTAGTCTAAGGACCTTTTAACAAACCTGTATAATCTAGTCTGGATTTTCTAAATCATTGATCTAAGTTTGGAAATGTACCGCACCGCTGAAAAACACACAGATAAGAAAACTCAACTATGTAAATGTTTTCTACTCAGAAGGTTCCAGAAAACTGCCCAAAAAAAATCAAGAAATGTAAATCTGCAAATGTCTGGAATTTTGCAATGGAAATTTTGTACCAATCTTGGGTGTTGCAGCAATGCAGCAATCTGTCAAACTTACCTGATAGTCACAACGTTTTCTGCCGGAGACTTTCCTTCTTGCAGCAGAACATACCTGAACTCACAGCGATAACATACCTTCAGCAATAAACATAAATCTGTCCAGATGAGACAGAGACAGATCGTATTTCTTGAAGGAGCTTCGAGTCTCTGCACGCTCACCAGAGCATCGCGCTCAACTAAATGAGGGCCCCTCATCTCTGCTATCACGTCCCTTGAAGTGGAATTTTAAATGGGCTAATTGTTAAATTTAAGGAATCCAAACGCACATTTAAAAAGCCAAACTCTCTCTCCTCAGAGCAGGATTCAACAGTGACCCTGCTTACAGTTAGTCCTGTTTCTGGATTACAGAAGCTGCTCTAGTCTGGGCTGTGATTACATGCAGCCGCTGTCAGCAGAAGAAGAATCAGAGATGAGTCAAAGCCATACAAAGAAAAATAATCATAGCTTTAGAGAAGAGTGTCCCATTTAGTGAAGTTGCCAGTTAACCACAGCATGGGGCGACTACACCATACATTCCAGTCCAAAGGTGCTGATTCTTCCCTCTGTTCTTCATATGTCGCTTCCAACCAGCCAGAATTTCTTAAAGTGATCTTGATCAGCAGTTCTGGTTTTTCTGAAGGTCTCTTTTTTCCTACCTATTTTGACTCCACTGCTGGACTTCTTTGTGTATATATCACTTTTTTGTTCTTCATAGTGGGCCAAATTAGAATTTTGACATAAAGGAGCCATTAGGACATTTGGACTCATTTAAAAGAACTGTGTAGTTTGATGGCACAAAGTGAAAATACTCGGGCTTTAAGTAGCAATTTAAGGTAGGAGCACCACCAAAAGTAGCTAAAGTAGCTCTGACGCCTGCTTAGCATCGGTTCTTTGGTTCCCCATTGTCTCAAGCACAGAATGTGGTATGATATTTGAGCTGGGCCAGAACAAAGAACTGCCTTCGTCTGGACCAGAAGCTGCTTCTAGAGACAAGCAACCAATCAAAATATTGTGAGCATCTTTTTTAAACCTCCTAACCCCCCAACCCCTCCTTCACCCAGGACTTGTACAGGTCGAGGGTCAGGAAAGGGCAGCTAACATCTCTGCAGACCCCACACATCCTGGACACAAACTGTTTAGACGTTTACCTTCAAGTCGGCGCTACAGAGCACTATTTGCAAAAACCAGCCGCCACAGACAGTTTCTTCCCCCAGGCTGGCTCTCTGGTGAACACAATGAACACCCTAGAGAACAGTCAGCGACACCACTGGGAAACAAAATAAGCACTTTTCCTCTATCACACAGGAAAAAAATGGCTGTACATACACGTACATGTACATTCTGCTCCTTTATCATTTATTTTATTTCCTCTAAAGCTTATATTCATTTATAATGGCTTTACTCTGGGAGCGCTTGAAACCAAAGTCAGATTCTTTGTTTGTGCGAACAGTCTTGGCCAATAAAGCTGGTTCTGATTCTGACAAATTTGAGCTCACATTCTCTTATTCTTCTGTATGAATTTAATGATCCATCATTAGTGGGGCTGAAATGGTGCCCACAGAGTCTTTGTAAATTGGACCTTTGTAGGTGCTTAGATGGTTTGTTACTAACAGCTCGTCTCAAAGATAAACTTCCATATAATTTTTGAAGTTCAGCCTACGAGAAATACTAAAGTTAACACAGTTTGACAGGCAGAAAATACTAATTTAAGTTTCCCCCCGTGAGTAAGTTGCCCATTTGCTAGTTCTTACCCCTGGTTAATATCTGTAAACAATACATTACGTACCCAAGTACCGAACCAATGAAGTATAAATAATCATTGAAAAGCTCAAATCTCAGGTAATATTACATTTAATTGGATATAATCTTTAGGATTTCATCCATACTGGCCGCTTTATGAGGTAAACCTTTCTCCTACCCGCTCATTGGACCCATTTAACCTTTAACAATGTCTTCATTCTTAATGCAATACCTTGAACAAAGTGTCAGAAATCTTCAGAGATTTGGTTGGCTGCAAATTTACCGTTCTACCTCATCTCAGAGGTGCTCTGTTAGGCTGAGATCTGGTGACTGTGGAGCCTATTGGAGTACAGTGAGCAGAGATGATTGGTGCATTGTGACATGTTGCATTATCCTGCTGCAACACAACCATCAGATGGGTTCTCTGCGGGTTTAAATGATGCTCAGTTGTTACTAAGGGGCACAAAGTGAACCAAGAAAATGTCCCTTATAGCATTACAGCAGCAGCTTTAACCTTCGGATGGATCCAAGCTAAAAGTTGCAGCTGAAATCCAAACTCATCTGACTGGAGAGACCAGTATGTTTCCAGTCTGTACTGTCCAGGTTTGGTAAGCCTGTGTAGGATACTATAGCCTCAGTTTCCTGTTCTTAGCTGAGACTACTCAGTGTGGTCCTCTGCTGCTGGAGCCCAGCTGGTTAAAGTGTGAATTGTTGTCTCGAATCAGTCGCTCTGTTCTCCTCTGTCCTTTGAAATCACAGAGACATTTCCATCCACACAACTGCTGCTCGCTGGAGACATTCTTGTTTTCAGACCATTCTCTGTAAACCTGAGAGATGGTTGTGAGTGAAGCTCCAAGTAGATCAGCAGTTCCTGGAAAATACTCACACCAGCGTTGTCTCTTAAATCAGTCTTCTTTCAACATCCTGATGGTCAGTTTGAACTTCTCAACCACGTTGAGTTTCTGCCATAAGATTGGCTGAGTTAATTCTGATATTAACAAGCAGTTGAACTGCTGTTCCCAACAAAGTATTTAGTGAGTCTGTAGACACTTCGTCTCGTTTATTTGGGTTCTGATCCCCTTTCAGACCAGTGTTATAAAATGTGACAAATAACGACCCGTGATTTAACTAAAATAACGTTTGGGAACCATCTGTTTTAATTGGACTAACATATTCACATTTCTTTACAATTGTCTTGAGCAGATTATAGATGTTTCCGAAGAATTATTAGCTGAAAACTGTTTTCTGGTGTTTTTTCTCTTACTTATAGATGCAGCTTATCTGCTTAGCAAGTTTTTCTAAGGTGTTAAACAAAATGCTTAAAATACACCTATGTCTTAGTCAGTGAAAAAGCAGCCAAAGTCCACATAAGGAGGAATGAAAAGACCTTCAGACAGCGTAGAAAATGATTGAGTCTTCTTTAAAGGAATATAAGAAACTCTGATTGGTTTGAAAGTGGAAAATGCAGAAAATATGTGTACAAAAAAACTTTTGCACAATTTCAAATAGGTTTTCTAAGGTTTAACTTCAACCCTCACTCCCCCAGATGCTGACGCTCGGCGTGGGTATCGGCGTGCTGTTGACCTCCCTCCTGTTGACGTACATCATAAGCTCAAAGGCAGACATGCTCTTCAGCTCAGGGAGGGAGCCCACCACCGCCACCTACTGATCCACAGGGAGACGTCTCCGGCCCGGCACCACTACAACCCCCACTCCACTACTACTACTACTACCGCTAGTACTACTTCTGTCCCAAGCAGACTATAAAACTCAGCACGTGAAGGTACACAGACAGCTTAGACTCAGCAGCACAGGGGGATCGGTTTATGATACCCGCTCTGTGATCATGGACTCACTCAGGTGAGGCTTGACGTCAGGACTGGAGTGGACTGGATGGATCTGGACTCATCAGGGTCAAGAAACACTGGTCTTGCACCAGAGACGCCCCAGTCAGTGGACAAGATGTTTATATTTCTGTGATATTTGAGGTTTTTGTTTTCCACCTTTCTAATGTTGAGGAATGTTTTTGTTTACTATGTCACGGGACAGGGACTAAACAGTCATCATTATACTGACCGAGAGTGTGAGAAGCATTGGGACTGCCTGATTTACAGTTTGTGAATAATTATATGTGTGTGTGTGTGAGAGAGAATTAGTGAGTAAGAGTCTGGGGATTGCGATGGTATGTGCAATACTGTAGCTGTCTTCTGTGTCAGTGTAATTAAATTATCAATCAGCTGTAATGATACGACGGCGATCAGTCAGTAGAGTTCAAATTTACGCTTTAAGTTGACCTGGAAAGGATGCATTTAGGATATTTATATTGTTAATGCCGCTACATGTGCATGTAGAGAAGATCTTGAACGTTAGCAGGAGAAATCTTAGCCGTGAGTTTTAACACTGAAAATGTGCTGGTACTCTGCACTCCCTTGATTCCTATTTTTCACAATCTTAGGATAACCTTTGGAAATTTTGACCCGTATACTCAAGGTTCTAATTTTGTTCATGACGAATAAAACACAGATTTTGAGGTCTTGAAAACAAACAAAAAAAATAAACATTTGCTTTTTTTTCCAAGGTTTTCCCCAGGGTTTGGTTTGTAATGTCTTGCAACATGTTGAAGCTATTAACACAAGCTTAAGCTGATAGTAGCACTTTATAAACTCCAGTAATAATACTGTGGCTTCAGTTAACCACATAACCCATAAAGACTAGCTTGGATCTGTCATTTTATTAGAACTTACATGTTTTCCTCTTCCTTTGGTGTGTTTTATAACTCTTTGTGGATACAGAATTCCCGTAGCCACATCCAAAGCAGCTGGTTAGTTAAAGAAACAGCCTAAACTACTGCATTCAAACTGTTTCCATCCAGCTTGTCTGCATGTTTAATAGGATTAATATTTTTTTTTTGCAAGAACAAGGTTGCAGTTTCGCTGCTCTGCCTGGAAACGTCCTCTATAATCACACAACACTGCCAGGGTTGGCTACAGATTCAACAAGAGACTCAATTCAATTCAATTCAGTTTATTTATATAGTGCCAATTCACAACACATGTCTCAAGGCACTTCACAAAAGTCAGGTACAAACATTCCAATTAATCTTAATCATTGAACAGTGCAGCCAGATTCTGTTATTTATTCAAATTGGATAAAAAGTTTTTCTATCTAAGGAAAGGAAACCCAGCAGATTGCATCCAGTCAGTGACTTGCAGCATTCACTCCTCCCGGATGAGCATGTAGAGACAGTGGACAGTCACTGGCGTTGACTTTGCAGCAATCCCTCATACTGAGCATGCATGTAGCGACAGTGGAGAGGAAAAACTCCCTTTTAACAGGAAGAAACCTCCAGCAGAACCAGGCTCAGTGTGAGCGGCCATCTGCCACGACCGACTGGGGGTTGGAGAGAACAGAGCAGAGACACAAAGAGAATCATCGGATCATCGTGGTTCTGACTGTTTCTCTTGTAATGAATACAGTACTGTGCAAAGTTTTAACCCTTTCCCCCAAACATTGCTTTATATTATTTCCAATCAGATCTGGTCTTGATCCCCCGTTTTTAAGACTTTCTGAATCTTTTTTTAATTTTTGCTTTTGACTTCAGCTGCTTTCCCCTAATTTTCTGTTGATTTCTTCTGTCCGATGGAAGTCACCAGGCGTTAGAGCTACTTTAGCTACTTTTGGTGGTGCTCCTACCTTAAATTGCTACTTAAAGCCAGAGTATTTTCACTTTGTGCCATCAAACTACACAGTTCTTTTAAATGAGTCCAAACGTCCTAATGGCTCCTTTATGTCAAAATTCAAATTTGGCCCACTATGAAGAACAAAAAAGTGATATATACACAAATTATCAGAAATAATTAAATGGTGCAATTAATCAATAATTATCTTTTCCTTACTTAAATTTAAAAAAACATTTTATGCATAAATAAGTGAATAAATAAAAATCTTCTTAAATTCATATTAAACAATAATGCTCATATGACCAGTGGGGTTGACTCCCCCTTGCTTTGAGGGATAGAAATATAAATTAATAAGTATATAGTTTATAAAAGTAAGTGAATAAATAATGCTGCTGTTCATTAGAAATTACCAAGCATATGATTGGCTCATTTACATAAATGTCTTTACTTTGAAGTTGGTCCTCTCTTAAATCTGGCAAACCTGAATGCATGTAAGCATACATGCATAAGTACGTAAGTAATTAAATAAAGCTGTTCTCTGAAGCTGGACCTCTCCTTTATTAAAATATTCTTTTCTGGCCAATTTACATGCATGTAAAGTTTGTTCTTTTAACTTCATATTTCAAAAAATGATTATGGATATAAGATAAAACGTTCAATGTACTGGTCATTTGGACCCTCTTCTCGACATCCCCTTGGTGGCACCACTGCCTAAAACATTACTTTAGGCCGAGATTAAATTTAATTTGTGACGTTAAACTACACATTCCTCTCGAATGAGTCCCAACACAGGGATGTAATGTGTTATGGCTGAGCAGCATCGTTTCCTGGGCCCTGTTTGTCCCCTGCGGGGGGAAACCAGAGGAGGGGCCAATCCGGAGCAGAGGCGGGGCCCACGGTGCTTCGGCTCACTGGAGAGAAAGTGGAAAGTGGGGAAAAAATACCTGAATAGACGAGCTGGAATAAGTAAGTAGTATTTGTAATTTTTTTTTTTTTTGGGGTTGTTGTGGAAAAACTGCGGAGAGGTTCCGTGGATGTGTGCTCCTGGGTTCGGGGTTTACTCGGAGGGGAAACGGGGAGGATTGTGTGGCGCTGGAGATCTCCGGTTTCACCCCCACAAACAATAGTCTGGAGGACGCGATGGTCGCCTTTTCTCCAGAACCACAGGGAAGTTTAGGACCCTCACCGGCCCCTATTGTTCTGGGGGAGGCCACGTAGCTCTGTGTGCTGATTCTAACCCAGCAGAGGACGGGATCCGGGTTTATTAGGACCGGAACGAAGATGCGCCTGGAGGGAATGAGCGCGTCCGCTCTGGTTGTAGGCCGAAGGGTTTGAATTTTCCTCCAGCGCGTCCATTCATTTCCAGAGGTCGTCCCGTTCTGGACTCAGGGAAAGGAGGGAAAGAAAGGGACCGAGCATTTGGATCAGTCGGCTTCAGGACGCCACCAAAGGGGCCTAGAGGAGTGCTCTATTGTCCCTCCTTTCCCCCTCATTTTATAGCTCCCACAACTCTTTATACTGACCTTAATGCTGCTGGTGGTCCTCACAGTAAGTTCTCCCTTTCTGCATGTGGACCATTGCTGAATATTGATGCAGGTTAGAGGAGCTAAATGCCCCCAGAAACCTTATTCTTCTGCTTCTTTCTTTCTTTTTTTATTCTGAGGCTGAAATTTAAAGTGAAACAGGATAATGGTGCTGCTGCAGAGAAACAGGCCCAGCTTCAGCGAGGCAGTCAAATACTCCCTGGATTTATACAGGTCTTCATTTCACAGAGGCAAATAAATACAGACATAAATTTAACTAAATTCTGTGTGAATGTTTCAGAAATTTAACGGGATGTTAACAGAGATCCAGAATCATTTTATTGAGGCTTGAAATATCAATAAAAATGTTATTTAGAAAAATGGAAGACGAGAGATATCTTTTAATGTTCATTATTTTGTCCAAGGCCTTAAATGCCAGTCTACATGTAAATGTAAAGTTAGTCTTAGGTTTGCTATTTATTTTTTTTACTATTTCTAAACTTTCAATAACTTATATATTTGACTCCGAAATCTGTAGTCGATCAAATTTAAAAATAATCGGTATATAATTCATCTAAATAAACGAATCTTAAAGGAAATATTAAGAAATATTTCGTTTTTTGGAGGGATAACTAAACTTACTCATCTATTTATACTAAAAGTTTAAAATTGGGGTGCTTTTAGGGCAGTTTTCACAGTTTTTAATCTCTGGCAGGAAATGGAGTTGTGTATGAAATCTGTCAGCCATCATAAATTACTGACACTCTGTTTCTTGTGGCAATGTTTTCATTTATCTATTTTATCATTTTTCTGTACCACAAATCCATTTTTATAAACCTCCGTTGCAGGAGGAGTCGCCGTGAAAATCTGTTTCACTTAATTAGGAATTCAGTGGTTAATCATGGTGGCACAATGCCTTGCAAAAGTATTCATTCCCCTTGAACTCTTTCATATTTGGTCACATTTCAACCACTCACTTCAATGTGTTGTGCTGGGATTTTATGGATCAACTTAACACTAAGTAGTTGTGAAGTGGAAGAAAGACGATGCATGCCAACATTTTTACTAATAAAGAAGAAAATAAGTGTGCCACACATTTGTGTTCAGCTCCTCTGCGACAGAACCATCTGTTACTGCAAATACAGCTGAAGTGTTTTAGACTCTACCATCTTTGTCTGTTCTTTGTAAAGTAGCTCAAACTCATTTAAATTAAATAGAGAGCGTCTGTGAAAGTATTACCACTGATTCTCAATTAGATTTAGGTCTGGACTTTGACTTTGCCATCCTAACACATGAATATGCTTTAAACTGTTCCACCGTAGCTCTAGTTGTAATGTTCAGGGTCGCTGTTCTGCTGGAAGGTGAACCTCGGCCCCCTGTCTCTAGTCTTTTTCTTTAAGGTTTTCTTTCAAGATTTTCCTGGATTTAGTTTCATCCATCTTTCCATCAACTCTGATCAGTTTCCTTGCCTCTGCTAAAGAAGCGGGTCCCCACAGCATGATGCTGCCACCACCGTGTTTTACATTGGGATTGGTATGTTCTGGAAGATGCCAGTTTTTCTTCACACATAGCGTTTTGCATGTAAGCAGCAAAAACCTTTATTTTGGTCTAAGGGCATCTTCTTCCACAGGTTTTGCTGTGTCTCCCACTTATGCCAAGCTACAGACTATTATGGCTTTCTCAAAACAACATTTTTTTTTTTCCTTCCCAGTTCTTCATAATGGCTGGATTGTTCTGTCAACAGATTCTACCGTCTGAGATGTGAATCTCTGCGGCTCCTCCAGAGCCCACCATGGATCTCATGGCTGGTTTTCTGAGTAATGATCTGCTTGTCTAGGTGGACTGCCATGTGTTGGCAGATTTGAATCTGCAACATCCTTTTCTTCCGATGATGGACTGAACAGTGCTCAATGAGATGTTCAAAGCTTAATATAAGGTTTTATAACCTAATCCTGCTTTAAACTTCTCCACAACCTTCCACAAGCCCTCCTGTGGTCTTCATGATGCTGTTTTTTCACAAATGTTCTCTAACAAACCTCTGGGGCCTTCACAGAACAGCTGGATTTATTCTGAGATTGAATAATACAAAATTGGACTATATTTACTAATTAGGTGACTTCTGAAAGGCAGTTGGTTGCACTGGGTTTTATTTAGAGGTATAAGAGTAAAGGGGGCTAAATACAAATGAACTGCACACTAAATGTTTATTTGTAAACCAGTTTAAAAACTTTGGATCCTCTTGCTTGCCCTTTACAATTATGCCCTACTTTATGTTGGTCCATCACATAAAATCTGATTACTTTTGCAAAGCACTTTAAGTGTAATATCTAGTGGATCTAAATGGAACCAAATGTCTTTATAGAATGATAATCAGAGTAGCCTTGGTCTTTGGTCTTGGTCTGCCCTAAACCACATCTACCTCAGCTCTCTGAGCCACTTCCTGTCTGTCTCTGCAATAATTTAGTGGGATTTGTAGATAAATGTATCGGGTCGCTTTTAAAACGAGACACCCACGTGAAATAAATCTCACCATGGGAGTTTTTGACACTCAGCAGCACACCTGCTGAAGTTTTCTAAACCTGTAAGCTTTAAAGCTGACAGCAGCAGTTGCCCAGTTTATCTCTCTCTCACTGATGTTGTCCCAAGCGAGCGTGGGTGGTGGTCGATAATCTGGGTGTGTGTGTCCCTGCTGCCACGCTGATGAGCCTCTTCCTCTGATGGAGCCTGGGTGTGTGTACACGCTTATTTTCACAGTTGGCTGCCGAGCAGGGCCGGTCACTTCAGAGATGTCCCAGCTTGCTGTTCCTCCCTGACAGCTGCTGTCCCCGTGCCAGCAGCTTCCAACGTTTGATGACAGCTTGATTTCTTTTTGCCTTTGGGGACGAAAGGAGGCAGTAAAAATGCATCTGTTTAAGTGGAATGCACAAGTGCTGAGCCACGTATTTCTTAGGAAATATTAATTAGATTTATTTGTTAAGAAAAATTACTTGATTTTTCTCCTATGGAGTCTTAACAGCTTCTATAGTGTTTTTATTTAAAAGCTTTTCTGATTTTCTCAATAATGCTTGAGAATGTTCCTCATTTGTTGGTCATGTCTGACATTAAGTAGATCAAATGTGGTTCTAATGATATACAGTCACACCTAAAATTATTTAATCTCCACTTCAAGTTTGGTTTATCTGTGAAATGGTCAAACTAGGAGCTGTTTGCCGAAAAACATAACAGGATCAATTTAAACAGTTCACTACAACTTACATTACGAGTGGTTTCTCCAGATTCAACATAATGTAACACTTTTCATAACTAATTCCGTCTCCAAATTATTCCAAATCTTCCTGACTGGCCACTTGAGTACCTATTGGAGCACCTTTTGCTGTTATGACATGTTGCAAACAGGATTCTGGTAGCATTCCTGAAGGATCTTAGCCAACCACTAATGGGCAAAAGCTTCCAATTCACTAATATCCTTGGGTTTGCAACATGTAACAGTTTTTTTAAAATCCAACTAAAAACCAATAAGGACTTGTTCTGAAGCCAACCCTTGGTGGACCTTGGGGTAGAGCTGGGCGATATGGATAAACAAAATCCCTTTTTTTTTTTTTTTTTACTGTATTGAACCTTTTGTGATTATTATCACAATACGGTTTCAAATTAAGAGTCTACATTCTAACATCTGCTTCAATAAAAACTTAAAAGACCTAATTAAAGTAAAAAAAAACCTTTTATGAGCTTTATTTTCAACATTTTTCATAAACCAAACACTTTATTCCTTTAAAATTTGCAGAACCATATGGATTGATAATGACACTTTCTCAGCTAACAGTGTAGTAATGGGCAAATCCCATTTGCAGTACTGTTAAAAAGTGCAAATATGTTTGAGTACAACCAGAAAATAATGCAAATCAAGTTTATGCTGCTGTTTGCGATCTCTTTTGCACCTTCTAAAAATGCTTCAATAATTGGTGGCCCCAGGTACCGACTGTTATGACACATCCATTGTCTGTTTTATTAAATTTTAAACGTATATTTATTATAGTTTCTATTTCAAAATAAATTATTGGAATTGCCCAGCAGTACTTTGAGGCATGTTTGGGATAATTGTTCAGCTGGAAAGTCAGAGCCTTACTGTAGAAAGGGTAATCTTTTCAGGATCATTGCTCCACAGAACAGAATCCCAAAACCTTTTGGGCTTAATTATATAACTATGAGCAAATCAGAACCAACCTTTCTTCGGCTTTTGGGCCAGTGGTGGAGTTCAGGAGTCCATATTGTAGAAACCTTGCATAGAAAATGTTCTTGCCTTGTTTTTGTACCGGTAACACATAATATGTTCTCTCAGGTGATTTTAAAATTGGCGAGGGCTTAATTACTAAGTTAGTCGGATAAAATCATGCTAACTGCAGATGAACAAAGCTTTGCAAGTGGTGGAGTAAACACCCACTAATTTAGCAGTAGTTTTCAAGTAAACATGCTTATGGTACAGAGTTTTTTACCTTTTCCCTTCTCCATAGCACTTGGTTTATAAATTTGCTAATTTTAGTTAAGCTAGTTAATAAGGGCTATCTGTTCGGGTTGCTAGCCTGCAGTCAGCTGCTTTACAGTCATGGCATTAACTTAATTAATGGGATTTAGAAATGGGCTTTCTGAAGTTTTTGCATCCTGACTCAACAGTTAATGGAGAAACATCACTGTGTTACTTTTATGATCCATACAGGTGGAGAAAACTCTGGTTACATGTCATGATAGAGGCATTCAACCGTAGAAACAGTAGAATGAAAAAATAAATTTTGAACAGTAGCTTTTTGAAACCTTGTTTACCTTGATACCACAAATTGGCCCATTATTAGACGTGACGTTTGGGGAGTTCTTGTTAGATTGTCTGCCTCAGCTGTTAATTTAGGGAAAAAACTGAAATAGAAGTTGGTATAAGGGGAAATTTTGAAAAGTTTCTATCGTTTTAACATTGAGATTTGTTTTGAGGTCTGTTTTCAGATAGTATTGCGCTCCTCTGTTTACACTGTACGCGGTGCTGAAATGACTTTGCAGATCCTTTGGTCTGAGCCATAAAGCTGCTCAGCTATGTCACCGAGCAGGCCGGAAGCCCACTGTGGTCGATGTTTAATCTGGGACCACACACACAGATCACTGCACCGACTTATTGCTGGCCGCTGAATCCACTCCAGATACTTACACAGGAGAAAAGGTCAGCTGAACTGTGAAGGCACACCTCTGTTTGGCTAACGGTGTTTACGCAGGAATAATGTCCGAGGTGGTCAAAAGAAGTAAAACATTGTGTTGAAGAGGGAAAAACTACATGCAGCAACAGGTTTATGTTTTTCTGAACATACTGCTGCGTTCAGACCAACCTGTAGGCTAAGGATAAACTTGATGTAACAGCTTTAAGTCTAAAAGAGGAGTCCTGGTGAGTTCCTTTAACTGGACGAAAGGACAGATGGATGAATAGGAAACCTTATACTTCCCACCAGTGGACCACACCTTTTGTAGATCAAGTGTTGTGTCATATTCTCACTTACAGGCTTCTAGAAAGCCAAGCAAGGTGGCAGACAGGTGAATTCAGAAGTAACAAGGGAATTCACAAAGTAAAAGCATGTAACCAGGCTTATTTGAAGACTAAGCTAATGTGGATGCATACTTTTAACTGCCTTATTTTACAGCCCTTTAACATTTCTGGTTCAAATAACATATTTCTGTTTTTGTTTCTTCCAACCAGTTTCTTTTGTTGAGTTCTGCCTTTGTTACTTTTGAGAACATGTAAGCTGGAGACGGGCTCCCGTTACAAAGACAGACCCTTCTGCTGAGCTTTCTGTAGCATCTGTGGCTCGTTAAAGTGAACAACGGGTCAAATGTGGATGTTGTGACGCAACGTTTATAGGAAATGGGTTTTATTCCCCTTAAAAAAGCAGCGATAACAGACGTCGGACCAGCTCAGTGAATAACAAATGTGTCAGGTTGTCTATTTAAAGACAGTTTCACTCGTTGTACATGTTTATTGGAAGCAGGTTAAACGTATTTTTTGAATTTCAATTTGTTTATCAAGCTGGATGTTTTCTTTAAAGCATATTTTAATGGAAAAAAGTAGTTATTCCTGTGTTAGTGCGCCTTTAACAAACTTATTTAATTATTTTTGGAATATTTAGTTGCTGTTCGCTTTGATTTGCTAATTATTTTTCTTATCCACCCCAGCTTATCAGTCCATGCTCCTTTGTGTTGGTTGTAGGGTTTGGGTCTATAGCTCTTCTATAATAAGAGGATTTCTGGGAAATGTCAGACCGACTGTAACTAAATTAGTACTTATAATATAATTCAGGCAACCAGAAGCAAATATGGATTTCGAGATTTTATCTAATGGCCTCTTGTAGACCAAACCGAAATCAGTAATCAGCCAATGCGTTTTCTGTTATCGGTTATGCAAATTTTATTTTGAACAAATGCATCGTTTGTGTTGTTTTGTAGATTGCTTTTATTATTAATTTAAGCTTTCCTGAATGTCACATTGGTGTTATAAGGTTAATTATAATGTACTGCATGTAACATTAGGGCTGACATTACTGGTTCAAGATTCCTGAAACGATCACACAGAAATGTGTTCTTCTTTTCTATAGATGAATTTAGATGTTATTTTTGGTATTTATTTTCTTTCTACATTTTTCCATTAGATGGCATAATTTAAGCATTGCCTGATAACCCTTACTTGGATAGGCTGTCCAGCCTAGTCTAAGTCGTAACCCAGATTACTGACCAGCTCTCTAGCAACTGTCTTGCCTTAAATACCAACTAGTCCGAGACATCTTTACGTAATATTTCTAAATTGTGACACATGATCTCGTCTGCTGAATTATATAAAAGGATTCCTGCATAAATCGTAAAGTGTGTTCATAGTTGTTGTATCTCTTACTCTTAACACTGGCTTCAAGTAGGGTTTAGGATCTGTTTTACGAACCAAATGAGCTTAAATAATCTCCACAACTTCAGGTCCAGACTCAGAATTTGTTTGTAGCTCTTCAACCAACAATAAAAACTAAATAAAAACGGGGACAGGGTCTTTCACTCTGTAATGAAGCAACAGTTTCCCATTACAGCTGAAGACACCTTTTTTTGTTTATTTTGTTCAGACTTCTTCTGAGACTTTTGGTAAGAATGTTTCTCAGAGTCACAGTTTAACGACGGTAATCATGGTGATCATGTTCGCAGGCTACAGTTATCTACCTTTGACTATTTAATGCAGGAATTTCAGATGTTTACTGGTAAATATCCTGCTGGAATAACACTGACATTACATCTTCATGTTCTTCTGCAATTATTACCTAACTATTATTTTCACCAGTCTGTTGGATAAACATTAATCCCGGACATGGGTGTTATTTGAGCTGATGTTTCTGCCTCTTCAAGACTACCTTTCAGCTGAGCTTCCTTTTAATTAAAAAGGTTTTTACATTTCATTTGTTGTCCATTTTAAATTATGTAGGTTCTCAGGGATTGATGAGTTTTCTCCAGGAATCACCAGCATATTTATGTATTTTCTGGGAAACCTGACTGAAATATGACCTTTCGTGTGAAGCTGTGCTCAGTTCAGCAAGGGCAGAAATGTTTAACTTTCCTAAAGTGATTCAAAGCAAAGCAGAGGTTGACTCTTGGCTTTCTTACACATTGTTTTTCTGTGTAAAGTCTCTTAGTTATAATCCAAAAGTCAGGATGCCCTCCATTGTTGTGACAATCAAAGTAGCTTTCAATCTGATGCAGAAATATTGTTTTCACATTCTTTGCTTCTAATCTCCTTTAAAAGCACAACATGACTCAGCTCCTTCCTCAGCCATTATTGGAGATAAAAGCTGATCATTACACTCGAGGAGAAGTCTGTTAGTCATTTGAGTTTTGCGGTTAGGAATAAACATGGTGTTGAGGTTTTGCCCAGTGCTTCAGGGCTTCAGAACCGTCTCCAGCCTGGTGACGGATTCCAGTCTCGGATGAAGGAAGTTGCCCTTTTAATGGAAGACTGGGAAACCTACAAGAATCCCACAGACAGATTTGTATGTTATTTGGCTGGCAAGGTAGTGAGATAAAAGACAGCGAGACTGATGGAAGGGAGAAATCTCACGAAACGTAACCAGGACTTAGTGTGAATAGGATCGCAGCTAATGACCCAGTCCGTTTTTCACAGAGGCCAATCAGAGCCGGCGAACCACGCCTTCCTCCTCTCAATTAACCACCATTTTACTGTCCGACATTCGTCATGCCAGCACGTTTATTTCGGAGACCTTCCTCCAGTGTGGAGAGCGGACTGACAGAGGCCAGTGTGAGGTCAGGTCTCCACGGCAACTCTCAGCCTCCGCCTCTTCATCTGAGCACCCTGTTTCATTCCCATGGCAGCGGAGAGGCCCCGTTTCCCAGGGGACGAGGGGCGTGAGGGAGGGAATGTGAGCCAGGGCGAGGGTGGGAGAGGGCAAACAAGTTTAGTGCAAACACCGTAATCCAATATGACCGCCATTGTGCCGCAGCTAACAGAGGCTGAAGCTCACGTCTTGGAGAGGAGATACAGTGGTGTAATGATTAACCTCAGCAGAGACCTGGAAGACTGGATCTGAGCACTCATGGAGAAACCAGAACCTGGGTTCAGGAGTTAATGGGTGTAAGCATCCATGGAGCACACAGGGCTCAGTCCGCCAGGGTGAGACCTCTGATTCCCGCTGTGGATAATAAACACAGAGTCTTTAAAGGGTCATTTCACATCAGAGCTGCACAATAAAACTGAACTACTGTCCTGAAATCTGATATTAACGTTGAAGCATTTCACCTTTAGATTTACTGGTTTAAATATTTACATTTTCAGATATGTTTTTTAGAATTTCTCTCCTATGCCGACAAGTTAGAATTATGAATTTAACTAGTTTTACAATCGAATCAAAACTAAAAACTGGTTCCTTTAAGACAGGCAGTGATTCGATTGGTGGGTAACACTTTTAAAAGTTGTTATGGGTGATATTTTTTTTCCTCATATGCTATGGGGTTTTATATTTTGAAAACTTTAGTAAACAGTTAAAAGAAGATTGAGGGCTGTTTGAGACATTGTTGTCTCCATTTTAATCATTTAAGTCCTTTTAATTAATGAATCAGTTTATTTCTTTGCTTTTAATTTGTAACTTTTTTGTTTTCTTTCTTTATTGCTTTTTTCTCTCTTTGCAAAAATGTTTTTTGTCTTTTATTATTTTCTTATGTTTAATGTGATTTCTTGGGCAAGAGGCCTTTATTGAAAGTAATCAGACAAGAAATGGGCAGAGAGAGGAGTCAGGAACCCTGGACCCGTTTAATCCATACCTGTTTGTTTTCCTTTAATTTCATTTTTCATTATCATTCAAATAAAATAAAAATATAAAAAATATTTGAATCAAAGCTTAACATTTGTTTCAAATAGTCAAAGATTTTAGTTGGTAAAGCTTTTGAAAGTTAATCATTGGTTATTCCCTCTGTATACATATATTTTAATGTGATCATATGCTTTAAGCATCTAAGTAAACGGGTAAATAAAAAGGAGAATGAACACAGAAAGTTACTGAGACATGTGAAAACCTTTTCTTTTTGTTACCTTTGTTTTGGTTTTTTCTCTATTTAGTTTCTTTGATACTTTCTGACTTTAATTTTTCACTCTTTTTTTTAACCTAAAATTCATATAAGAATACCACACTTTAGTTTTAGATTTTGCTGTAATTTAAGATTTTGAGTCATTAAACACATTTTAATGAAAACAGTGGAGGAAAATGGAATCAGACTCTCTGTCTTGTAGGAAAAGGACTAACATCTGGTTATGTATTAAAACTCTTAATTCTTGGCAGTTTTTATTTTTTGCTACATGAACACAATGATTTTGAGCAGTTGGGTTTAATCTAGCTCTGGCAGCATGAATGTAAACGGCACTGTGGAGAGGTCGGGAAAACAAACTGTCAACATTAATCTTAATGAAGGCAGAAAATTAGAAGGTGCTCGTTTTTTTGTTAGGTCCATCTGGTTTTTGTTAAACATTCATTATACAGTGTTTAACCACACGATCCAAATCCTATGAAGTTATAATCTTGCCTCTTTTTCCTGTTTTTCAGATCTCAACAACTTCATCTCTCCCCCCCGCCGTGACGCTCCTACCCATCATCCTCTCCCAATCCCTCTTCCTCCTCTCTGCAGCCTCCCCCCTGCTCTCCCACCTGCCCCCTTCTCTGTCCCCCATCCTCATCAGCCTCCAAGATAGATTCCCTCAGGAGCAAGGTTGATCTGCTCAAGCTGCCTCTGGCTCTCTCAACCAAGTCCATCTCAGAGCGCAAAAGCCAGCTGGGAGGAGCCGGCGAGCGGCGCAGCACGGGTGGAGGAGGCGGGGCTCGTACAGCCCGCTCACCGCCGACCCGAGACATGGACAACGAGTCGCAGTACTCGGGCTACTCATACAAGTCGTCTCACTCCCGAAGCTCCCGAAAGCACAGGTCGTTAACATCAAGAATTAGTCGAAGCACACTCGATATATGTTCATGTGCACATGTTCAGTCCTCCTTATCAAATTTATGACAACGACCTCAGAAATATCAACTTGGTTTTTAAAGCAAAAGAGATTTCAAAGGTAATTATTTAAAAAGACCAATATTTAAGGCATTTAGATTCAAATATAAATCTTAAATTGATTGACATAATTTAGGGATGAATTGGAGACAAAATGATTTTGGACCAGAAGATGTTTTTATAATATTCATGAGATCTACTAACATTAAAAAGCTGTTAAACGTTAAAAACATTAAAACATTAAAAAGAGTGTAAAAACACTGCACAGTTTTAAAACTACATGCTGCAATGTAAAGGTGAGGAAAGATGGTCCAACATTTGATATGTATTCAATTTCCCTCATCAGATAGATAAAACAAGGTGTAGTTTTACAGTTCAAGCTGTTTTTTGGAAAAGGATCAACTAGTAATTCCAGCTTCTTTTATCTAACCACAAGGTAAATCAGAAGAATAAATGGTATTTACATCCTAACACACATAAGCCATCCACACCTTTAATCTTAAGTAATTAATGGTTACCTGAAGGAGAAATTGTGCAGCCACAATCAGTTTGCATCAGAAAGTCAGGAAACCGCATATAAGAATATTGTAGCGGGAAAAAGCTGTTTTTCCCGATCATTCACACCTAAAGGTGAGAGGTTCAGTTGCCGTAAAGAAGACTTCAGGATGGTCCAAAGCAGTGGTTCTCAGTCCTGGTCCTCAGGGCCCACTGTCCTGCATGTTTTAGGCGTTTTAGGCTGCTGCCAGACTTGGCCCATTATACCAACTTTATTAATAAAGTCCTTTAAAACAACCACAGCTGAAACAAACATGGAGGACATTGTAACCTGAGGACATAATTGAGAACAATTGGTCTAAAGTCTCGTCCTGATGAGTGTGCTGCAGAATAGTGATGGTGCCAGTGCAGAGCTTGCTCAACATTGGCAGCGGGTGGGTGTGCTTCTGAGCACACAGTCAGTCAAAAGCCCTTTGGAAAATGTCCTTGTGGTGAGATCATCTGCCACATCTCTTAACTAAATGAAGCGCAGACAAACGTTAAAGAGAAATTACAAAGATGGACAGCAGAAGGCATGGGCCGGTTACAGTTTTCAAGAAATATACCAGAGTTTTAAAACATTACAGTTCATAAGCAACAATAATTTTCCACCATGCCGTTCCTGAAGTTTAAAGTTCTTTTAATGAAATGCCAGAGAGAGTTATGGAGTGACCAGAGTTTTTTCTGACTGTATAGTGACCGCTGTCCCTCCCCCACACATTGCTGCACACTGCTGGTAAGCTGGCTGTTGAAGGCTATTAGGCATTTATTTCGCTTACAAGCAAGACAAATAAGTTAGTTTGGAAATATTTCCAGCCAGTTATAAGGTGGAGACTAAAGAAGCGCCAACTATCAATCTTATTATATTTCAAAGCAGTCGACTGCAGGCTCTACCTGTGCAGCTGGTCTGACTAATTAAGCAGCTAATATCATCTTGTTATACTTGTGTAATTTTATAAAGAGCAGAACGGCAAAAAAGTACAATATTCTGCACAATTTGTTAATTTAAATTTAGCTGATGCTTAGGCTATATTTCTGCTGAAGTACATATAAAAATCTATTTATTGATCAATAAATGTCACACAGACCGGCTCATATGTGATATAGTCCTTGTATGAGGTTGCTTCTTATCCAAAAGAGAGGCTTTACAACCAATTATGCACAAAAACATTTCTTTGAACAAAAAGCGGCCTCAAAACACCTTCCAAGAGCAACTTCATCCGGCCATCCAGCAACAGTTTGGTGATCTGTGCATTTCTCACCATGATGGAGCACCATGTTAAAGCAGAACTGAAAACATTGAATTTTTCTGGGCCTGTGAGTTGAAATTCTGTGGTCAGCTCTGAAAAGCAGGATAGTAAAAAGAATCCAACAAACTAGAATCATTTCCAATCACTATTAAGAAAATAACCAGGTCTCCATCAGTCAGGATTTGGCCCAAAATTTGATATCCATAATGTCAGAGGGGATTAAAGACTAAAGGGATTAAAGATGTATTTGCTAAAACAAATCTGTTTTTGTTTCCTGGCAGAGACATTATGATGCAGCCGAGGCAAAAAAAAGAGAAAACTCATTACTGAGAACTTGGCTTCTCTGTTAATCTTTGTGTGTTTTTGGACTTCAGGGACCGAAGGGACCGGCACCGCTCCAAGAGCAGAGACAGCAGCAGCCGTGGAGACAAATCAGTCACCATCCAGACGCCTGGAGAGCCGCTGCTAGACGCAGAGTCGACCCGAGGAGATGACAGGGTCAGCCTCGCTCAAACATCTCGGTTTTCATTGATCTGTTTTAAAATCTCTACATCAGTGTTAATGTTCAACCACAGGAAATATTCATGCCAGTTAATCCTGTATTTCTAGCCTGGATAGATGTTTACCTGATGTTTACACAGTTCTGGGTGAGCTGGGAGTTACACTGCAGTCTTATCTACCTCTCAGTGAAACTGTGACCACACAGCTGTCTGCCTTTATAACAAAGACTTGTTGACAGATTTCGTCAAAGTGGTTCGCAGGAGTGGGCTCTTGAACTCCATCAGCAGCTGAATTATGTTTTGTTGCAGCAGGCAGTCATTTGGTTTCAGTCCCTGTCGGCAGGAACGAAGCAGGTGTTGACATTTGTCCAAGATAACCTCTAAACAAAGAAGACAAATTACTTTTGAGTGTAGAGGGGGATGGAGGTCCTAGCCGGAGCCTAACCAACACTGTTAATAGCAAAAGATATTTAAGGCTTCATTGCCTTTCTTTTTGACAAAAATAAGGATGGACATTAATTATCTTAATTACATATCTTGGATTTGGGGTCTTCAGCTATAAATAAAAAAAAATGTCTCTAATTTTATTTATTTTTTTAATGCCTCATGTGTCAAATTGTCCTCCTGAAAGATTAGGTTCTGACCTCAAATGGCATTCAAAAATGGTACAAAATTTGGGCCAAAAAGATCACTCGGATCTCTGTTCTTGTCATGCAGGACGATAACTGGGGAGAGACCACCACTGTCGTCACTGGCACTTCCGAGCACAGCATCTCAAATGAGGACCTCACACGAGTCACCAAAGATTTGGAGGAGTCGACACCGTTGGAGTGCAAACGCTTCATCGGCCCGGCGCTCGGAGGCTGCCTGAGCTTCTTCGCTCTGGTCACGCCTCTAGCCTTCCTCATCCTCCCGCAGGTCCTGTGGCGAGATGCCCTCGAGCCCTGCGGGACTCCCTGCGAAGGCCTTTACGTCTCTCTCGCCTTCAAGCTTCTGGTCCTGCTCATCTCCTCCTGGGCGCTGTTCCTCCGCCCGCCCCGAGCTACCCTCCCACGTTTCTTTGTCTTCCGCTGCCTACTGATGGTGCTGGTGTTCCTGTTCGTGGCGTCGTACTGGCTCTTCTACGGTGTTCGGGTGCTGGAGCCCAGAGAGAGGGACTACAGGGGGATTGTGGAGTATGCCGCCTCACTGGTTGACGCCCTGCTCTTCATCCAGTACCTGGCTCTGGTGCTGCTCGAGGTCCGACACCTGCAGCCGGCTTTTTGTCTTAAGGTGGTCCGGAGTACGGATGGAGCCAGCAAGTTTTACAACGTGGGTCATCTTAGGTGAGTGACTGGCCCTGGAAACTTTTTCACAATATGACTTGCTCAGAAGTGGTCCTTTTCTTGTTACATTTTTCATAGTATTAATAAAAATTTCACATGTTGTCACGATGCCTGGTTTTTAGGTTAATTAAGATGCCGTGCAAGTTTCCAACCCTTGTTATTTTTATTTTGCTTCCAAGTAACCTGATTTTCTTCGACGTTTTTGTAGAGTGCACTGGCGTGGAATGGTAGAAGTGGAAACGTAGCCTGAACATGTTTTCTCCAGACCGAGAAATTATGAGGGGCCCTATTTTAGTAATAAAAGTCTAGTCTAGCTCTAAAACAAAAGCTGTAATCCAGCCAAATGCCCAGTTAATTTTTGGATAATACTTTATTGATAAGATCCCCCTCTAAGGTATACCTACCAATATTATCTTAGATTATCTCAGAGTAATTTCAGCAAAATAAGAATAATTTAGTTTAATTTAAATTAAGAAACTTCTTTGAGGCATAAACTGATGCCAAAGCATTTCATCTGCAGCCTCACTCAGAGTAAAGTATGGTGTCATCTGCATAAATTTACGCTTTAACTGTAGACATTTTCCTCCCAATGAACCCTAACATTAAACAGGGCCTAGAACTGAGCCTTGTAGGACTCCTATCAAAAACATTCTGGAATCAAATGTGACTCTTAACCCCACCTGCAGCGGTTCTTACCAACTTTGACATAAAGTATCCTGGTTTATATGTGTACAGTAGCTTTCCACCCCTTTTCATGGGGTTGAAACCGTATTGGGACAACATGAAATCATTTCCAGGTTTTAAAATCCTCCCCAATTTATTCGCAAGCTTTTTCATCTTGAAATAATTACAACGCCTTAGGTTGTCATTTTTACATCTGAAACTCGTGAGAATATCAAAACATTCACAGAACTTGGATATTAGAATTAAGTTTGTGCCACTACAGCAGGTTACAGCATACAGATTGTTTAGTCTAAATGTATTTTAAGGTTTTAGGACATTCCAGGGTTGAAGATGGAATCCAGGAAACACTTTCAGCCTCAGATGGTTTATTTTTCTATAATTTTCTGCCCCAGAGTAGAAGCCTTCACCTCTCTGCTCCTGATAATAATGTTTTATCTTAATGTTGCTTTGGAATGGGCTGTAATTACACTTTTTGTTTATTTCATGAAATGATGTACAAGTACATTTACAAGCAATTGCTTATATAAGTGTCTAGAATCTAGCAGTGGATGCTTGACCGGTTCTGTCCTCTGATTTGTTTGTAGCATCCAGCGAGCTGCGGTCTGGGTGTTGGACCGGTATTACAGCGACTTCTCCGTCTACAACCCTGCTGTGGTCAACCTTCCGAAGTCCATCCTGTCAAAGAAGATGACAGGGTTCAAGGTTTACTCCCTGGATGGTGAGTGATTTGGCACGCAATCATCAACCCTCTAAGATCACTTTTACCTCACACTCCTTATGGTTATTCAACAGAGGACGTTATTCCCCTTTTGTTCTTGCTTGGGTATGAACATTAGATGAAAACCTGTCATGCAAACCACTAAATCCTCCCTCTGCATGTGTCGTCTTGCAGAAAGCACCACCAATAACTCCACGGGCCAATCGAGGGCCATGATCGCAGCGGCTGCCAGGAGGAGGGACAACTCCCACAACGAGTATTACTACGAGGAGGCGGAGATGGAGCGCAGGATCCGCAAGCGCAAAGCCAGGTCAGATACAGTTGGCAGATTGTGTCGAGGCAATAATCCACTGCGGGGTGAAACCTGAGAGCTGGACCAGAATCTATTCTTCTGTTTCTTTATTCCTGTTCAGAGTAAACAGGCATGTAGTGACGAGAGAGCAATCATGAAGGCTGCTGGGGATATCATTAGGTCTTTCCATCATGTAAACTCTGACAACCTGAGTTAAGCCTTCATTTGAATGAGTCATGGTAGACCTGTTCTCACATGTTCTCGTTGGTCTGCTGTTTTCATTAGGGAAAAGCTTGATTAATTGGCAGTCTGCTGCCTCAGAGCAGCAGTCCTGAATGATGAGCTTATTCTTGATTTTTCATGCAGACTGTTTATTTAGAGCCAAGGTATTGTTTTCAGAGGAACACATAGTTTCAGTTTTGCTTACCTCAGTTGAACTGTTTACCATGTATATCCTGGTTTCACAACCTGATATTTGTCATTGAATGTAATAGAATGTAATACCCCACTGAAATAGGTAGAAATAACTGTTGGTCGGACACTCCAGTTGCTCCAATGACCCTAAACATACAACCAGGGCTACAATAAAATGGTTTACAATCATTATTCAGGTCAGAATGGCCCAGTCAAAGTTCACACCCAAATCCAACTGTGGCAAGACTTGATAACCGATGTGCACAGATGCTCCCCATCCAGTCAGACTGAGCTTGAGCTATTTTTCCAAGAGCAAAGGGGAAAATCTCCCTATATAGGTGATAACTGCAGCAGGAGGTGGTTCTATAAAACATTATCTCATTAGGACTGAACACATATGCACGTCACATTTTCCTGATTTTTATTTGGCAAGAAAAAATCAAAAATTACCAAATTACTTTGCATTGTTATTTACTGAAAAGTTCAAGAATGTTATAGAAACTGGTAAAAGCCTGGGATTTTGAAAGGAAACTGAGTAGCTATAATTCTCATCTCCCTAATGACAAATCCTTTTATTTTTCAATGTGAGATATTGACTATTCATAATGACTCCATACAATCCCATCAAAATTTTTTCCTTTACCTTAACCATCTTACACAAGCACTTTACCCTCCAGAAATGCTGTATTAAATGCTCGATGTTCCTTCATTTTTATTTATTCATTATATTAGATGTCAAGGTGTTGTCATGCTAAACTGCTTGCCACCTGCCTGGTGTTTTTGAACTCTTTTTTTTTTTTTGTTCTGATTCAGGCTGGTTGTAGCGGTAGAAGAGGCCTTCACGCACATCAAGCGTCTCCACGAGGACGAGGTGGCCTCGTCTCCTAAACACCCCAGAGAGGTGATGGACCCTAGGGAAGCCGCCCAGGCGATCTTCGCCCCGATGGCCCGGGCCATGCAGAAGTACCTGAGGACCACACGGCAGCAGGCCTTCCACAGCATGGAGAGCATCCTCACACACCTGCAGTTCTGCATCACTCACAACATGACGCCCAAGGTGAGTTTCAAATGTTTCCATTGGACCACTTGCTTTGCAACAAAAACAGATTTTACAGCTGGTGTTAAGTTATGTGGAAGTCTTTGACTGAAAAACTTCATCACCTGTTATCAATCCACTTATACTGTAAACATCAACTATTTGAGGCAACCTGATGGAGTATTTTATTTTACATGGTTTTATAAGGCTTTAATGCAGCTATACTTGCTTGCAAATGTTATTGGTCTTGATCAGTTCTCCAGTCTCTCTAAATGTCTTTCAAAGATTTTCTTTGGACTTTGGGGGCTTTTTCAGTCCTGTCTTCAGAGAAATGTATTTGTCACAGCACAACAGCAAACCTACCAGGACATGGCTGTTTACATAAACTGACAAGCTGCACAGGAAGAGCAATAATCATAGCTGCAGCCAAGAGGTCCATGGTAACTGTGGAGGAGATGCAGAAATCTGCAGCTCAGGTGGAAGAATGTGACCAAACCGTCTCGTCTTTACTGAAGAGTGTTAAGATGAAAGACAGCGAAAAAAAAAAGTAATGTAAGAGAAAGATCTTCTGGTCAGATGAGACCAAAACTAAACTTTTTGGCCTATGTGCAGGATGATGCGTGTGGGTAAAAAACCGTGCACATCACGCTGGCATCAAGACACAATTTGTTTGGAAATATTTGTTAATCCTTCGAAAGAAATACCAAAGATAACAGTTTAACAGACAGAAAATAGTGTTTTTAGCAAGAATGAGGTGTTTCCTAAAAAGCTGTTTACTGAGAACTTGACTGAGAGTAGATGATCCTTTTGAGGGATGACGTATCTCCAAGGTCTTGAAACCATGTTTTCGTTGGATATTTCTCCCATTTCCTTAATATGTCGTTTTCATTTAATGTTCATCTGGTTAGTTTGCCCTCCTCATCCCACTTGCCTTGTTTCACGGCACAATGTCTCGTCATAATAAGATAGGAGGCCTGGATTGAAAATGCCCCAAACCAAAAGAAAAACTTCAAGGCTTCAGGACGTTTGGAAAACTGTATATCAAGACCACTTTAAATGATTTATGAGAAAACTGGCTGTTTGGAAGCAAAATCATAAAAAATTATTTACAAACACAACTCATGTTTTTCTATTATTATATGCATGAAGTACATGGTGCTCAATACAGTTGCCTCTTTCTCTCAGCCTATAAATGCTAGGATTAATAAGATAATCTATAAAAAATTAAAGCATGATCAAATTAAGTGAAACACATTCAATAATTACAAATAAGATATTAAATAAAATCGTGCTAAAAATAAATAAGAGACTTCAAAGCTCCATAAATAATCCACAGTATCTGCACTCATTTATGTGGCTTGGATGAACGCGGTCTCTGCTTGTCACACTGAAGCATCTCAGGCCTTTTCCCCACAGCAGATAACAACACAGATCATGTACTGGTAAATAAATTATACCTTACCGCTTACAGCTAATAGGTAATATACTTATTATAGGCATGTAAAAAAGTGAAAAGGGCATTAAATTACATGCCATAGTTTTTGCAAACTTTTGAACATTTTTTTATTTGCCAAGCAGTGCATACAACCAGAACAGGCACTGAAGCTCATCGAAAGCAGTACGTTCACAAGATGATTGCATGGTTTTATTTATTTTAGTTAACTTTAGAGGAAAAGCATTAGGGATTTTTAATTTCATGAGGTTAGTCTTCTTTAAATCAATCATAGTCCCTGCATTCCTGGATGTAAAGTTGAGCAACATGTTCATGAGATAGTGATCACTTTTGTTTTGTTTTTGTTGGCCTTTATCATCTTAACTGTTAACAAGGTTCTTACACTGTCTCTAATTTGATTTCCATATTTTCCACGTCTGAATAAGTGTAAAAAATAAGATTTTGGAAAAATGTTTGTATTTTCAGATATTATTCCCTGTTCCTTTTATATAAATGTTGTCTTTCCTTCCATACTTCCTTCTTTGTGTCTTTCCTCTCTCCTCTACTTTCTCCTCTCGTGTCCATCCTTCCTACGTCACTCTCTCTCCTATGTCCGTCTTTCTTTTCATTCCTTGCTTTCTTCCTCATGTATGTTTTTCTCTGCCTCCTTCCTTGTGTTAGTTCCCTCTTCACTCATTCATCCCCTGCTTTCCTTCCTCTCTTCCTTGTGCCCTTCTGTCCTCATGGTGTCTTTCCCTCCTCCCTTTTGCTCTTCCTACCTTCTTGGTGTCCTGCCTTCATCCCTTTCTTGTTTCCTACCTCCCTTGCTTCTGTCTGTCTTTCTTTCCTTTTCTTGCCTCCATTCCTTCCTTGTGTTCTTCATTCTTTCCTTGCATTCTTTTTAATTCATGTGTCCTTCCTTCCTTTTCTTTTTGTCTTTAGTTTTTTCCTTCTCTCCAATTTTTTGGTTTTTGCTGGTCCCATACATGAACCCTGCCTGCTGTACACATATTTACCATAAATTCACAGTGAATGTTTGTATTTTGTAATTTATAAGGAAAGTTGGGGATTAAGGAGGCTGGGAAAGCATCAGACATTAACCTTCAGATTTATTAGTGCTGGAATGTTCCTCCTGATAAAAAAATATTCACCATACTCCATCCGCAGATGAATCAATGTTAAATATGTGTTTCCTTCCTGATTAACCTCCAACACTATCACTCTCTCTGCATCTTTGTCAGGCTTTCCTGGAGCGATACCTGACCCCAGGCCCCACCATGCAGTACCAGCAGCAGAGTGGCAGGGGGCGCCAGTGGACTTTGGTAAGCGAGGAGCCCGTCACCTCGGGCCTTCGGCAGGGTCTGGTCTTCTCCCTGCGGCGCCTGGACTTCTCTCTGGTCGTCACGGTAACACCGCTTCCTTTCCTGCGGCTTGGGGAGGAGTTCATCGACCCAAAGAGCCACAAGTTCGTCATGCGGCTGCAATCGGAGACCTCGGTGTGAAGGCGGCAGATGAATCTTTTTTTTCTTTTATCCTGCAGCTCGCTCCTCTTGGATGTGACAGGACACTTTATTGTCATCCAATCATACTCCCCCTCTTCTATGACGCAAACCAATCAAAAGGAGGAGCGCAGCTTCTCTCATCATCAAACTGTGATTGGCTCTATGATTGTTCCAAAATAAGCGGATGCCTTTTGGCCACCAGTGTTTTCTTTTTAAAAGGTTTGTCTCTTGTTTTGCTTTAACCACTGAACTCCAGTGGTGTGATGACTCATCACACGAACACAAGAGGAAGGAAGAGATTATGTCACATCCTGTCTCTCTCTATTGCATCTCTCTGGTGATGATGTTTCCTCTGTCACCACATGGACCTGCTTTTATATGAGAGCGAGTGGCTTTTATTGTTTTAACCTACAGAATGTAGCATAAGTTGATGTCTGTTTTTGGTGATGCAGCCTTTTTAAAATGTCACTACTTCGATCAGTTTAAGCGCAGAGACAGAACATTTTCAGCTGGCATTAACATGCGATGCTGCACCTAATTTGGATGCACAAGTTTGACGGATTTTCTCAGTGCCAACAAATCTAGTGAGATGAACTGGGAATACCCAAATCTATTAACAGTTACAGCTTAAACATGGTACAAAATGTAATTTGCTTTGCATTGCTCTGACAAATGGCTATTTTAAGCTGATGAGTATCACTTTTAAGTATTTTTGGCAGTAGGATTCTGAGGTGAAACCTGCCAAAAATAAACCGAACTATCTGACTCAGTGCATCTTCATCCCTTTAAGGCTAAATGTGTGTAATTTAAGTAGTTAAATTGCCTGTTTTTGGCCACAATGAGCTCATTTTGGACAGATAAAGAGCTTCCTCAGGCTTGTCCTTTAACGCACACTGAAGATGGCCTTGATGCTCGACTTTCAGCGGGATTTTATTGGAGAAAAATGCACAAAGCATCTGCAGGCTTTGCGATTTTACTAGCATAATAGGAGTAAAAATCAGGGTCCCTCTCTGCTGTTAACAATTAAATGTGGTTTGTCTTCATGGTTTACGGTTAGGTTTAGTTGTCAGCTCTTCACAGCAAGCGTTACAGTACACACATGAATCAGAACAGTCCGGAGAACCAGAGTGCCTGCAGCTAGGTGCTGCCTGCAGCTTTGCATCAGATTCATTATTGCCTGAGCCTTCAGCAGGACACTTGCCCTAACAACCACTCCTGGTTGCCTGCCCTCAGATTGAGTCCTGTTACTGTCATTGCGTATGTCCTAAAAAGCTATTCTTAAGAGCTAAACTTGTGGGTGAGTTCAGGCCTGATTCAGAGGAAAAGCTAATTCTGGACAGGGTTTTTTGAAGTTTTTTTTTTTTGCTATTTAAAAGAAAAAACAACTGATAATTGACAGATTTACCAGTCAATTATCAGTTTATTAATGTTTTACCAAATTTAATGTTCAGAGGTGCTAAAATTGACCCTTTAGAAATTTGATATTACTTTTGTCAACATTTTATCCATAATGTCGGAGCCTCAACTAACCAAAAAAATCCTAATGAAGAATAAATTCAGGAAGATGAGGAAGACGCAACACTGATTTAACAGATCATTTGAAGCAAACACACAAACGTTAAATGTGTGAATTTTGTATTAAAAGGTCTCTAGCAAAGATTCCAGTTTTCCAAAATGGTTTAGCTTATAAAGCGGGTATCAATAGTTTTTATTTTTTTTTATTTTGCTAAAAAAGTGGAAACTACAGGTTTTTTTTTATCTCAGTGTAGTTCCAGTTGTAAGTGTGAGTCTATGACCTTACAATAGATAAATGTCCCAAACCAGACGTGCGATTGTAACTCCTCTGATCACCTCCTCGCCTTGTGCCGCTTCAGTCGGACCTTTACTCTGCCTTCTCTCTGCAGACGTGGAGGATCTGCAGGAGGCTGCTCTTTCTGCAGATGCCGACACTCCATCTGTTCAGCCACAGTCCAACTCTTTGCCTTTTCTGTCAAGTTTTCGAATTAAGCAAAAAAAGCTCCTCTCATATAAACTCTGAAGTGTTTGAAGTTTCATATGAGCAATCCTGATTTTTTTTTTTAAAGAAAAGCATGAAAAGAGCTATTTTGGGCTCCATTTTTTTATTTTGAAAACTTAACTTTTGTATCATTTTGAGGTGACTAAGTTATGATGCAATTTTCTGAATGATTTTACTTAAATGAAAAAAGAAATAAGTGACTTGTAAAGGAGAAAAAATGTAGCTTTGTGTTTTCATTTTTTGGTAACAGTAGATGGTAAAGTGTTTTAGACATTTTCTATTATTAAACCATTTATTCCTAATACATCCTGTCTTTGTCACCTGTTTCTGAGCTGTTCGGGTCATATTGCTCAACCTCAGCAGCTTCTGATCTTCTGAGTCCTGCTGCAGAAAAAGTGTCCTCAGGAATTTAACCTTAAAGAGAAGCTGAGAGCTTTTTACAAAGAGTTTTAGGAGAAATGTCTGTGAGTGGAAGATGGCTGATGTGGTAGGCGTGTGGTTTCACAGCTTCAAAAACGGACAGAGAGCCCTTCACTTCCTGTTCTCAGTAACTCCCCGAGGCTCTTCAGACGCTTCGACGTTTCTCTGACTGCCGACGAAGGGAGCGAACAAAGCCGTTCCTTCGCTGCTTCCTCCGGTGAGTTCCAACCCTGTGTTGATCCATCCCATGTTCATCTTCTGTTGGAATGTAAAGTTTCGCATCAGGAGTTGTTAATATGCTGATGATGGAAGATGATGGTGACTGACGTGGTGAGTTTTGTGTGTGAACATAGAGCCAGCTGGAGACATGAACGTTTGTTACATCCTGGATGGGGTTCTGATCCTGTACGGCATCATTCTCACTATCCTGTACTGCAGGCTGAGGGTAAGACGTGAAAACGGGACGTCAAAAAATCTGTTTCACGTTTATACAGTGTAATGGGGAGGTTTCACTGCAAGAATCCTTTAGTTCAAAAATGAAGCTGATTTTGCTTTATTTTTGTTTAAAATCTATAATTCCTCTTTCTGTTTTCATTTTTTATAGATGCGTCCCTCCAACAAAGCTTCTTCCAGTCACCCCGAGGTAAAAAATAAAGCTGCATGTGTTTTTGTGTAGAATAAATTGGGGTGGCATATTTTCAATGTGATTTCCCAGCTTTGGCGTACTTTCGTTGTTTTTTGTGCTCGAACTGTCGTCGTTCTTCAAACCCAACCTCACTCAATCATTTCCTGTAAGCTCGAGTTGACCACCGATCTGCATTATTTATTTTCACACTCAAGAGTTTCCACCGGTGGCTCTGCTGTCAGATCTTGCTTCCTGCTGTTGTTTTCATGCATCTTAAACTTTTCAGATGAATTTAAATGAAAATGCACTTCTGTGTCTTCCAAAGAGGGGAGATCAAGCTATGTAGCACATTTATTTCAGAATGATGGCGCTTAAGTCCTGCTGATGATCTCTTTGTTTCTATCCCTCAGAAGAATCCCACAAGTGGAGGCATCTATGAGGTGAGACTGCTCATTTTAATGCTTAAAAAGACCTTAAAAAAGGCACATGAGGGCAAAAGTGACAGCCTATTGTACAGCCGAGGGTAAAGCCCTAATTTTTTCTTTTAGTTGTAGAATAAAGCAGCAGGCTGCCACTCTTTTACACTGACTAGTTGTAAGAAACTCTCACAGAAAGCTGTTTTTACCTTTGCATCAGCATGTTTTTCAGTGCGTATGTTTGTGCCCTGCAGGGTCTGACGTCCCGCACTGCTGACACCTACGAGACTATCAAAATGGACAAAAAGCCCATTGTGTGACCTCCTTAAGGATGCTGAGCAGAAAAAATGTAGCTTTATACTCTCGTTATATTAACTTTTTTGAAACTTTTAATGTAACTTTTTTCCCTGTTTTCCTTTTGTAAAATATTTCTCCTTTATTTTGTTTCTACACAAAATGATAAAACCTATAAATTAATTTAACAAGTTACCAATAAAGCAGTGTCTGAGTGTTTTCAGGATGTTTTTTCGGTGTTTCCCAGCTGGTTTTAGTCGGGTTTAAAAAAGAAAAACCAAAAGTCTGAACATATTTTTTTGTTTCTGTTTACTAGTTCCCATTTTTAAGTCTTAAATTAATACTTGTAACTTCATTCTACATGACTAAGGCCACGGTTAGCGAGCTTGTCGATACTTTCTTTTTTACAGCGTTGATGTTTATTTCACCATATGTTTTTAAAACACTTAATACCCTAAAGATATTTATATCTCACCGACATTGTTCGCCAGTTACGTAAAAAACATTCAAAAGGCTTCACTTTGTGTGGGTGATGTCATCTGCTCGCATCTATTTGTGGGTTTTTGAGGTTTGTAAAATAACCCAGAATTAGGAAACACTCAGTTTTCAAAAATTAAAACAACAGCTTTAAGGATAATTTGAGTCAGAACAAGAGTTTTGACATTTGAAGCTCTTATTATGAGAAAACTTTACCATTCTGAAATTTGACTTTACTTTATTCATAATTTAACTGTAAATCAACAGACCTTTCTAGTAGACCTGTCTACAGTGTGATGCAAAAAGATTCACGGTTCCCTTTTTAATGCTACAACCACAAACTTCAGCATATTTTAGTGGGAGTTTTTGGGGATGTACCAACACCAAGCAGTGCATAGTTGTGAAGTGGAAGGAAAATAATACATTCTTTTTATTTTTGTAAAAGAATCCATTCTTTTCTAAATAGTTCAAGCTCAGTCAGTTTTGACTGGGAGCGTATGTGATTATAAATTAGATTTAGATGTGGCCTTTGACTAGGCCATTTTAATACATCTTAACCATTCCATCATATCTGACTGTATGTTTGGGGTTGTTGTCCTGCTGGAAGGTGAACTTGTGCCTCAGTCTTGCATCTTTTGCAGCTTCTAACTGGTCTTCCAGAGTTGCCCTGTATTTAGCTCTATTCATCTACAAATTAAGTCCAACCAGCTTCTGTAACTCTGCCAAAACAAAGCATCCATGCTGTATGAAATCACCATGTTTCACAGCAGGGCTTGTAAGGTGGGATGATGTGGAGTGTTAGTTTTTCATCACATATAACATTATGTACAAAGTAGAATTTTGGTTTAATCAGACCAAAGCACCTTCTTCCACATGTTTGCTATGTCCTCTTCTTGGTTTATGGCTCAATAACATTTTTTTTCTTCCCATACTTTCATAAAAGCAAGCATAAATCAGTGGAGGGGCCAAGAAGCCCATGGTAACTCTGGAGGAGCTGCAGAGGTCTACAGCTCAGGTGGGAGAATCTGTAGAAAGGAAAACTATTCCATCAGACCATAAATCAGGCCTTTGCATTTTCTTTTTTTTTTATTGTGTGTTTGTAAACTAATGTTGCACATCACCCTAACCACACCATCCCCATGATGGCACATGGTGGTGGCAGCTTCATGCTGTGGGAATTCCTTCTGCAATGGCAGGGAAACTCGTAAGAGATTGTGAGAAGATGAACTGAGACAAATACAGGACAATCCTGGAAGAAGACATGTTAAGACTTGAGGACGGGGTGGAAGTTCACCTTCTAGCTGGACCACAATCCTAAACAGACATTTAAAGTTAAGGTCAGAGGTGTCCAAACTTTTAGTTACATTGGCCAAAATAGTCGAGATGAAAGTACTTGTGGGCCACAATGTAAAAATAATTTAACTTGAATGAAATGAAATGTAGTTACATTTCTTTTTCAAGAAAGCTGATCTAAATAAATTAAAATTGAAAAAGAGTTTCACACATTTGGTGTAATTAAAGAAAGGCATACAATTTCCTAAATATTCAACGGCTGATTTTGTTTTATTTTCTCTGTTTAATTTGGGTCTTCTCTCAGCAACAAGAATGGATATGGGTCACTCTTCCTTTTAAAGATGGTTGCTGTATTCAGCCAGTTTTAAGGAATCTGTGCACCCAGGTTTGCTTCTGAGCAAAGATCTCTGGAAAGCAAAAACCATGGTTACTAAAAGACAGGTGCATTAAACACCTGTGGAACCTGGTGCACAAAATTATTGGACACCAAAGTATATTCATGAAAGGTCCAGTCAAAGTCGAGACCTACACTCACCGGCCACTTTATTTAGGTACACCTTGCTAGTACCAGGTTGGACCCCCTTTTGCTTTCAGAACTGCTTAATCCTTTGTGGCATAGATTCAACAAGGTACTGGAAACATTCCTCAGAGAGTTTGGTCCATATTGACATGATAGCATCACACAGGTGCTGCAGATTTATCGGCTGCACACCCATGATGTTAATCTCCCGTTCCACCACATCCCAAAGGTGCTCTATTGGATTGTGATCTGGTGACTGTGGAGGCCATTTGAGTCCAGTGAACTCATTGTCATGTTCAAGAAACCAGTCTGAGATGATTCGTGCTTTATGACATGGCGCGTTATCCTGCTGGAAGTAACCATCAGAAGATGGGTACCACTGTGGTCATAAAGGGATGGACATGGTCAGCAACAATACTCAGGTAGGCTGTGGCGTTGACAGGATGCTCAGTTGGTACTAAGGAGCCCAAAGTGTGCCAAAAAAAATATCCCCCACACCATTACACCATCACCAGTCTGAACGGTTGATACAAGGCAGGATGGATCCATGCTTTCATGTTGTTGACGCCAAATTGTGACCCTACCATCTGAATGTCGCAGCAGAAATTGAAACTCCTCAGACCAGGCAACATTTTTCCAATCTTCTATTGTCCAATTTTGGTGAGTCTGTGCGAATTTTAGCCTCAGTTTCCTGTTCTTAGCTGACAGAAGTGGCACCCGGTGTGGTCTTCTGCTGCTGTAGCCCATCCGCCTCAAGGTTCGACGTGTTGTGCGTTCAGAGATGCTCTTCTGCATGTCTTGGTTGTAACGAGTGGTTATTTGAGTTACTGTTGCCTTTCTATCAGCTCGAACCAGTCTGGTTATTAAACTCTGACCTCTGGCATCAACAAGTCATTTGCGCCCACAGATCTGCCGCTCACTGGATATTTTCTCTTTTTCGGACCATTCTCTGTAAACCCTAGACATGGTAGTGCGTGAAAATCCCAGTAGATCAGCAGTTTCTGAAATACTTAGACCAGCCCGTCTGGCACCAACAACCATGCCACGTTCAAAGTCACTTAAATCACCTTTCTTACCCATTCTGATGCTCGGTTTGAACTGCAGCAGATCATCTTGACCATGTCTACATGCACTTTCCATCCAATCTGACTGAGGTAGAGCAAAGTGTTGACTCAGGTTGGCAGAACACAAATCATACTACACTTTTTAGATTTTAATTTATTTATATTTGTATTTATATTTAACAATTTGTCCTTGTAACACAGTTATGCATTACTTTGGGATGGTCTGGCTCATCAGTTTCCAATTAAATACATTTAAGTGTTTTGTTGTAATTTTAATTTTGATTTGGCTTGTAAAATAAGTTTTTTGTTAATAATTGTTATGCAACTTTTGCGCAGCTCTCATAGTGTCAGCAGCAGTCTGTAACAACGCCAGAAGGGAGATTTCCCACTGAGCATCAAGGTTGTATGTAGCATTGTGGGATGTTTTTACATTCCTTCCTCCTGATGGATTTACATAGGAACATAACTGGAAACATATTCAAAACAGATTTATGAGCAGCAGGTGACTGTTTGCCCCGAGGCTCCTCACGCTGATATGATGCAATTACTTCATGATGCACGTCTGGATTAAGCTGTGCAACAAAAGAGTTACTGAATGCTGCAGTAAACAGGCTGTCCATCTTTTGTTTGGCTCTTTTAGAGTGCCATCACCTTGTACAGTGTCATGGAAATTTCTTTTTCAGTGAATTAAGCAGCATGATATAATACAGTTGCTTGTGCGTTGTTTTTTAATTGGTTCTCACTAGAATTAAAATTTGCACAGCTGCACATCAGCAGCTGGATTCCTCAAAAAGGTGAACTTTATGCAATGGGTGAATCAGTGTAACTGTGGGGTATTGTTTATTTAGCCTGGGATAAAAATAAAACTTAACACCATAATGTCACCTGCTGCAAAACATCTGGATGAATGAATGAAGACGTTCTTTGCTGAATGCAGCTACTAAATCAACAGATAAGCCACTGAAACTACACAAACATCTCTGATACACCTACTGTTTTAGAAAACCAACGTGCACATCAAATCGTGATGCATTCACTGGGCCTGGGAAATGTAGGTTTTAGTTAAAAATCACAACAGAGATTAAATAACACTTGAATATTTAAACTAATGTTAATAATTTAATGGATGCATTCTGTTGGGATGTTTATTCTTCATATAATAGGTTTCGTATTTTGTTTGTCATTAAAATACAGATGGATGCACAAATAGAAGAAATCAGCCACAATTCTACAGAAGCTGCTTTCTACCTGGTCACATTCAGTGTGTTGTCTCGTGTGCTAATTGCACCCTTTTTAGATAACTAGCATGCACTAGTAACATTGAATAAACCAAAAGTAAGTATTTCTAAACCTTCAAGATCAGAAACAAGCCTTTAAACTTCACAATTTTTGTGAAGAGAAACTTGAGAAGAGAAACATGTCTGCAAGCTGTCACTTTTGCAACTAAAACAAAAAGGTTCTCTGTTGTCTGTATTATTTTCTTTCTCCTTAATTCTTGTTTTGTATTTGTTTGTGTAAAAATTTGAAACATTTTGGATCAACCACACATCCAAAGATAAATCTGCTTTATATGCGTTTGTAGATAAGGGTGGTGCATTGATTAGTTGATTAGGAAACAAAATTATAAAACTCATCAGTAAAGACAGACAAAAGCCAGATGTGTTTCTTCAAATCACATAATGACTATATTTACAGTGTCACACTGCAGTAAGCAGTGGCTGTTCCTTATATGAGTGATGATGGCTCACTGCCCAGGGTGGCATCTTATCAGGGGTTATACAAGCAGAGACAGAATTATTTTGGGGGTTATGCTAAAAAAAATAATAAAATCTGGACATAACTAGCTGAGCCAACTTTATTTATAAAGCATTTATAAACACTTCACCCACCAATGGTGCGATGTTTCCCTCACTTATAGGCGCAAAATTAAGGACTACCTGTATTTAGTACTTTGTTAGTTAATTTCAGCCTCAGCTGTGGTGGGCAGGTTTCTGTTTATGTACCTAATTGTATGTATATGTCTGCGTATATATATATATTATATATATATATATTATATATAATATATATATATATATAATATATATATATATATATATATATATATATATATATATATATGTATGTGTGGTTTTGTTTATTGTTTTCTTAAAATATAATAAATAATCTAACGTTGCAAATACTTGAATTTTCACAGCCACCTGAACGCGTCATTCTTTGTAGGCGTAAACTATCCAGATTAGGGCGGGGCTTAATAGAACAGGTGTAGCAGCGGTTCTTACCTGTGCAGGTTGTGTTGCGCCTCTGCGTGACAAGTGGGCAGGTTTCTGTTAAACAAATACTCGCTCTCTTTTTTTCCAAAGTGTTTTTTTTTTAGTGACACTTAATTCTGCTCCTATTTGACTGTTTGCATTCACCTGTAATGAAGTTCGAGCGGCTCGCAGGAACAACCTTACCGTCTACTCGTGGACCAATCGGGATTTTAAGTTTAAAAACCCCACAGAGGAGCTGAAGAAGAGGGAGAACAATTCCTGCATCTGCCTGCCTGCTGAGGAGCGTTTCTGGACTTTAAGCGGACACACATTATGAATTCTTAACATGACATTTCAAACAACCAAGAAGGGAGACTAACTGTTACTGTTCGGGCTACAGATGGAGGCGATCAGGACACGGACTGAGCTTCTGCTTCTTCTTATCGGTGAGTTTTCTTTGGAAATTTATCACACGTTTTGTCCAACCAGTTCTGAATCATTAGGTTAAGACTGGAATGATTAAGTTTAAATCTGATAATGTTTATTAGTGAAAAGCTAAGGTAAAACAGCATTTATTTATTTGAAGGTGAGGTTTTCGCTGAAGATCACTCTTATCTTAAATAACACTCAGGCTGCAGTCACCTTAGAGAGAAAGCAGCGCTGTGGGTGTTAACATTAGCAATGGGACACATTTACACTGTTAAGATAAGAACTTTAATATTTTCTGTAAGTCTACTATGTCATTTAATGTAGTTTTATATGCATTTTATTCAGATAAAGTAAAATCAGAATGCTGTTGGTGAGGTTTTATTCTAAGGAATTTTAGAGTTAAATCTGTCCTTTAGACATGATGTGTCACACATTTTCAGTTATTTACTTTCAGAATATTTGTTGACAGCATTTAGAAAAAAAAACACCTAGCCTGTTTGACAACTATTACATCTCGTAAAATCTGTTTTCTGCTGCTACTGAGAGGCTTTGTGTTCCTTTTTGGAACTGGCCTTCATGCACTCCACAGCTGATGTCTACTTCTCCGCTTTTTATAATAGGGCAGAAAAAAAAGTCTTGTAAAGACCTTCATGCTTGCAATGTCTAAAAGAGTTCAGATGTTGATCTTCAGCTCTTTACAGGTGGTGACACATGTTTGCTCACTGTGTGAGCTGTTCTTGTTAAGGAAATTCAACATATTTTTAAAATGTTTAACATTATGCAAGTGACTGGCTCAGGCTCTGTCAAAGCTCAGATGAAGACTTTTGTGGTAAGAAATGTTACATTTGTTCAGATGTGGCTGCTCAGCACAGTTCATCAAAAACCTTCCTGAAGAACTTTTGGGGGAAAGTTTGGATTTGCTTTTTTCTTTTGCGTTTTATGATCATTTCTGTGAAAAATCTGCTTAATTTACTGTAATATGAACAGACATCTCCTGTGTTGAAATGCAAGCATTTTTTTAGGCCTGTAAAAGAGTCAGAGTGTTTCTGAAGCTTTAAACAAATTTTGATATTTCCTAAAGTGGACTGTAAACAACCAATAACATGACACTGAGACATCGGTCTGAATCTTTTTAACCTTTCGCTCATAATTTTAACTAAACAATAAATAAAACAATAACTGAACACAAAACGTTTTGTAAAACAATCTTGGTGTATATTTTGCTAAATTAATTGATCTCCATTTCAAACTGTGAAATACACTACAATAAGTATATTTTCAATGCAGTTCAGTTTATTTATACTGGAACATTTAAGAAAAATTGTTCAGAGGACAGTAGAAAAACATTGAGATAACATTTCCACACATTCACTTCAGTGCTGAAAGGTCCCAGAGTTTTACAGGATGGGTGGGGTTGAAGAATGCTGGAGTCTTCTTGCTGACATTTTCCTCCCAGACACAAAGTTAAATCAACAGATACGTTAAAAATGTGCTGAGCAGGGACAGATGTTGCAGCTGATGTTCAGCAGCATTAATTCTGATCACGTGCAGGTTGGTGGGATTTTCTGCTGACCTGTGTGGTATTTTCAACATGCTCATTTATATTCTTGTAAATAATGCGGGATTGATGTCAACACCAAAATAGTTGTCAGGTAGGTTCATCTGCTGTTCTGCGTATATTGCATAAAAGATTCAACACTGCATGTTCCTGTGAGACCTCAACAGATACTGCCTCTTTCCTTGTATCCTTGTTATCCTTCCAGTGTACATCTTTGACAACCATCATTAAGTAGGATGCCCTGACCTATCTTTGACAGCACAATGATTACATATTAAAAAATGTATACTGCAGCTTGAAAACACAACTTCCATCTGACTCCCAAAAATCTGCCTATATGCGCAATTTGGAGGTGCACGCGGTTCTTTTTGGTCACGAGCCCGATTACATGGAGATCCCACCACACAAGGATTTTATGTGCAAGAGGCCCAATCGTGACATGGCACTTGCTGGCATGGAGGCTGTTGAAGCATAGTCAGAGCTGTGTAGGGACATTAAGCTTGTGTTAGAATAATTTGGAAGGCTTTTAGCTCAGTGTGGGTGTGATGAGGTGGTAGCTTTGACTTGAGGCGAATGTAACCAGTTCGGATTCATCTTCTCTTTAGGCTAATTGACGCTGCTGCATGTGGCCCGCACATCAAGGATATGCTACCACTGCTGGTACTGGGTTCATGCAGGTCTGTTCAATGAAACACGTACTGATTCATCCAGCGTTGATGTGCACTCTAAAGCAAAATCTGTTATCCTGTCAAGGATTGATTTCTCAACAAACTTTTCAGGATGATTTTTACCTTAAGAGAACGTCCTGTGTTTCAAAATGTCTATTTGTGCAGTTTCAGTTAAACAGCTAAGAGTCTGAAAGCGTTACCAGTTCAACACAACCTTCTCAGAGATCTCTCCCAGCACCAGATCATCCAGAGTTGATGAATGATTAAGATGGTAAATGGCTTGTACTTGTAGAGCGCCTTATCAAGTCCCCAGAGACCCCAAAGCGCTTCACACTACACTCAGTCATTCACCCATTCATTCACACATTCACACACTGACAGTGGTAAGCTACATTATAGCCACAGCTGCCCTGGGGCACACTGACAAAGGAGACTGATCCATAAGATTTGGGGGGCCTTAAAACTATTATCAAGCACTGTGGTGCAGGATGCACCAAACTGCTAAATGATGCCATCATGACATTTTTTCTCCAGCCCCACTCCATATAGCTCCATAGAGTTATATGGAGCCCCAGATCAATGCAGCTGCCCCCCCAGCTGTTGCTGTGCACTGCCGGTCAGCTAGCTGATAGAAGGCAACCACACTAGTCCTTTTGCTGAGAACAACAACTAATTCTGCTGTTTGGAAATATTTTAGGTAGCGAAAGACTGGTCCGTACCTACACAATAAATGACATTGACTGACTTTAATGTGTGGAGCGTTCCATTCATTTTGCATGGTTTATGACAGCACTTGGGATACAGTGTATTTTTAAGAAAAATATTTTTAAAATGTCATATAAATTCAGTTGTGGAACCTAGAGCTTGGAACAGAAGGCACCTTGATCTCCATCTTGTTTATTTTTCCTTTATTCAAGATAATTTCACCTTAAGTTTATAATTGTTCTTCATGTTGACGTCTTTGTAAGTAGCTTGTCTTTACTTCTGCAGATTAGTTGACTGATTCATGTAGATAGGTTGAGAACAAAAGTAGCCATGCTGTTGCTAACACATTCCCCATTCAAGAACCAACATTTTCTAATCAGATGCCTTTTTATGCTGACTACACTGCTTTACAAATAATATGTTTATGAATTTGCTCAAGCTCCAGAAAGCTTGAGCAAACTTTATTTAAGCAGAAAAAGCACTGGACTGTTGCTCAGTGGTCCAAGGCCCTCATCTCAGATTATCAACCTATACTTACATTGTCTTGTAGTTTAAGTCTCAGGGTATTCAAACAAGGAAACAGCATATGAAGTTGACAAAACTCTGCCTGGAGACTGCAAATAAGAGTTCCTGATTGGTTAACTTTTCCTTTTCTGAACTCAAAACTACTCTAACAGCTACACCCATTTCTTTTTACAGCAAATTAATCAGTCTTATAATGCTGTGGCAAAATCTGAAACTGAACTTGAAAATTGCTGCATTCACCAACAGTGAGCTTTGGAGCTTTTTTCACCTACTGTGTGTGATGGCGAGATAAACTATCAAGACTGGATTAGAGCAATAATTTAATGGTTTAAGTGCAACTTTGGCCAGTTTTGGGGGAGTGATTTATAATCTTGTATCCATTTCCTGATTTACAAAGATCCACACACACCTGCCTTACTTGAATTGCATGTTCTCCTGTCTTTCTTTTTTGAAGAGTGGTTACTAGCATGTTTATACCCCAGGGAAACAGTTGGGAAGTCATTGATTTTAATCTTATTTTAAGACTTTTAGGCGGTACCTCGCAAAAAAAACCAAAACTATTATTTCTTAATGTAAGATCTTTTTCCTCTACTGAATGAGTGTACCTAAATTCAGAAATTATCCAGGAATAAGATCTAATTTATTTGAAGGGTTTTTTCACCAGGAGCGCTTATACTCTGATAACTTAGATTTATTTATAAGTACTTTTTCTTTGAATTAAATAAGAACACATTAAACACATGATGTGCTGTTTTAGGAGGGTTTAGAAGATATTAAAGAACAAATGAACAAAACAAAAGTGCTGTTTGTTGCTTTATCCACCTGTTTTAATGCATGCATAAGCGCCGTTGATATAGAAATATTTTTTTTTCCCTTGCCTACCTTACCCAGAGCCGTGTGAACTCACTTTATTATATCAGATTTCTACTGTTGGCCAAATTTGCTCAATTAAATCCCTGCAGCCTGCAGCTTGAAACTGTCTGAGCAGGGATTGAACCCAGGCTCCTGCATGTAGTCTTGGGTGTCCACATACTCTGGATCTGGGGGCATGCAAGCTCTCTAAGGGTGCGACAGGACAGAATGCGGCTTGGGGGCATTCCTGCTTTTGAGTCAGTCAGAACTCATTGGGCAACCAGCACCTTCCTGTTTTCATGAATAATATTGGTGCTGCTCGTCTGTCTTTGTTTCTCCTTTCAGTGTGGATTAAAGTCACTGCCAGAGATAAGGTCTGTAAGTGCCGCTTCATTTAGAAGAACAAATACAATTATCAGACTCTTGGTTTCAGCAGGTGAGATGATCTCAGGTGTGATGGAGTGACTGTCACTCTGAGTGAACAGGAAAAGCTTGAAAGGCAGCTTTATGAACTTGTGTTTGTCTGGAGTGTGTGAACAGCAGTTTACTCTTTCTCTCTATTTGCTGTTTTTCTTCGTTGTCTCATCTCAGGTTTCATACCTTTTGGCCTTTATCTAAAATCAGCTTTAGTTTGACCTAGTGTCCGTCCCAGGGTCTCTCTCTCTCCAGATTGACATTTCCTCAACGTGTGAAACCTGTGGGACCTCTGAACGATTGTGTGCATGTGTCCTTGCAGGATCTGTGGGAGTCTGTGTCCCGTATTGGTATCTTTGTAATCATTTATTGGGTTTGTGAATCAGTAACCAGAAAAGAAATAAACGTGTTTGTTCCAGAAATCAAAGTTCAGTTGTTTCGTTTTTCCGGTTTGAGTTTTTGATGCGCCGCTCTCTCTCCGTTTCTCGCACTTATCTCTGTTTGGCTCCCACAGTTAAAGACAGGTCTGGAAAAAGTCGTTACCAAGACCAGTGCTGAGTTTTCGCCAGTTTCGATAGTTTAAAATGGTCATCTAAGTAGTCAAGCTTTAGTTTAGAGTTAAAATAGTAAAAACATGTCAAATCTAATTAAAGTAATTGTTTAAAATTATAAGTACAATATGCAATCTGTTTACTGAAGAAGCAAAGCTCTAAAAGCAAAACAAGAATCTAATTGTTGACCTCACCCTCTCTTTGTCCGTCTTTCCTGTCTGCCTACTGTCAAAAATTGAAAAATAAAGGCCTCTAGTTCCGAAAAAATATCTTTAAAGCTGTATGAGTTACAGCAATATTAATAAAGTATTTTTTTATTAAATTTTGAATTTGAATCGATGCAAAAATATTATTTAGATTTCAATCGATAAAGTGCTTCACCTTGTAGAAAGTGGTGGGGAAATTGTGATGTTAAAAGAGGAGAGGAGTGAGCAACTTCAGGTGGTCATCATTGCAACTTTAAGCAACTATACAGCACAGTTCTGGTGTAAAGTTTGCATTCACTCATCATTAATTTGTGGAATTTTAGGATTTATTTGAACCGTTCATTTTGCATGGTGACAAACAAGAATTAGGTGTACAAGTTATAATTGAATTAGTCTGTTTCCTGTTTTAAGTGTTGACCACAGATTAAATAGAGTTAAGGCTGGGGGTCTAAAACTTAATGTTAGCCTGTTTTCTCCATTCTTAACTCAGATCTGATGCTTTTTTTGAGATCATTGTACCGGACAATTCTGCCAAAGTTTCAACCCTCTAGCTGTTGATTTGAAGTGAAGTTGAAGAATTCTTCTGTCCACTTTGTGCAGTACCAGGCCCCTAGCATGATGCTGCCACCACCATGCTTGGCAGCATGTATAGGATTCTTTGATTGGAAAGCGTTTACTTTGACTCCTTCAGACATACATCTTGTCGGGAGCAGCCCTGGTGGTTCAGGGCGTTAAGTGCGTGACCCGTGTACGGATGCCTTACTTTCGTGGGATCGAATGTCGGCCCATTGACACTTTTTGCACTACCTTACCCTGCTCTTTCCACACTATTTGCTGTCTCATTACTGTCTAAAAACAATTTACAATTTACATATCTAAATATTTGTCTCTTCTGACCATTAATTCTTATCTTCAAAAGACATTTTGCTTGTCTAGCTGGTGGGTATCACAGATTTCAGTCAAGCTTGAAGCAGTAGATTTTGGTCACCACCCTATTAGTCCATCTGTAGAACTCAGAGGTAGTCCTCTTTCTTCCTTATTCCATCTAATTTTTGCTATCAAATGAGATCCACTGGCAGCAAAACAGACCATCAGCATGATGCTACCACCACCACGATACCTCTATCTTTGTCCTGTCTGACCATGAAACGTTTCTCCAGAAGACACATGGCTTGTCCAAGTGTTCAGTCAGTGGTGCTCCATCTTCCAGGTTTTACCTGTAGAGGTTCCTGGGTATTTCCTCTGACCCTGACAGTTTGCAGATGATTGAAACTTGGCTGTTCCAACTCGACAATGATCCGTAGCACACATCAGAACTGCTTTGGGTTGGCTTACATCGTGGTTCCTGAAGGTCCTCCTCTAAATCCATGACTGTTAAAATTTGATGGGCAACACTTAAAAGCCAAGTCAATACCTGGAGACCAGCCTGTTTAAATAAACCCAGAATTAAAGAGGGCTTTTTGATGGCTACAGAAAGCAAAAAATCAAGCAGCTATTTGAACCTGTAGGTATGATGTTGACCCTGTGTGGAGTAAAGAAAAAAATCAATAAATGTAAACCAGGGGCCCCTAATTTCACATTTAAAAATCTTTAAGGTTGTGTTTTTTATGGACCAACCATGCTAGTAAAAGAGATTTTGAAGTAAATAAATAGTCCCAAATTATAGGCATTGGCCTATAATGAGTGTATATAAACTCTTGATTGGAACTGTGGCTCCATTTACATAACTTTTTTCCCCCTAACTGCTGTTTTGATCTTGATTTCTGGTCATTTTAATGCCAGAAGAGATTATATTTAGACACCTGGAAAGCTCAAACCATGTGCCTGACTGCTAATAAGTTTTTTTAAAATTTAAATTTAAACATTAAGCCATATATCAGGCTCACAAATTATTGTCTGTGTTCCTTTTTTTGATTATTGTTGTTTTTCGTTATAATCAGCCAAAATTATTGAATTATTTGGTGCCTGACCACAGAACCTTGTTGCTGTTGTCTGTGTGTTCACTTTTTTGCGGTCCCCCCGCATATAACCAGTGTCTCTTCCCTTTTGTTTCCGTTCTCCTGTGAGAGCGGTAGGGATCTATGTTATCCAGCATTTTCTGAGTTATGTTAATTTAAATTTATGACTTTTAGTTAATTTATTACATATTATATTTTGTCATAGCTGTATGCTGGAGAATCCGGGGGAGTCAAGTGTGTTTCCTGGTTCAGTGTGTCAGAATAAACCAAGTTTGACCCCCACAGTGGCTCGACAAGTCAACTACAATGCAGAGGCTAGAAACTACCGCTGACATAAGTAAATTAAAAAAACATTAGCAGTTATGAAACAACCTCGTCCTGAGACTGTGTGCCAAGATTGTTTTGTTACAGAGAATCGACCTCACATCCTGTTGGGAGCTTTGTAAACAGTTTAAATTGGCAGCAATGGCTAAACGCTTTTGGAAGGACAAAATAAATAAACCACCAGGTGCTCTCATAAAGATTAGATTAGTCTATGTCAATTTGGTGGAAATGATATTATACAGTGAACTACATTTCAATTTTAGAGAGCAGAGGTTGATGGGTGCTTTGAGCCAAATGGGATTGAAGAGTTCATAAAAGGTGTTTGGAAAGTGATAACTGATCAAATACTAAATAAATGACAAAAAGACCACTCTAAAAGTTATTTTTATCGCTGTAACAACCCTCAGAGATAAGTGACAGCATTCATTTACGATCAGGGAAATCAGGATTAGCGTTAAACCTGCTTCTTTATTGTCCACTTTGAAGCAGGAAAACTTTTAGCTTTAAAACAAAAATACTTCATTCCTTTTGAAGAGTCATACTTTTTTTTAGCCCAGTTGTCTTAAAGCACATATAGACCTTCCTTTTCTCCCTTTTTTGTCTGCGTGTTTTCTCCATAATGGTAAGTCCGAACTCAAGCAGGTTGGGCGACCTTTTCTCTGTAAGCTATGGGAGTGTTTGTCTGTAAACAACCTTTTGAGGCCACAAACTTTTTTAGCACTGGAGGAGGATGTGACTTCCTTAACAGACCACTGTTTTGTTTTTCTAGAGGTATATTTTATCGTAAATAGCACTTTAGGATAAAAGAAAAACTTTCTATGGCCCTGCAAAAAAATAATGCAGATTACCCCAGTTCAGCTATCTGAGCAACAGCCGGAGAATGTTGCAACATTTGGTTTTATCATTCAGCTTTCTTGGAAACTGCATATAGGAGTTCAAGCATTCCTCATTCCAACATGTAATACCTTTTATCTCTGACTGATTAGGTCTTTCTGTTTTCTCCTCAGTGGCATGCGTTCAGGGGGCCTTTGTGGAGCCTCTTCAGCCCAACACCGACCTTCTTTCCTTCACTGACACTCCGACCAGACTCCCCTGCCAGTACCAGGTAGCGCAGGGGCAGAGCGTGGTGCAGGTCACCTGGAACAAGGAGCTCCCAGATGGCAGCGAGGACCCTGTCATCATGGCCCACTTTACTGAGGGAAATAGAGGTATATCACTAAAGGAGAACATTTGTTTAGAGGGGAGAAAAATCTCTTGTTAAGAAATAATAGTTTTTTTCCCCCAAAGTCACTGGTGCCACAATTATTGGCTCAACCACTAATAATTCCTTAAAGTAAATGTAATGTGATTTTAACTTGGATGAGGATCAGTGTTTAGGAACTTCTAACTAGTTATTTTTACTTTAAATTGTTCTGGGGTACAAATATGACCTCACTCAGCAGAAAGGAGAGAAAACAAGCCATTCAATTAATGCATATGTGTGTCATTTTTCATAATTAGGAAACAGCTGCAAGAAAATTAGCTACTCATCTCAACTTGCAAACAAGTTTAGGACAACTGAAAGTTTTACTGATCCGCTTCATACAGTCAGAAGAACGGGGTTAAAAAATCCCTCCAAAGCTTCCTGTTGTAGAACTGCTGCAAAGAGTTGCATCTTGGGGTTGCCAAGCCTCCAAAACAGCAATGAGACCCCATTACTTACATTAAGCCCCAATCCTTTTACCCATCTCCCGCTCCATACTGCCCTCACTCGTGAACAACACACAAAGATGTCTGAGCTACAGATTGACCCCTGACCTAGAGAAGGCAGTCCATCTTTTCCAGTCAAACTGACTCTCATCCCTGCCGCTATACACTCGGCTGCAAAAGTGAAGATAAAAAAACCCTCCTTTCCTCGAATACACCTTGAAATCTTATCCATAGGCGCCACAAACAGGATCGGTGGTGTGGTTTGGCCATCTGATTATGTCTCCTGGGAGACCAACCTGAAAACAAGTTTGACTTTGTGCCATGAATGCGAATGTACATAGCTCTGCTTTGGTTATACCTTAAAGCATCCTAGGTATCTATACTCCCGCAGCTACAACACAAAATACCTCAAGGTACATAATCGTTAGCCTTATGCAGATCCACAAAACACATGTGGACTGGACAACCAAAAATATTTTCAACAGCAGCCATTTTATGACGCTGTAGGAGGAAACAGACATGTTTAATGTTTGCATCAATGTTTGCAGTTCACTGAGGCATTTCCATTTCACATTTTTACCCTTTACAGGATCCTGGTATGTTTTATCACTCCATCTGCTAAAACAATTCAAAATGTATTTTGGGCAACAGTGCAACAGTTTCAGTGAAGTGAAAGGTTATTTATTTTGCACAATTCATGAGCTGCACAAAATAAGTGCTGCTAAAAGTGCAAATTTGAAAGAGGCAAAGTTCATCACATAAGACATTTAAATTGTGAAAAGCTCATGTTTGGGTTTACAAAGGGAGGATCCTTTAGAGATGCATGTGACTGATTAGCGGATTTAAAGCAAATAAAATGTATAAACCACGTAAAGTGGTTAAACTTAATATTGAGTAATTTACAGTGTAACAAAAGAAAAGAGTTGTGTTCTCCAGCCATCATTCAGTAAAATTAAACTGCACAGATACAGAGAATTCAAAATCCCACTCTTTACACAAAGTTTAACCATTTTATTTTCCTGTTTTGCTTTTTTAGAATAAAACCCTTTTACTAGTAGTGTAAAAAGCCAATGTTTTGTTCTTGTTGTTTTTTTCAGAGTTTGGGCGTTACTCCGGCCGTGTGAAGTTTGAGAGCTTCACCCCAATCACTGAGAACTCGGCTCTTCTCATCCCCGCCACGCAGGAGTCTGACGAAGGCATCTACAGGTGCCACATCACCACCTACCCCAACGGAAACTTCGAAAGGCGCATCAAGCTTACTGTCTGGAGTAAGTTTCATGCCCTCCGTTTTCTGAAACATTTTACTGATCATGTCAATAATGTAACAGTCAAGGCCACAGAAGGAATAATTCATTGTTGCTGTGTGTGAAAAGTCTGAAATGATTGTAAAATGCCCAGTTCACACCAGCTGTGAAAACATTTACAATCTTATCCAAGCCAGATGTGTTGGATGGTTCATAATGATGGAAAAAGCAAGTTTAAAGGAGAGAAGTTTTAACTTGTGTGAAGATGAATTATCTATTCACGTCACTTTGATTTATGAATTCATTTAGTACAAAACATCTATAGGCTTTGCACTCTTATTGGTAAACTGCTAAATTTATCCTAAAAATAAGGATCTGACATGTGTTGCATGCATTCTTCTGCAGCCCCCTGAGACGAAACATAAAAAAACACTTTTTCTACAGTTACAACTGCAAGTCCTAATGTCTCTACCACCTTTGCATATACAAGGGAATTTAATTTGCATTCATTTTTCTTTGCAAAATAGTTAAAACTCAGATTTGAAAGAGAGCATCTGTGGACATCAGTTTTCAAGTCTTGACACCAGTGCTCAGTTGCATTTAGGTCTAGACTTTGATCTACATCAGGGATGTCCACTGGCTGGCCCCAGGGCCGTTTGTGGCTCTTGGAATGTGTAATTCAAAAATGGTACAAAATGTGGCTCGCCAGCACAAGAAGCAGATTGCAACTTTAAAAAAATGAAAACGTAGAACCAGATAATTGCTGAAAATCTTATTAAAATGTAACACAAAGTATGTATTTGGTTTTGATTATGTAATAAGTAGGGCCACAAACATCCAGCAAGTTAACCTTATTAATTAAAAAAATGATAATTCAATTTTTAAGCCCACTAATACTTTCAACTTGACTGTTTTGGTCATTTCTGACTATGTGCTTGGCTGTCATAGTTCATAGTAAGTAAGGCAACAAGCATACAGTGGAATTAATATTATTATTATTTCTGCTCAAGAAAAGCATCCCCAGGGCATGATGCTTCCATCACCTTGTTTGACCGTGGAGAACATTTTGCAAGTGGACCATAAAGTTTAGTTTTGGTCTCATCTGACCAGAGAACCTTCTTCCACATGTTTGCTGTTTCCCCAACATGGCTTGTGGCAAACTGCAAAGAGGACAAAACCTTTTTCTTGCCTCTCTTACATAAAGACCAGATTTGTGGAGTGCACAACTAATCGATGTCTTGTTAACAGATTCTTCCATTTGTGGATGTTTGCTCCTCCTCCAGAGCTACCATGAGGCTCTTCGCTGCTTTTTTAACTAATGCTCTTTTTGTCAGACCTGTCAGTTTTGCTGGATGACCGTGTGTTTGGAGGTTTGCAGCTGTGACATACTCTTTCCTTTTTCTGATAGTAAGTGCTCTGAGAGACGTTCAAAGCTTTGGATATTGTTTTATGACGTAAACCCTGCTTTGAACCTCTCCACAACCTGTCTGTTGTGTTTCTTGGTCCTTATGGTGCTGATTGTTCACCAGTGTTCTCTTATTAAACCCTGGGACCTACACAGAACAACTGGATTTATACTGAGATTACATTGATTTGCTAAATAGGGGACTTCTGCAGGTAATTTAGAGCGCTGGATGTTATTTAGGGGTATCAGAATAAAGGGGAGTAAATATAAATGCATTTCACACTTTTTTATTTTGTTGCAATGTGACAAAATGAGAAACTCAAGGTGTACGATTACATTTGCGAAGTACTGTAAAACATCCAACCCGATGACAATCTTGTGTAGACAGCCTACAAACATGGAGGACAGTTTTTAAGACAGAGTTGTCATTCAAGTTTGATCAGTCATTTTCATAAATTTCATCTCTTTATGTGCTTTATTTTGTTTTAAAAGCACATAAAGAATAACATTCAGTTTTAGCACCCCTTTAGCTAAACAACTTGGAACAAGAAAACATTTAAGGAAAAAAAATTGTCTTGAGCAAACTGGTTTTCTTTGGCAAGATTTAAATATTCTGCACCATTGTTTCCTTTAGAGAAACTCATGCGGGAGTATTTTTTTCACCTGGTGTCACCTTTTTTGTGGGTTTTTTCCACTTGCTGAGTGGATCACATGAGGTCATAACTTTTATTTGAATCCTCACAGCATCTGTGGGAATAAAGATTTATGGGTGGACCCTTTTTAAAAGTACATATAAGGGCGATGCTATCACTTCTGATCAGCTCATTCTGCTGCCAATCACCATCAGCAGCGATGCTCCGAGCTTAAAGGCTTGTTTTGGCACGCCTTGGATCAGGAGCAACAACAGAAATGCACACAGACGAGTAACCGACAACCTCCAGCTCCGAATTCGCTGAAAGTTGAAACATTCGACTATAAAAGGTTGATTTGCATAAAAAAAATGTCGGTACAGGAGGTGTCCTGAACAAATGTTATAATAGTCTGGAACTGAACCAACCTGCTGAAGCAGGTTTTGATCCTGCAGGAGCAGACTGTGCGAAATTGCAATCACTTTAACGCTTAAAGCTCTTAAAATCCTGGAAAAATTAGTTGTTTCATAGAGAATTAAAAAATGTAATAAAAAGATTTTAATAATGGAAGGCAACCACGTTTAGATTTGTCACCTAAAATGCTGCATTAAAGAGAAAGTAAAAGAATAAATTACATAGAATAGCAACAACATCCATGTTGAAGACTTTAATTTATGCTAAAATAGACATCTAATCAATCAGATCTCTGATCTACATCTGCTGGCTGCAGGTTTATTTTGCAGATCCTAGACACAGTGATGTAATTTGTTTGGGGTTTTTAGTTATAAATTAAACCATAACAGCTTTTGTTGCTGTTGCTTTTTTCAAATAACCCCATCGCCTGTGCAGGGATTTAGCCGACACTGGATGATCATGACTTCACGGTAAATCCCAGTCATTTTAAACCAGTTGGATACGAAATAAAAACAAAAGTGTTTATGTGTAAATATCTGGTTACACCGTGGAATCCTGTTCAGACCCCATTCCAATGAACCAAGTCACGCTTTTAGAAAGAAGTGAACGAGTTTTCTGTTGAAACTGCTGATGATATTTAATCCTTAACCTTGCAGAAACCCTTGTAATTAAATCCTGGTGTTACTTGCTCTGATTACAAGCTGTCTGTTTTACCAAAAAAAATGTGCACACTGTGTGTAAATGTAAGTAAAACCCAAGATGAATCATCATTAAAACCCAGCTAGTTTGAATTCAAGCTAAGCAACATGAAATTAAAAATCTAACCTCTACATTTTCTCTTCTTTCATTAAATATGAGTGAATTATTTTCCCTTTCTTGACTGATTCTGTGTGTACAGTGGATCTCAAAGATCTACACTCATCTGTTAAAATGGCATCTTAAAAAATTATGTGAGGAACATTTTGTACAATAAATCTGGAAAGAGAACAGATTTGTAGTGTGAACATCCTTAAACTTATACTTTTTTGAAGCAACTTTTTAAAATAACTTCAGCAATCAGCCTGCTTTGGTAAAAGATCTTCTTGACTTACAAACATTTCCCTTCTCTACTTTGCAAAAAGTATTTCAAATCTACCAGACTTAGAGGACATCTCTTGACCACAGCCCTCTTCAGGTGACCCAGTAGACTGTCACTGTCAGATATAGTTCTGGACTTGATTCTGGGCCACTCCGTTGTGGCCGTTGGACTCACTGTGATGCTGAGATAAATAAAATCCACCTTCAGATTTCTTGCAGACAACTGAAGGTTTTTGTCAAAACTGACTGGTATATGGGGTTCATTATTTTATACACTTTGACTAAAATTCTAGTTCTGTTTAAAGAGAGGTAACCCCATAGCATGATTCTGCCACCACCGTATTTCACTGATGTATTGGGGTTCTTTTGGTTGATGTGCAGTGTTGGCTTGGGGTCAAACGAACTTTACATTATATGTTGTTGAATGGTGTGCAATAGAATAATAGTAATAATAATTGTTGTAGGTCTTTAAATAAAAACAACAAAAAATAAATTAACATTATTATTATTATTATTATTATGTTTATTATTATTATAGGAAAGAAAGAAGAAAAAATCAAAGAATGAAGTAAATAAGTAGCTAAAACACTAATAAAAATATAAAACCTATAGATGAATATAATATAATATAATATAAAATAAATTGTAAGTAATTATAATTAAAATAAATTCCTGTTTTAACTGCAGACATTTTGACTTGGAAAAGGTTGACGAGTGCAGGTGTGCTCTAACAAACTGGTTATTGTTTGTAAAAGCTGAACTTCCTTTAGGTGGACAGGAACCTTTGTGTCTGCTTTGAAAACGTTCCATCAGGCTAAAATTTGAACAGTAACCTCCTTATGTTAGTTGAAAAGCCAAGAATACCATTTGTATGCATCACCTGTGGGCGATGGCTTTGCAGACTTTAATGGTAATCCCTAAAATAAAACAAATTATATTTCTGGTCACAGTGTTGTCGTGTATTATCTCTTCAAGCATAATAAACACAAACATGGATTTTAGAAATACTAAACATTTTCATTTCTAGAACAAAGGGTCGCACATTTTCACAAAGATCTCTCTCATCTCCATAGCTTTACCCATCTCGTCCTTGGATCCTGTAAATCTGGTGGAAGGCCAGCCGTACGGCGTGGTCGCCTCCTGCCGGGCTGTGGGTCGCCCCATCCCGTGGCTGTCCTGGGACACCGACCTGCCTGGCCGCTCCCAGAACCGTACCAACGAAGGTGGTGCCGTGTCCAGCCACTACTCGCTCCATCCGCTGCGCAGCATGAATGGGAAGAAGCTGGACTGCTTGGTGTGGCATCCTGCCTTGCAGGAGCCCCGCAGGATCTCCAACAACCTGGTGGTCCAGTGTGAGTACAGAACAGATGAAAATGGTGGATGATTTAGGACCGATTCAGATTCATATCCTCAACTTTCTGGTAAAAATTTGTACATTTCTGCTTTAAACCTTACATTAGCCGAACATTTTTAAACACTTTGCATTAGGACTCAGTCACAGCAATATTTAGAGAGCGATGAGTTACTGCAACATAAAAATAAAAACACTACTTCTCAGGATGTTTTATTTTCAGTTTTAGTTTGTCATTTAAATGTTATTTGCACTGTATCAGTGGGTGCAACTATTGACCCACACTTACAGCCACCCTGTTAAAGATTTGTGAAGAACCTTAAAATAAATTAATCTTTTATTTCTGTAGCATAATATTACACATAAAACAAAAGATCCCTAGTTCCCCAATTATGGGCACCCATCATACATTAAATAAATTATCCTGAAGCACTTTTTTTATTTTTTGTGTTTTATTTTACTTTTTTAAGTTGATCAGAGTCTTGAGGAACTTTTTATTATTAATTGTTGAACCTCTGTTTCCGAGGGGTGTTTAAATACAATGCAACACACGGGCATGGGCAGTTCTAGACAGGGGCCAACAGGGGCCAGTGCCCCTGTAAAAATGGTTCTGGCCCCTGTTGTAGCCCCTGTAGTAGTGCCATTAATCAATTTCTTATGATGATAGCCGCTGGCACAAAAACAGAAACTGATTGGTCCCTTGGACCAATTTAATTTATTCCTTTAAAGTTTTACTTTAACAATGAATTAAAAATTAAGGTGTAACATGTAAACTTTCTGCTTCAGTATTGAGACTGGACGCATCTCCAGAGCTGCTAGTGGTTCACCTAATATATTAAATAATGAAACATTGACCTGTATTTTTTATTTTTTTTTTGCTTCAGTCTTTTGTTCTATGCCCCCAAGAAAAAAAAACACTGGCCCCACCCTGACCCACTGCACAGGGACCTATTTCTCTTAACCACTTCAAAATGGAAAAAAAAAACTAAATAACATGGCATTCAAGTATGACAGATGTTTGTTGATCATCATATGTCAGTAAATAGCTACAATAAGTAGCTAAAGTTTAACAACTGGAACAAACAAGGCTGTAAAAGGACCCCAGTCTTTCCACTGTTTCCAATAAGGAGGTTGGTAAGGGAGGAGGTACAAATATCCAAAGCTCACTGTTCAAGAACTGCAGCAAAGAGTGGCATCTTACGGTCACCAAGTCTCCAGAAGGACCAGCAGACGCTATCTACATTCGGACAATGTTTTTAGGGGGAAGCATAAGAGAAAAAATTATTTTCCGTCCTACCGTCACAAACATTAACGTCAGGAGTTTTGCTGAATAATACTGGGAATTTAAGTGGAAACATTGGCTTTATTCAAAAGAGACAAAGATTGAACTTTTTGCAACAAACATGACACAGGTGGTCTGGTGTAAAGAAAAATGTGAATATAAGGAAAAGTCCAATGTTAATGAATGTGATGCTGTGGGCCCTGGAACCTAATGGCCTCGTCCAGGAAACTGTAAATGAGTCAATCACTGGGTCTTTCAGCAGGAAAATGAATGAAAACATATAGCCAAATAATCAACACAGAAATCTGTTAATGTTTATGTTTTCTTTTGAATTTTTTAAATGGTAAACGCACAGGATTTGACGGTTTTTCCATTTTTAGAGGTAAACATAAAGTAAGTAGTAAACACACTACTTACAAAAAGTTGGGGATTTTTAGCTTTTGTGTGAAATGCTATTCAGGTAGAATGGACTTGTCACTGATTCACAACGTGTTGTGCAGCTTTGTATTGACTAGACACGCCTGCCCACACTGTAACAAGACTGTAAAAGGCTCGTCTGGTGACAACAGTGGCTCATTCATTGCCCTCTTCTTGACGTCTCCAACTTTGTTAGTGGCCTTAATTTCTGCTCAACGTGAAACAGCACTGAGGCCCACTGGTCCCTTGTCCAGAATAACTGCTCCCCGGCCCATGTGATGATGCCTTTGCCTGCTGGTGTGGTCAGGTCCCTTGCAGGTCGTCTAGCATGTTGACCATGCTGATGTAAACGGTTTCGAATGGTCTGACGTGACACTTGGGTGGCTCTCACCTCACTTAAATGTGCCTGGAGTTGAGTGGCATTTCTATCCGGTTCCACATGCCGTTGTTTACAATGAGACGGTCATCAGTGTGGGATGTGGCCAAAGGACGTCCACTTCTATGCCTTTCCATGATTCTTTCAGTCTTTTTGTATCTCTATTGAAACTTGCTGATTACTCTCTGTGACCCTCTAAGCACAGTGGCCACTTCCGTCTGAGAACATCCTGTTTTATGCCTCGCAGTGTTGAGGTACTGTTGACAGCACAAACTAAACAAATAAACTAAAAGCTTTTATTTAGCTGGGGAATCCTCCATTAGTAGTTGCAGTCATTTGCACACCTGACTTGCTCTGTTTTGTCCCATTTTTCTTGCAAATTGGATGCAGTGCTCTGTACATGAGAAACATTAGGAGTGTGAGTTCATTTGCAGATTACAGGAAATATTTAATGAACAATGAAAAATTGGTTTTTAGCTTTTGATTAAATTCAGTTCTTAACAATGTAGCCCTTTTCTTTGTATGTGTTAGATATTTCATGCCTAATTTATATCAAGGAAAGACCTCAATAAGAAACATGTTTAATTTGACCTGTTTTATGTTTTTAAACCAGTTTTTAGATTTCATAGTTAAAATATTTTATTTCCACCTCTTTATTTGAATTCCCTTCTTTTTATATATTCCTATTAGACTTGAGAGCATGATCCCATTATACTTTGGGAATGCAATAGTATTCAGTTACCATTGGGTGCATCAATATGCAGTTTTACCTGCTGCTGACTCTTAAAATAGAAGCAGCCACACGTATATTGTGTTTGTGATGCTTCTTTGTTGACGTTTAGATCGTCTGAGCTCACAGCCGGATCCCTTGAAGGAAGTTTTTAATGACGATAAGCAGCTATGCTCAAGCCTTTCCTGTTGTTTTGTCAAAATATCAACAGCAAAGTGAGACGAAATGGGATATTCCACAACATTTTAAAACATTTATTAAATCTCTGACTCTGTTACAGCTTGGAAACCTAGTTAGAATATTTTGTAGTTCATCAACTGAATCCTACTGTTAAACGTGTTAAAGTGCTGTTAAAGTGATGATCAGGTCTGAAGCATCATGGGTTTTAATGAAGCTTCAGCCTTCACACTGACAAACACTAGGTTAGTTTATTAGTTTAAAGTACTCATCTGGCTGTAGACCCCACCCGAATGTTTTTTTTTTCCTTTAACGATGCCCTCACAGCCTTGGGGAGAAAAATCAGTATAAAATGATAAATGACAACTGTTAAACTGTTCTCTGGGCTCTGAGCCAGCTTTGTTAAGATCTTCCTGTTCGGAATAAGTTCACCCGTGTCCTCGAAAGGTATTTATTCAGCTTTACTGTCTTTCCATGGAAGTAAGTGAGCGTGATTGTTGATTAAACATTAGACAGTGTCGGCAGATGGATTATGTCCGGGGTCTCCTACCTTGAGTTTCTGTGTTGTCAGGCTAACCTTTTGGCCTCTCTGTGTTTTATAGTTTATTAGTGTTTTACTCTTTGGTGTTTCTATTATGTGAGTGACAGCTTTAAAGGTGTGGACCTGACTCATAAACTTGACGTCTTTGGAAGTTCCCTCCCTAAATAACCAGATATTAGTTTGGACTGGTAAAATGTATAAAAACAGAAGTCCAGTTTTCCCAAATTTGTGTCTGAACAAAGATTTTCCAGGACAGAAAACGAGTATTTCTTAGAGAAAATCTGGTTACTGGCAATATAAGACATGTCACAATATACACACCTCAGATAGGAAATCTGGCCCTCTCTTATTTGCAGTTGTTTTAATTCGGCTGTATTGCAGTGTTTTTGAGCATGAATGGCCCATTTAGGGTCACACCAAAGCATCTGAATACAATTTAAGTCCAGACTTAGGCTGGGCCCACACATTGGTAGTTTGCTTCGGACCATTGTCCTGCTACATAACCCGTGTGCTCCTAAACTCAAGGTCACAAACTGATGGTCAAACATTCTCCTTCAGGATTAGGCCAAGTAGAAGCAAAAATATCAGAACATCACACTACCACCACTGTGCTCTAGTGTCAATATGTTGTTTTTCTAACATGCTGCTAATGTTATGCAAAAAGGAAACATGGCTTCCAAAAATGTCAGCTTTTGTCTCGCCATTTCACAGATGGTTTCACAAAAGTCTTGGGGATTATTAAGATGATATTGAGTGAGGGGCACGGCGCGTATTGTAGTGGTAGAGCGTGCGATCTATATATGTAGGCTTCAGTCCTTGATGCAGCTGTCCCAGGTTAAAGTCTTGACCCTGGAGACCTGTGTTGCACATCTTTCTCCTCCCTCCGCCCCACTTCCTCTCTTCCGAATTTTGAAAAATAACAAAAATAAAGGCCACTAGTGCCACAACAATAAAAACCAATCAAAGATGATTTTGTTTGAAATGTGAGAAAGGCCTTTGTTTTAGCCAAGACTGGTTTTGGTATTGGATCTCTTCTATGGATGCCATTTGTGTAAATAATAAACACACCAAACTGAGGTAAATGATGCCGGCAGTGCTTTAGATGTTGTTCTGGGTTCTTTTCTGACCTAAATGAGTCGTTGATGCCCCCTTGGAGTACTTTTGGTGGACCAGCCACTCCTAAGAAGGTTCACCACTGTTCCATGTTTTCTCCGTTTGTGGATAATGTCTCCCAGTGTGGTATGCTGGAGTCCCAAAGCCCTTAAAATGGCTTTGTAACCCATTCCAGGCTGATCAATGTGGATGAGTCTTTCTCATCTGTTCTTTGATTTCTTTGAGTCGACGCATGATGTGTCTTTTCCCCAGTTTAAACCCTGTGAAGAAAACCATTCACATGAATGTTTGTAAATTTGTTCAGATGATGAGATGATCAACCGCAAATGCTTTTTGCAACAGTAAAAAGTGAAATTTGCAGGGCTAAAAAAAGTGATTCATACTTTTATCTTGACACAAGACATCTGTTGATTTAAGTTAGACCTTATTTATGCTTTTAAATTATGAAATAAGCTGGCACCTTTATTTTAACCTCTCCAGTCTATTAACTTTGTTCACTCTTAAAGTTTCACTAGGTCAGGGTTTTTTGATCTTGTTTTTTCTTTTTTTAAATAATTCATTACTTTTTTGTTTCCACACCTGTTTTTTTTTTTTTTTTACGTGCATATGCACTTTTGTTTTAGATGTGCTTAGAAATAAGTTTGACTTCAACCACTTGTTAAAAAGTTTCTCTCAGGTGTAACTTTTTTGTTTTATTGTTTTGGTCTACAACATCCTTTTTGTTTTATCAGATGGAGCGTGCTACATTTTTGCTTACGTCATTATTTGTTTCAGATCCCCCAGATCCGATCATCTCCAGTCCTACCGCTCACTGGTATGTTGGTCTGAAGGAGGCTGAGCTGGTGTGTGAAAGCAGGGGATACCCCAAACCTCAGGACGTCACCTGGACATGGTACCGTCGTCATATCCCACAAACCTACACTTTACCTCTGTCCATTACATGTTAATTTAGCTCACTGTGCTGCTAAATTGCACTTTACATGCTGCTGGAATGTGACTGAAAACACATATAAGCAACTCTTGCATGGATTACGCACTGGCACAAAACAAAGAGGTTGAACTCGAGTATAAAGGGGGTCGCCTTTTTCTGTTTCGATTCGCTGTGGAAATCAAAAGCCGTGGTGTCGAGTTGCGAAACGTGAAGTGAGACATTCTGGGGAGGGAGAGTGTTTCACACGAGGGATGAAACCAGCAACATGAGGAAGAGCAGGAGACGCATGCTAAGCACTTAATCACAGAGCAATGCTTTAAATATCACTCTAATGTCTGGCAAAAACACAGGGTCTGTGCTTTAATTAGAGGCAACCTACCAGCCATTACACTTCTGCATGTGCACGTAGTCGTCGAATGCTGTGTGGAAAATCTTTAAACAGGAGACAATCTTTAGATATAAAAAAAAAGCTACATAAGAAATCGTATACCTACGTCCCAACTTGCCCATTTGTTTTCTAACAGTAATCAGATATAAAAGTATGGCCAATCTTCTTATATAACAGGAAGGGGAAAAGTAAAGGGCCTGCCAAACTCCACCTTTAAGATCTAATCGGATCTGTTTCCAGGAGAAGAAATAAGCCACTGTTTATGAGGAAGTTGGGCTAAAACCAACCAAAATTGTTAAAAAATGTTAATGTAACATTGGAGACTTAGATAAGACCTGCACGTCGTTCTCGGTATTTACAATTAAAATATTTATCTGGAAAAGCTGCAGTTTGGCATCGGATTAGGTTCCAGACATAAAGCTTTCAGTTTATTATTTTTAAACCTGTTACTGATGGAAAGAATGCAGACCTTATCAGCTTTTCAGAATTATCTTACCTTGGATTTAAGTACATTTTTTATTCATTATTCACTTTTCCACAGTCATTTTTATCTAATCACAATTCTTTACGTTTGACTTCATTTCAGGGCAGATTTTACAAGCATGAGACACCCTACCTTTGGAAAAATCTATCTCTCTTCAGAAATTAGAGTAGGGATGTCCTGGTCCACGGAGATTCCTGTCTGACCTTATCTGTCAACCTCTCCATCACCACAGCAAACAAGAAGGGGCTCAGAGCCACTTTCACCTTGAATTTCTGTGTCACACCTACAGCACACCTCACCACTGTCTTATAGCTCTCATACATGTCCTGCACCCCTCTAACATACTTATCTGGTACTGTGCTGGCCTGTACTGCCCTGCACAGTACCTTTTTCTTGGCATAAAACCAAACTGCTGCTCACTGATTTATCACTCCTGACCTCAACCAAGCTTCTACTACTCTTTCCCATAACTTCATCGTATGACTGATCAACTTTATTCCTCTATAGTTTCCACAACTCTGCACATCTCCCTCGTTCTTAAAAAGTGGTACCAGCACACTTCTCCATTCCTCAGACATATTCTCACTCTCCAAGACCTCATTGAACAGCCTAGTCAAAACATTTCCTGCTGTCTCTCCTGGACACTTCCATACCTCCACAGGTATATCATCAGGACCTTTCCAATCTTCATCCTTTCAAATGTCTTCTTTATTTCGTCCTTACCTATCTTTTCTTCTTCCAAAATGTTTGCTTCTTCTGTTCTTTATTCCCTCCCATTTTCCTCATTCATCCAACTCTTGCTGTCACACTTGTTGCACCAGTCAGTACATTTTCATCTTGGCCCTTAATAACCCTAACCTGCTGAACCTCCTTCCCATCTCTGTCTCTCTGCATCACCAGCCTGTATAAGTCCTTCTCTCCCTCCTTCCCCTTTGTTTGGCCACCTTTACCTTCTCTTTTACGCTGAGTCTTACAGTCCTCCCAGTGTCCCACTTCTTTTTAGATGATCTCTTTCTCCATACACTATTTTGTGTTTCCTCTTTCCACCGCCAAGTTTCCTTTTCAACTTTCCTTCCAGAAGACATACAAAGACCTAAAACGCACAAAACTTGAAAATCTCCTTCTAAAGATCAATTTTACTCAACACATGCAGTGTTTGTGTCTTGCTCCTGCTGACGAGGTTTCCCGTCGAGCAATTAGCTGAAGCACTAAGCTAATGCTGGCATGTTTTCCCCTCTGTTCTCAGTGCATTTTCAGATAATTGTGTACAAACAAAACTTACAGAAAAAGTTGTTCTCCTTCTTCATATACTTAGCCCTTTTTCTTTTGAACGTCAAACGTAAAATAGGTGACACGACACATACAGACATGGAGCTGTGGAGGGTTCCTTGGGTTTTTGTTTCTCCTATGAATTCCCATGTTCTAGTTTGCCTTTTGTAGAACTTCATTCCCGCATAATGATGGACTGCAGAGATGAGTATTTATGATGTTCAGAGTCTGGTTTATTCCACTCATTTTGCTGAGAATTTATGCAAAATAGAAAAACCTTTGGGCCATCCTGCTGGCTTTCATTGACAACGTCATTTAGATTCCTTGTGTCATTCCCTCCAAACAGACATTCAGGCTTCTCCTGAAGCTTTCTGAATACATGGCTTCTGTCTGGTTGATGGAGTTCTTCTTTTATGACTTTCTCTGTGCAAGATTGTAGCTGTTTTACTGAGGCCCTTTGTTTAGCAGATGTAGGAAGTCTGTTTATGTTGCTAATCTTTTGTTTCGGAATGAGGAAAGTGTCTGCTTTGTGACCTTTTATCTTACTTTATCATAGCCCTCTGGGTTCATGGAAAGATTAGGATTTGTGTTTTTGTTCTTGTGACGTATAACCAGATAAACTAAAGTCAGGTATGTTCAAGCTTACATGTATTTAGTTATTTCAGTTGGAGATAAATGAGCCCCAGCAATGCTATTGAGAGGTCATTTTGGTTGGGCAGGGGGGGCAAGAAGAAGAGCTCAACTTTGTCCTGATTAGCCCTAACTTTAGGACCACATGCAGGTGATCATCGCCTATTGTGTTCTGTAAGATAAACCTGTAGAGTCAAATGTTTCAGTGTTGTCACTGTAATAGCTATTCTGAACAAAATAGCTTTGTGGTTTTTATGTCAGCTTCATTCCAAGAATTTCCTTAAAAAACCCAGAATTGACCAACAGCACAAGACAGGGAGGTTACTTTAGTCAGGTCTGGACATCCCTAAATTAACCATAACCATATGTTATTTTAACGTAATTATATCACCATCCTATTCAAACATGCACACTACAGCTTCTAACTGTTATTAACTTTATGTTCAAACTACTGCAAAGTAAAACAATCTTGAAAAATGTTGGGTCAAATTAGTTTTAAACTTGGTAGCCTGGCTTTGCAAATGTGCAGTGTAACACCAAAGTCAACTCCTTTCTTCTTTTGCTTTGTGTTGTTGAACATTTTTGCCCTTTTAAAAAGAAAACATCTGTTATACAGATTCCAAAACTTTGACTGCAGTATTATTTGTGTTATAAACTGCTCCACCGAGCAGGCTGTAAGGCAAAACAAAGTTACAGAATGGGTTTTAGAAGCATGAAATGATTTGTAACCCAGAAACTGTCATAGCTTCACAGTTTTTGACCCTTATTAAGAGGCTGCTGCTGTGAATGTTACATGTCCTGTAATGCTTCGTCGACCCTTTGGTTCAACTTGCACTTGCAGCGCACAATACTAAACCCGTACTCCGATAGTACTGATGTGGCGATAATTCACTCTCAAAGATAAAATAAGTAAAGTATTTCAGTACAAATCCGAGATTATGATCTTTTTAGCTGCTGATGGTAGATTATTGGCCTGTGTGGTAACTTTCTGAGTCCTCTTCACTGTCTCAGACAAAATCTGTGTGACTTTATCATAAAATGGTGATCAGAGAAGCTAGGTGGGGCTATGAGGAACGAAACATGAGCCCGCTCCTGTTTTTGAGGGGGGTAAAGTGCTTAAATAGCCGCTGCACCACAGAGAAAGACAACTCAGCAACCTGAACCGTCTCAGTGGACCTGATCAGAAACTGGCACTCCATTATGTGGCCTGTGATGCGTCTTTAACTGCACAGTATCTGCTCAACTTGCAGCCACCAAAACTGGTGTTTATTCAGTCTGTTCGGATGACTGGGCAGCAGGTTTTGGTTCAGGTGCAAGCAAATTAATAGTTTCACTCTATAACCCTCTGTAACTCCACAGTAATCCTTTGTGGTGTTTATTTGAAATTATATCTTCCGTGATGTAAACCAACTATTGTTGCATTTTAAACTGTTGCTTAACAAAGGCCTAAAACTGCAATGCATGTTGTTTTTCATTTTCCATTTGCCAAATTGAGTCACACCTTTTTTTGTTTCAAGTCATAGAGAATGCATGTGACTCATGCATTCTCTATGGTTCGCCTCTCGCTGACATCTCTGCGAATTAACGTGACATTTTCTTATTATTATCCTCAGGAGGGGAGGACTTCTGCCGGAAGGGGTGTCCGTGGCTGGAGAGAAACTGTTTTTCAGACGGGCCCTCCAGGTGAATGACAGTGGGACCTATGAGTGTATGGTCAGGAACGCTGTGGGGTCTGGAAAAACAGAGTATGCATTGATAATATCAGGTAAGATTTGGGAATCTCTCTGCCTTGTTACAGTGTAAAATAAAAACCACAAAATTAGATACTTTCAACCTGCTGTAGACTTCTGTGTGTTGCTGCCTCCTTGTGGTAAATTCTGTAAAGCTATAGTTGCATACAATTGGTAAAAAAAAAGCTTGTCCCAAGAAAGATGTAAAGGTTTTGTTAAATCGTGGTTTTATTCACTTTTTATGGATACAAGATTCATAATGTTTTCATATGCCGTTAAACAACTGCCCCTTGCTATAATTTTTAAGAAGGTCCTTACATTTAAGGGCAAAATGAAGACAATTTGTGCGCAACAATATATTTACAATACAAGACAGTAAAAAATGCCAATACAAAGCAATGAATTAACCCAAAATATAGAATAAGGTGGTTTTCAAATACATTAATGTTTTGGGGGGGGGGGGGGGGGGGCAAAATTTCACATATAAATAAGAATACACAGCTCTGACCACCTGTCATATTTAGTAGTGCGTAATTAATGGACCAACTGCCTTTATAAATCTTCATATCAGAAAACAGAGCCCACCTGTGTGTACTTTAATTCCTGAATCAATCCAAATGTTCTATGAAGGTTTTTAAAGGTTTACAAAGTTATATTTAGGTGTATATAGATATATTATATATATAATATAATATATATATATATATAATATATCTATATATTATTATATTATATTAATTATATATCATATATCGTATATATATATATAATATATATATAATATATATATATATTATATATAATATTAGTTTTTAAGCATGTCCCAAAACTTGAACATCTCAAGGAGCACTGTGCAATCCATCATCTGAAAAAGGAAGGATAGCGGGCAGCATCATGCTACAGGAAGGATGACTGAAGCTAAATACAAAACAACCCTGGTAGAAAACATGTTTGAGGCAAAAAGACTTGAGACTGGTGAGGAGGTACACCTTCCAGTACAACAAAGACCCTAAACTTGCAGCCAGAGCTGCAATGAGATGTTTAGAGCAAAGCATTTTGTTACAATGGCCCATTCAAAGTCTAGAAATAAAAGCAAATGAGAATTTGTTCAGACTAAATCACCTCCAGCTAACTGAAATGAAATGTGGTTCTAGAAAGCATTGTCTCAAGGAGCCTGAATAGAAATGTATGCCACACTTTTCCGATTTTCCTTTGGAATATGTTTTTCATGTACTCTACCAATGTCAGTGTGTGAACGTGTGTATGAGTGGGTGGATAACTGATTGTAGTGTGAAGCACGTTGGGGTCTCTGTGGACTTGATAAACTATCCAAGTGCAGGCCATTTACCATTTTAAATCCATGTATCATTTTCCCCTCTCTGGATGATTATGCACTACCTTGTGTTTTGTTTATCACAGGGGGTGCCCAAATCCAGTCCTTAAAAGCTACTAGGTAGCTACCTTTGGGTGCATCCCTGCTCCAGCACACCCAAGTCAAATGAATAGCTTGTTACCAGGCCTCTGCAGAGCTGAATGACTGAATGTCATTTAATACCAGTTTAAGGTGGAACAAATGCAACCGAGTTATGTCAGATGCAACCTGGAAAAAATCTAACAAGTGGGAAACAGGGTTTGCGTAATAATTAACAACATGTCATCAGCATAGAGATTGTGAGACGATCAGTAATGCTCAAATTGATGATGTAAATTGTAAGTTTTTCTCGACACAGAGCCTTGGGGCCCTACACTTGTCGACATTCAGGTAATGAGGAGAAAGAGCGCCAAGTTGAACACAGGGCTTAGTTCAGTGGAAGCAGTTACAGTACTGTCATTTCCTTACACCAGACTGATGAGGAGAATATTATTCAAGTATTTGGACATTCACAAGCTTTTCAAGCTCTTAACTAGGATGTAGAGTTTAGAAATAGGGAAGTAGTTTTCTAACAGTTTTATTAAGGAGAGTGCAAAGGCTTTTTAACTAAAAATCAGGAATTATTTTAGTTTGTGTAGGAGGATTAAAAATATGTGACACTAGTTCGTCTACAATATCTGCTGAGTTTTTGAGGGAGAAATTAATCTGAAGCCTTTTTTTACTTCATCTGCCAGAGAACTCTCAAAAAAACCAAGAATTGCCTGCGCTAGGTGACAACCTGCTGCTGATCATTATCGGTGCTACAGCCGGAACTGTGGTTCTGGTGCTGATCATCGTGGTCCTGATCGTCAGACGCCATCATCAAAGTAAAACCAAAAAGCTGAAGATGGAGCTCCAGGAAACAAAGTGAGCTTGATCAGGTTTTCTTTGGCAGAGTGAGAAACTAATAGATGCTTTCACTTAAAGCCTCAGGTGTAATGACAATTGTCTGTTAAATGTTTGGTTTTGAACGCCTAACCTGTTCTATAGGACTGCATTCTCAGACACACTTTTTGTTCCACAAATACTCCAAATATGCTGCTTATGTTTTTTTTTTTTTTTTGCTAGGGATGAAATGAACTCGCTCTCAAGACAAGCCTCCTTCAGGAGACTAAACTCTTCCAGCTCAGTTTCCCGAATGCAGGTACAAACACAATACCTTTGTCTCTGAGATCAGTTATCTAGGAGCTGGAGAAAAGATCAGGTTGGCACAGAGATCCTGTTTGGGTGGAGCCGGCAAGAAGTCGGCAGCAGCTGCGTCTGCTGTGGAGGCCAACAATTATAGATTGCTGCAGCTTCAAACAAATGGGACACAGATATGATGGAGCTCTACTATACATGAAAATCTGAATTTTCTTACATTTTCTGCATATTTTACAGCCTGATGATTACGCCCTGCTCAGAGTAGACAGCCGCACTAAATACAGCCAAATGTCTCTGGTGAGTTTTTGGAAAAATCTTAAATGGATTAAAGAAAATTCAATTGTACATGTGCTCTACTGGTTAGTATGATTCAAAAAAAGACATTATATATGAGTTTCCAATGGACTAGGTAAATTTTAAAGCAGACAGTGCATAAATATGAACAGAATGGAATGATTAGCAAATCACTAAAACATCACATCACAGAAAATGCAAAGACAAACACATACAGATGGCAATATCAAGTAGAGAGTGATCTTCCAAAAGAAGATAAAATATTTGGAAAACTGCACAGTTTAAGATAAAGTAATACATAATTAGTTTACTTTCTCAGAAAAGATTAATGTATTAAATTAAATAAACCAAACTCTGATCACTGAATGACATAATGGCTGTCAAGACAAAAGTAGTGATAGCAAAGTCTAAAGCTTGAATAGGGTTCATAAGATGAAGATTTAAATAGTAATTTGTCCAATGATATGGAGAAATGTTGTCAGAGCAGGTTGCTTAGAGACCCAGCAAACGGGCACCCTACCCAAGCGTTTAAAAGCACTCTCTGGCGAGCCCACTCTGTAGTTTGCCAGAATGCTGAGCAGCTGGTTGTTGCAAATTGTAATTAAAAAGAAAGGAATTCAGGCATCATTCAGATATATGTAATTTTGTCTCTCGTGCCTTACAAATCTTTGACCAGAATACTTATTATATTAGTGTCCAGTGCAGTGGTTGTTTAAACATAGTGAACGGAGGCAGCTGGAAGTCTCACTTTTCTCCTCATCAAGTTTGAGAGTTTAACCGTACTGCAGTAAACCCGTTGTTTTGCCATAGAAAGTCACCTAAAGCAAATGCTATAGCTAATGATTCTGGGTAAATATGCAGCCGAACATTTTGGCGTGAGCAGTTTTTGATTTATTTATTGAGATCAGTGGACAATGACACGTAAATAAAAAAACATGCCAGTACAGTACATTTACTTTACCCGAGAAACTGGCTGTTAAGCTAGCTGCTGTCACCATAGCATAAACACTGTTGTGTTCTTGTCTCTCTCAGCCAGTGGTTCCTACCACTGAACAAAAATGTCCTGTTTAATAATTTTGGGCAAAAAGTGTTTCAAATCTAGAGACTGTTACTGGTGGGTGAAGATAAATCCATCTTCTTCCCCTATTTTCTTTCAAGATCAAAGATCTTTGGAAGCACGTATGAGCATCCACTCCCATCCTTTTCTCTGTTGCCAGTAAGCGGCCACATATCCGTTCAACATATTTCTGTTAAACAGTTTTTTTTAGGCCAGAAAACACTCAGTTTTCCTTTGGCATTGACATCTGCGCTTTGTTGTTATGTAACTGATCAGAGCCAACCAAAGCAGAATTTATTTCTAAGGTAGTTGCTTAAATTAAACAATGTAGGGTATTGTTAGAGAACATTAGTGAACAAACGGCGTCATGAAAAATACAGCAAACCGATTAGGGACACAGTAGCGGAAAGGTTTAAAGCTGGGTTGGCTTATAAAATACCTAAAGCTTTGAACATTACCCTTTTTTGTGTTGATTACACAAAATTTTAATAAAACACATTAAAGTTTGTGGTTTTAACATGACTAAATGTTCACAAGCTCAAGACGTTCTGTTATGAATACTTCTGCAAGTTGCTGCATCTGTGTTATAACTTCCACCTCCCTGTTTGCAGGAGCACGGCAATTACAAGGGCAGCCAGTCCACTCTGGGCGGGAGGTGGGGGCCACCAGGAGAGGTGATGCGGGATGAATACGGGCGTCCCGTCGTCTGGAGTGATGACAGAGAGAGCCTGAGAGCCGCTGAGAGTAACAGAGAGGAGGAGGAGCAGCGCAGAAAAATGGTGGAGTCGTACGTCAAGAGCAGCAACATGTCGCTGGTATGTGTCAACGCCTGAGAGATTAGACAAAAATGTCGTTTGGTTTCATAGAGATGGAGCAGAATGACCGAAACAGAAGCAAACGAGGAGCATTTGTGTCTTGAACTTAAACGTTTCAAACAAGTTTTAAAATCTGAAAAAAACCTGAGAGAATACAAAATGCAGTTTAAAATATTAATCAAATTTTATTACGGGAAAATAAATATTTAATCTAACCTCACTCTGTGTGAAAAGTAATTACTCCCTAAACCTAATAACTGGTTGTGCCAACCTTAGCAGCAACAGCTGCCATTAAGCATTGGCAAAAACTAGCAGGCAGTCATCTTATTGCTGTGGAGGATTTTTGATCCACTCCTTTTTTCCAGGAGTATTTTAAGTGAGCCACTGGGAGGTTTCAACTCTGTTTAAGATCATTTCTATCATTTAGGTCCAAACTACTTTTATTTTATTTTTTATTGTTTGTTATTGTGCTTTGGATTGCTGCCGTGCTGCATAACTCAGGTACGCTTTAGCTTAAGGTCACAGACTGATGTCCAGACATTCTCCTTCAGGATTTTCTGCTACGGAGCAGAATTCCTGATGCCCTCAATTACAAAAGGTTGTCCAGATCCTGTAGAATGAGTCCCAAAGCCTTAGAAATTACTTTTTTTATTAGTTTCCAGGCTGATAGATATCGGTGACTTTTTCTCATCTGGTGTTGCATTTTTCAGATTGGGGCATGACGTGTTGCTCTTTCAGATCTTTAAAGTGATTTGATTGTACAAGTCAGCCAGTAATCAGGCCTCGGTGTGACTGGTGAAACTTAATCAAAAAAAAGTGCTAAGTCGCATTTAATTAATTAACAATGAGAACAAATAAAAGCAGACGAAATAATAAAAGTACTGGAGCAAATACCTTTTCATGGCACTGTAGATATAAATCTTTTTTGCGCCTTTTCTCTCAGGATTCAGGCCTTCCTTCATCACTGATTCCCCTGAAAGCCCAGCAGGACGATAGCAACAGGCATAAAGAGCCTGACCTGGGCCACCTGCAGGAAGGCGACTCTCCCCCAGGTGATGATTCGATTGGTGAATCATCTACAACGGACGGGCAAGTTGATGACGATGAAAACAGTTCCCAACAGCTTTCGAAGACTCTCAGCAAAATGTTTTATGCCAGAGATGGGATCCTCAGGCCCATTGAGAATCCCAATGCCATTCTGCTGCACAGCCACAAATATCACAAACCACAAATTATCTAAACCTCAGACTTTTTCATTATTTGGAAATGAGGAAAGACTTTTATTTTGAAAATACTATTTAACTTGTATAGAACAAAAGACCAAAAAAGGACAACTTTATTTGTGTTTTTTTTTTTTTTAACTGCTAAGCTTCCATTCTTACTCTATATACCAGGAACCTTTTAAATATTTGGGGATATTTTTATGCTGTTGTCTGTTTGCTAAAATATGGCTCCCTGTCCAGGGTACCATTCCGTCATGGGGCAGCACCAACACTCCAAACAGAGAAGAAGAGAGAAAATAAATTGTTTTGTCAGTTGCACCTCCAACAAGTTTTCTATTGCTTATTTGCATGTTTAGTAAATGGGTATTGTGCACAATGAAGGCACTGCAACAAAAATGGCCGATCACCGCAATTATAGTTGATTAAACGGCTAAAGGTTAAAGGGATATTTTATTATTTATCAAGAATTTTTGATCTTCACTGGTTTAAAATCTGAACAGTGTTAATACTGTTCAAACTTGAACTGGGTTATTCCACGCAGATTAAAGATTCTTTAAAACACTGTTACTCGTATCGCGAAAATACAAAAATTGAGCATTGCTTATACTTTTTTGGTTATGACTTCAGGACATTGGTGGAATGATGTACCCGTTGATTGATTGGAAAACGGTTGGTGCTNATACAAAAACAAACAAAAAACCCTATATAATATAATTAAATAAATTAAAAATTTAATTTAATTCAATATATAATATAATATACATAATACATATATATTAATAATATATATATAATATATATATATATATACACACACACACGTATAAATATATAGTTTGAGTTGGATTATTTTATTACAATGTCCAGTTATTGCAAAGCTTTGTGTTGTTAGCTGGTCACACAGACCCATATAGTTTTCAATTCAATTCAGTTTTATTTATATAGCGCCAATTCACAACACATCATCTGAAGGCTCTTCACAAAGGGTTTGGAATGGTGAGGGGTTGTTGGGGAGGTTAGAATAAACTACTGAGTGTTAGCCCATTCTAAAATGGCCAAACTCTATGTGTAGGGGTACTAAGTAAAATAATAAACTAATAGAGTTTGTCCATCTAGAGCCCACTGGTGGCCATTGTTATACTAAAAACAACAAGGATTGGGGGTACCCCTCTCTGTCAGACTGATTATAACCATTGGAAAAGAGAAAGGGTTGCATGCACAGGTTGCAGAAATGGAGGGTGTGTTTGCACCTCAACCATAATTGAGCCGGTTTAGGCTAAACCTGACTCCCCTTTACTCAATCTAACAGATGGAGGAAGGGGAGAGAGGAAGGCAGAGGTAAAAATAATTGGAGAGTGTTGTTTCCTGATGCATTGTGTGAAAGGTGGGTAACTTTAAAATTGGCTAAGTCAATCCCTCATACTGAGCATGCATGTAGCGACAGTGGAGAGCAAAAACTCCCTTTTAACAGGAAGAAACCTCCAGCAGAACCAGGCATAGTGTGAGCGGCCATCTGCCACGACTGACTGGGGGTTTAAGAGAAGAGAGCAGAGACAGAAAAAGAACACAGAAGCAGAACACAGAAGCACTGATCCAGGAGTACTTTCTATGGGAAGGAAAAGTAAATGTTAATGGATGTAGCTCCTTTAGTTGTTTCATCTAGGAAGAAAAAACAGATAAACTCTGAGCCAGTTTTCAAGTTTCTGTTATAGAATGTGTTTTTTTGGTATGACAGAATACTTTGAATTTTCCGTGACTTTTGAGACATCAACTTTCTCTTTGCCCTGTTTTCAACACATCTCCAGCTCCCATATTCAAATCTGTATCAAAGCCGAGGCGATTCTGCAGCATGAAGCCTCTACAAGCCTATTTAGCCTACTTACTTATTGAAGCAATGGCTGCACACTGGTTAAAAAGAGCAACAGCATTAACCAGCATTCGCATCGCTGATGTTGCGCTGTGTCAGCCCTAAACGGTTGCCGGCTGTCCAGAAACGAAAAAAATTCTGATGTTTCTTTCTTCTCAGTGAATGCACCATGCCTAAGTGCTGCAGGATTACAGTAAAACTTCACTCTTCAGTGTGGACGCTGTTTCTGAGGGAGGAAGACTCAAAGTTAGCCATGTTTCGTATAAGTGAGGTGTTAAAAAATGAATACAGGGGAAACTATTTAAAAAGAAAACTATATTGTATGATACGTGTTGAGACATGTCTTGAGTTCCTTCAATCTGCAATAGAGAATATGATTTCAGCAGCTAACAATAGGAAGGGAGAATAGAGTACAGCCAAGTTGCTTTGCTTTCTCTTTTTGAGCTTTCTAACTCAGTTTTGGAAGATCCTGGACTAGAAAATCTTGGCATACCTATGGAAATCTCAGAGTATAAATAAAGATTTACATCCTCCAGAATAAACATCAGGAGAACTCTATTGTTTGTAATACTAACCAAGCTAACTGCAAATATAAAATGCTAAAGCTAGGTAAAAACGCCAACTCTGCAATCATTTTGTCTGCATTTCAAAACAGCCACTCCTCTCTTTCACAGCAGTGAGACACGTCTCTGCTCCTAATATAACAAATAATGTCCATTCACAGCAAGAAGACTATTAAGAAACATACTAAATAGTATTCCCATGTCTTATATTAGTGTTAAAGAAAACCTGGATTTGTCTAAAACTGGTATCAGCATGTCAAGGTTTTTATAAACGTAGCTCGTAAACTAGCCACAAAATTCTGATCAGTACAGTCAAATAATTCATAACTGACTTTATTAGGCAATCAACTCATTCATATCACATGTTTAAATATCCCAGATAATAAAAACAGCAATGAATAATATTGCTTTAACTAAAAACAGCTAGAAACAGAACACCCTCATTTTCTGTGAAGCTTTGAGGCTTTCAGTCTTACATTTTCATGGATGCAAAGCTCCAGCCGGCCATCTTGAACAACATAAATACTGTCATCAGTGTCACCAGGTCGGAATAGTCCCTCTCCCTGTTGCAGCTGGATCAGCACCATGTGGCGACAGAGCTCCAAGAAGAGAGGCTTCTCAAAGTGTCCAAGCACCCTGAATGCAAACACCATAGTTTTATTACTAATAATATTCATGCCTAATATCAATGCAAATTTCACATCACTGCTAAAAATCAACTGTGGATACCTGCTGTTGGCCTGAATTTTTCAGCTGCAACCCCAGTGAAGAATTCTACTGTCTTGCACAACATAATGATAAAAATCAAAACTTGCTTCTACAAAACTGTAAATTAGACTGTGCTGAATATTTTGTTAATCTGTTTAAATCAGGGTTTTCCCTTAGAACATAAGTGCATTTCCCCCTTTAAAATGACATTCATGGTGAGAGAGAGACTATATTGACTGCTACAGCTTTAGGTTTGTCTGTGTTATGTGATCTGGCCAGCACATGGTGTTCAGACAAACGTCCATGTGGCAAAGCTGCTAGTGTCAACTCGCTTAATGGTATATTTTCAAAACCAAATGATAAGTTTATGAAGGAGGAGAACCTTTTTTGTAAGTTTTGTCAAAACCCAGAGCAAAATGCTATGTTAGCCTAACTGCTGCTCATGGAAGCATTGACAGCCGGACTAAGACATTAGTTCACTGAAGACTGTGGGTGTATTTGCTGACTCAGATATTATTTAGAAATATGGCTGCATGATATTAGAAAAACATGCGATAATATGGGCAAATGTATTATTTTTATGTTTTATAAAAAATTAAAAAAAATTAGAGAGTGTTGATGTCTTTCTGCTTTGGGTTCATAGCAAACATACAAGACAGACAATCAGCAGTCACTCCAGCTACTGAGATAAAAATCCTTATTTCCATTTGTGGAGTAAGGTTTTACAGAAAATGTTTCTGCTTCTTGCCAACATCTGCTGCTTGGGCATTCAAACCTGTAGTTGCACCATCTCACCCCGTTTTTATCACCAAATATATTACAGGCATAGAGCCTGAAAGCGTGGCATTTAAGTGATTACCTAACATTTTTTGCACTTCCAGCAGTTCTTTGTGATATGAATATTGTGTAAGATGATATTGCGATAATGCTAAATTTACGATATATTGAGCAGCCACATTTAGAAACAATAATGAAGTTATGTGCAGCTTAGGTACCATGTTGTCAGAACATTACAGTCATTTTCTGAACAGAGTTAACCTGTGTTGGAGCTGTATGTTGGGGCTATCCAGCAGATCCTCTAATTGGGACAACATATGTGACATATGTGTGTTGTAATACTGATTAAATGTAGGGAGTCATTTCACTGCACTGCAAAGCTCCTGCGTTGTGAAGCGTATGCACAGCAGCATTATTGATCTGTAACATCTTACCCAAACGTTGTATGACTCCCTTAAATTACTTTTTTATTGCAGACAGGAATCTTATATTATTTATGACAAATATTCTGTTATAAAACTTGTTTGAGACACAAGGCTATACAATAAAAACCCAATGTACAACAATGTGTTGCAAAATGTGTCCATGTGTTGGTTATTGCTATGCAAAGATGTCATTGAACAAAGTCTTTTCAAGTTCAGCTGCTGGGGGAGAGGTAGAAAGTAAATGGTTAAAAGAAGAGTGCATGCTTAGAGCGGCTCTGTCTTGAATCAGTCTCCTTGTCTTTTCTCTACTGTAGTGTGCTCAGAGCTCAGAGGGCACACACAGAGGGAAGAAACCCACGCAGTTTACCGCTCGTCATTTTCCCTTAAAGACAAAACCTACAACGACAAAATGTGCTGAAGAATCTTTGATAGTCAAAGGACTTTTCAAATGAAACTGAAAATGTAGTAAATCACAGATCATCCCCATTATGCATCAAAGCAAGTGTTCCCAGTAAGGAAAAATGCCCACTTCCAATTTCTCGCTGATTGGCTGGTGCATCTTTACTGGGTACAACTAAGAAAAAAAAACAGGTAATCACTGAAGGGACTTTTTGTTTTTCGTTGACTTTCAGGAAGATGGGAATGTGCGTTCTTTACAAACCTGACATTCTTCAGCATGTACAGCACCTCCGAGGGCAGGTGGGAGTTCTGCACATCAAACTCAGTGAGGTCAGCTTCAAGCAGACAGGGAGGGGGTTCTTTGGGCTGCAGGGTGGGTGGTTCCCTCCGGATACGCAAAATCCTAACAAGCAGATCAGGAGAACGCTGAAATGAATCACTGAAGCAACTATTAATGAATGCATGGTATGGTTAACTCATGCTTCTAGGCAACTTTCTTCCAGGTGAACAGCAGAAAAAACATTGAACTGTTTCTGCTCTGATATGATCATTTCCCTACACCTTTAACTCATAGAAAAAGAACCTTATGTTTTTAAGAATATATCTATAACTAAGGGCCAAGGAAAATGGATACCCAAATAAGATTTGTTTTCCTAAAAGATGTCTTCTGTATGAGAGGTGTTAACTCTTCACACATCGAACCTAACCTCCCCAAAAGCTTTGAAAAGAGCTCTCACTTTCGAGCTATGGACAGAACTTTGGTCCTCTTTCTTCCTCTCTGTCGTGAGGCTGAATTTGAATTGAATGCAGGTGTTGTGGACAACGTCTGAACCTGCAGCAAGAAAAATGAAACACAATGAATTACAGATGGTTTCACGTCAAGACAAAAAAAGTTATTGTGTAAAAGGATCTGAAGCTTTGTCTCACAGCAAGCTGTTCACGTCTGATGCTGAAAATCTGTCTCCCTTATGAGGATAAATTAATAAAGCTGATTGAATGGTTATCATCATTCTCTTTCTTTAGAAAATACAATTTTTTTTCAACAGTGCTTCTAACTGTTTTGGTTGGAACCAATGGGTGGCCTCATCCCAGTTTGTCAGTGGGGCATTTCAATAAAGGAAACAGTAAAAGAAGACTAGCAGTCCTGTCAACAGTTTGCCATAAATGTGACATCAATGTTGTGTTTTGTAGCTTCAGATTTGTCAAAGCAATTCATGTTATTTTTAGAGTACTGTGCAGATTAATGAAATGCATATTAATTCAAAGAGTTTTAGCTTCTAAAAGATTTTTTTTTTTTTTTTTTTTTTTTTTTTTTTTTTACACAGTCTGACCCTGGCACAAAACGATTAGCTAAATTCATCTCAGGATACTCTGGATAATATGAGCACGTGTGAAGGAGTGAAAAAGTCCTACTGTCCCATCTACCCTAACTAGCAGACTGACAGGACACTGACTGAAGATTGACTCAGGGACAGATCTGCTTAACATCACTCTCTTGCTGAGTTAGCAGCGATTAAAGAAAAGTGTCCAGCTATCAGCGCTTTGCATCAAAAAGGTCTTATATACTCCTGCTGAGAACACTGCAGCTAAAATAAACTATTTTCTGGATCAATAAGAACTTGAGGGTTAGATGTTCAGGGTCAATGAAGAAGCTTCCGGACAGGTGAGATTTTCAGAAAGCACCAGGATGCTCTTACAACAATTTTCTTTGTGAGAGCAGACAGCAAAGAAAAGGTGGAGGGGTGGCCACTTTATTTAAAGATTCACTAAAGTATAAAAAGGTATTTCTGCGCAAATTTGACTTTGAATATTTACGGGCCTCTTAAGTCCAAAACAAACCTTTTCAGTGATTTTAATGAGCTTTTATCTGCAATATGTGTTGATTATGACTGTTTAATTATTGTGGTAGACTTCAACATTCATATTGACAATCCTGAAGACAGAAGTGCAATAGATCTGTGAGACACTCTTAGAAATGTCGGTTTGACTCAACATGTTAAACAGCAACCGCACAAACAGGGACATATTTTGGACTTGATCATCACTAAGGGTCTAAACATTTCCAAGGTGTCTGTAACTGATGTTGCCCCATCTGACCACTTTTCTGTTATCTTTGAAAGCGTCATCTCCAATGACTCAGTTTGCCAAAAAGACGTTATAAGACAACGCATCTTTAAGGACGGTGCTGGTGAAAAGTTTAACCAGATTTATTCTGCTACCTCTATTTTGCCCTGTAACACTGTAGATGAGCTGGTAGATAACTTTCAATCTTGGACATCATTGATTCAATTATTCAAATTAAAGTTAAGGTCGTTTCTGGGAAGAAAATGTCTCCGTAGAGAAGTGCTCCACCAGTCAGAAGTGAAAAAAGGAGAGTTGAAAAGCTGAACACAGGTGGCGAAAGACTGGACTCCAGGTTCACTATATTATCTATAAAGAGAGACTATACAGATATAACCTACAACTGAAAAATGCAAGGGAATCTTTATTTTCTGAGATCATCAGCAAAAACGTTAACAATGCTCGTGCATTATTTGCCACGGTCGACAGGTTAACAAACCCTCCTGTAACTGTAGCATCTGAACTCCACTCTACCAGGGCCTGTAATGAATTTGCTAACTTCTTCACTGAAAAAACCTAAAAGATCAGAGGAGCAGTCAGCACATCCACATCAACTCCAGTACCAAAGTTTTCTCCAACTAGAACTGATTTTGACAAAATTTCCCAATTTTACCAAATAAACTACAAAAACTTAGGAGAAATCGTTCAGCAACTAAGCTCTTCTTCCTGCTGTCTCGATGTTTTACCCACAGCTTTCCTTAAGAAAGCTTTGCCCGTAATAACATCTGATTTAACACAAATAAAAACACGTCCCTTTTGTCAGGCGTTTTCCCCCAGGCCCAAAAACAGCAATTATCAAACCAAAAAGAGCAACTTGGACAAGCTGCTTCTACAGAACTACAGGCCTATCTCAAACCTCCCCTTCATCAGTAAGATTATTGAAAAAGCTGTGTTTCAACAGTTAAACAACTTCCTTAGAATGACCAGCTGCTTCGATGTCTTCCAGTCAGGCTTCCTGCTCACCACAGTACAGAGACTGCTCTTGTCAAGGTGTTCAATGACATCCGTATAAATGCAGACTGTGGAAGAACCACAGTGCTGGTATTATTGGGCCTTAGTGCAGCATTCGACACTGTTGATCACTCGATTTTATTCAAGCGCCTGGAAAACTGGGTTGGCCTTTCTGGTACAGCACTCAGTTGGTTTAAATCCTACTTGAAGGACAGGGACTTTTTTGGGTCAGTAGGTAACTTTACATCAGAGATCACAAAAATCACATGCCCCTCCTGTTCAATATCTACATGCTCCCCCTAACTCAGATTTTAATAAACAACAACATAAACTTCTCCCAGCAATCCAGGGCCCATCTCGAGATGATATGGGTATTTTCCAGCATAATGGTGTCCTTTGTCACAAGAAAATACAACTTTTTGACCTGGGACCAAGACACTCCCAGATTGTTCTCAGTGAGAACATGTTGAACCTTCTCAGAAAGCAGGAGAAGAATTGAAGGCAACAAACAACCACCAACTTTAAACATTAGCAAAGCAAATGGCTGTGAATTTGACCCAGATGTGAATCCCTGTCATGTCAGAGAGAATTACAGAAAATAGGAAGAGAAAAACAATAAACATGGATTTTGTCTAAAATGTAAGTTATTTGGTAATAAGCAGCTGTGAAATGTATGAAAGACACTGATGCCTGCAGTAACATGATTTAACTGTATTCTGCAGGTAAAAACTGGCTCCAAGGTTCTTCAGCAAGACTTTGATCACTGGATTGAACCTCCTGAGTATCACCTGATTGTTAGTTGGGGTAATCTGACCTTTGTTATAAGAAGCAGAGATTCATCAATACCACTCAAGTAAATCAGTTTGTTTGGCAGATTGTAAACAGATTGAAAAGTCTTTCTGGCTTTTAAATGATGAACCAGTGTGAGCAGCTAAAAAAAAGAGAAAAAGCAGCTTGGCTTGGCTTGTTTCAGACCATACTAACCTTTCTCATGATCTTTCGGCCGTAGAACATCACCTTGTCCCTCTTTCTGAAGCGATAGTGAGGAACACCGGCCTCTTCCTCTGAAACAACCAGATTTTCCCAGTGAGACCAACAAGTGGGGCCATGCAGTTCAACTCAAAAGTTGTTCTAGTTAACTCTACTTTTAAATCTCCTACACTCAAACATCTCTATACTGAGAGGGAAGTGGTCCTAACCTAATCGTCTTCTACTTCCAGGTCCTCCTTTTACAGATCCACAATGGATCATCTGCCTATATCTCACCCTATACCTGGCATCGTCTTCCATCTCCACAACAGTCCATATATCCTCCTTTCAATACATCTATGAACTTTCATTGTGGTTTAACTCGTTTCCTCCCCCTTCGCAGATCTACCTTTATCCTATCCTCCATCCTTTGTCCAATATGTCTTCTGTCTCAGCCATCCTGAACTGTCCCTCTGATATACTCTCTGTTAATCCTAATCTGTTTGGGTCAACAACAATGAAAATCGTAATATCCCTCACTTTGCAACCTCCAGCTACATCTCATAACTTTTTGTTAGCACAAACCTATTAAACATAATACGTAACTGCTGGCTTATTTCTTTATTCCAAACGCTGGGTTTGTGTTGACGTTGAGCAGTTTTAACCAAACGTGGGGTGAGAAATAGTGACCCAGTTTGCTGAATTACAGAAGAGACTACAGGGAGCCTCATCATTCTTCACAGACCCCTATTTTGAACTTTGTTATATCTATCCATCCACCCATCCATCCATTGTCTTCCGCACTTCCGGGGTCGGGTCACGGGGACAGCAGCCTGAGCAGAGAGACCCAGACTTCCCTCTCCCCAGCCACTTGGGCCAGCTCGTCTGGGGGAATCCTAAGGCGTTCCCAGGCTAGCCGAGAAACATAGGACATGGGACGTGCCCAGAATACCTCACCAGGGAGGCGTCCAGGAGGCACCCTAACCAGATGCCCAAACCACCTCAACCGGCTCCTCTCGACGTGGAGAAGCAGCAGCTCTACTCTGAGTCCCTCCCTGATGACCGAGCTTCTCACCCTATCTCTAAAGGAGAGCCCAGACACCCTGCGTAGGAAACTCAATTTGGCCACTGGTATCCGTGATCTCGTTCTGTCCAAAGGTTATGACCATAGATGAGGGTAGGAACGTAGATTGACCGGTAAATTGAGAGCTTCGCTTTTTGACTCAGCTCTCTCTTCACCACGACAGACCGGTAAAGCGCCCGCATAACTGCTGATGCAGCACCAATCCGTCTATCAAAGGGCCTGGTACCCCATACTCCCGGAGTACCCCCCACAGGATTCCCTGAGGGACACGGTCTAACGCCTTCTCCAATTCCACAAAGCACATCTTGACTGGTTGGGCAAACTCCCATGCACCCTCCAGGACCCTGCTGAGGGTGTAGAGCTGGTCCAGTGTTCCACAGCCAGGACGAAAACCACACTGCTCTTCCGGAATCTGAGGTTCGACTATTCGACGGACCCTCCTCTCCAGAACCCCTGAATAGACCTTACCAGGGAGGCTTAAGAGTGTGACTCCCCTATAGTTGGAAAACACTCTACGGTCCCCCTTTTTGAAAGGGGGACCACCACCCCGGTCTGCCAATTCTGTGGAACTTCCCCTGATGTCCACGCGATGCTGCAGAGTCGCGTTAACCTACACAACCCTATAACATCCAGAGCCTTAAGGAACTCCGGGCGAATCTCATCCACCCCTGGTGCCTTACCACCGAGCAGCTTTTTAATCACCTCGGTGACCTCAGCACCAGAGATTGGAGAGCCCGCCCCAAGGTCCCCAGGCTCCGCATCCTCAGTGTAAGACGTGCCGGTGGGATTGAGGAGGTCTTCGAAGTACTCTGCCCACCGACCCACAACGTCCCGAGTTGAGGTCAGCAGGACACCCTCCCCACTGTAAACAGTGTTGGTGGTGTACCTCTTCCCCCCCATGAAACGCCGGATGGTGGACCAGAATCGCCCCGAAGCCGTACGGAAATCGTTTTCCATGGCCTCTCCGAACTCCTCCCACGCCCAAGTTTTTGCTTCAGCAAACACCCAAGCGGCATGCCGGTACCCATCAGCTGCTTCCGGAGACCCACGGGCCAAAACGACCCGATAGGACTCCTTCTTCAGCCTGACATCATCCCTTACCGCTGGTGTCCACCAGTAGGTTCGAGGATTGCCAACGCGAAAGGCACCAACAACCTTGCGACCACAGCTCCGGTAGACTGTCTTGGCAATGGAGGTGCGGAACATGGCCCACTCGGACTCAATATTCCCCACCTCCCCCGGAACGTGTTTGAAGTTCTCCCAGAGATGGGAGTTGAAGCTCCGCCACTCTCCAACACCCCCCTCCAAGGACTCCAAAAAGGGTGGGTAGTCTGAACTGCCCCTTGGTGCATAAGCACAAACAACAGTCAGAACCTGTCCCCCCACCCGTAGGTGGAGGGAGACTACCCTCTCGTTCACCGGGGTGAAGCCCGACATACTGGCACCAAGATGGGGGGCAACAAGTATGCCCACCCCAGCTCGGCACCTCTCACCAGGGGCAACTCCAGAGTGGAAGAGTGTCCAACCCCTCTCAAGGAGACTGGTTCCAGAGCCAGAGCCGTCCGTCAAGGTGAGCCCGACTATTTCTAGCCAGAACCTCTCTATCTCCCACATCAACTCAGGCTCCTTCCCCACCAGAGGAGAGGTGACATTCCACGTCCCAAGGGCCAGCTTCTTCAGCCGAGGATGAGACCGCCAATGTCTCCGTCTGGCCCCTTTGGCACCGCCCACGGGTGGTGAGCCCATCGGAAGGGGGGCTGTGCCCGGCTGGGCTCCGAGGGTGAAAGCCCGGCCACCAGGCGCTCGCCAGCGTGCCTCACCTCCAGGCCTGGCTCCAGAGTGGGGCCCCAGTGACCCACGTCCGGGCGAGAGAACACTGTTTCCATCTATGGTAATCGTCATAAGGGGTCTGTGGGCTGCGCTTTGTCTGATCCCTCACCTAGGACCAGTTTGCCTTGGGTGACCCTACCAAGTCTGGAGCCATCTGGAATTTGTGGCAAAAGTTTTGAGCTGTTCAAAATTTTGGTGCCAAAATCCCAAATCATCTCAGTTAAGTCTTGTTTCATTCTTAGCTAGCAGAACCAATTCCTACTTGATTCGTAGGCATCTCTGTGTATTCTTAACTGAATGCTGGGTTCATGAAGCATTGTCTTGACCGCTCAGGCCAATTGTACCCCCTAAAACTGGCCAAATCTCTCTGCTGCCCTCGGAAAAAATAAAATAAAATAGAAATAAGGAAAATAATAAATAGAAACAAATAAAAAACAAACAAATTTTTTTTGCAATACATAAGAAACATAAAACAGTGAAATTAAAAATGTTTTATTTAGTTTCTTATTACATTTAATATGCAAAAACAATCATTTCAATTAATACCTTTTAACTCACATGTCAAAGTCAAGGCCCGCGGGCCGGATTCGGAATTAATTATCTATGGCCCCTTGGATGATATTTAATTACTATTAGAACCGGCCCGCAGGCCACAGCCACCCGCTGGTGTTTTGCACGCACCAACACTACATTCCCCACAATGCAACGGTAGTCCGCGAAGTCACTGTAGCGCGCACAAGCGGCTTCATTGGTCATCAGCAATCACAGCAGAGATCAGCTTTCAGGTACCCCGCTCCTCAAAAATGGCTAAACGTAAGGTGGACGCTGAGAACAGGGGGTTTAAGCCAGGTGGGAGGCAGAGTACATGTTCATGGAGGTAAAAAGCAAACCTTTGTGTCTTCTATGTGGAGAAAGTTTGGCTGTAATGAAAGAATATAATCTAAGGAGGCACTATCAAACTCCCCAAAAACACACAGACAAAGACAAGAATATGGACACGGAACAAAGGCTACAGAAGGTGGAAGAATTAAAATGAGGCCTTAAGTCCAGGCAGGCTATGTTCACATATGCCAAATCACAAAGCGAGGCTGCTGTCAAGGCTAGCTTTATTGTGGCAAAAGAGGTCGCAAAATCAGCCCAGCCCTTTACAGAAGGAGAGTTTGTCAAAAACTGTATGCTTAAAGTTTGTGACGCAGTGTGCCCAGACAAAAGACAACTATTCTCAAACGTGAGCTTGAGCAGAAACACCGTTGCTGAACGTGTAGACCAGCTTTCCACCAATATAAAAGAACAACTTGTGAGAAAGGGAAAAAATTTCATTGCATATTCTCTTGCTGTGGATGAGAGCACGGACACATCTGACATTGCCCAGCTGTCAATTTTCGTCCGTGGATAGACTCCAGCCTGAGCGTAACAGAAGAGTTTTGGCATTGCGTCCTATGCATGGCACAACTACAGGACAGGATTTGTATGAAGAGGTATCCAGATGTGTAAATGAGATGGGGCTGCCTTGGGAAAAACTTGTGGGATTAACCACAGACGGAGCACCCGCAATGTGTGGGCACAGGAGTGGATTGGTGGCAAGGATGCGTGAGAGGATGCAGGAGGAAAACGTCACAGATGAGCTGACAGCTTATCACTGCATCATACACCAAGAGTCGTTGTGTGGCAAAACCTTGAAAATGGAACATGTAATGAGCACCATAATGCGAGCAGTTAACAACTTCAGAGCCAAAGGTTTAAATCACCGCCAGTTCAAGGCATTTCTGGGCAAGTTAGATACAGAGTATGGTGACTTACCGTATCACACAGAGGTGCGATGGCTAAGCCGGGGAAAGGTGCTGCAAAGATGTTTCGAGCTGAGTGAGGAGATCTGTCTGTTCATGGAAAGTAAGGGGAAAGACACAACAGAGCTCCGAGATGAAACTTTCCTGTGTGAAATGGCGTTTCTCTGCGACATCACGAGCCATCTGAATGTGATGAATCTGCAGCTGCAGGGACGGGGACGTGTCATCTCTGATATGTACAGTACAGTGAAGGCCTTTAAAACCAAGCTGAGTCTGTGGGAGACGCAGATGAGGAAAGAAAACTTGGAGCCACTTTTTCAGCTGCGAGACCATGAAAGAGAAGCTCTCTACCGCTGTGTTCCCGAGTGCACAGTTTGCTAATAAACTCAACATACTCTCCGCCGACTTCCAACGCCAATTTGCTGAATTTGAAGCCCAAAAAAGCAGGTTTGAACTGCTCAGCAATCCCTTTGCAGTCGATGTAGAAAGCGCACCACCAAATCTACAAATGGAGTTGATTGAGCTCCAGTGCAATGACACACTGAAGGCAAAATATGAGAGAGTGGGTGCTGCTGAGTTTGCACGTTTCATCCCCGACACAATGCCCCAGTTGCGCTTCCAGGCTGCTCGGACACTCTCTATGTTTGGCAGCACATACCTGTGTGAACAACTTTTCTCTTTAATGAAGCTAATCAAAACATCACACAGGAGCCGTCTTACTGATAATCACCTTCACTCAATCCTAAGGATTTCCTCAGCTCAGAGCCTAACCCCGAACATTGATGAACTTGTACAAAAGATGAGACACCCCCAAGTATCAGGCTCAGCCTCAGACAAGTGAGCATCACAGAGAAGTAACGTATTTTTCAGTTTTTAATTGACTTAAATTTTTACATTTGTTTGTACAAGATGTGATTTTTCTATGAAGGACGTATTGTTTTGTCTGTGTGCCATAGATTTTTGTATTTTATTTTATTGTATTTTATTTATTCATATTTATTTTTCAGTTGAATGTACTCAGGGAAGATTGCAGATAAGAGCCATGAGAAAGAATACAACTGATTTATTTTTTTAATTTTCTTATTTTACTATTTGAAAGCAATGATCAGTAGGATCATAGAGCAGCACAATAATGCATTTTCAGTTTATAATGCATGCACTTTTATTTATGTATTTATCTCGATATTGAGAAACATACTTTGTTCTTCAAACCAATTAAATTTTTTACTGTTTGCCTGTTGAAAATGTTTTCCCTTGAGGATACTGACAGAGCCATAACAAAATATTGCTTTATTCTTTTAATGTACAGAACATGTGATTTTTCTTTGAAGGAAGTTCGTTTTTGTCTGCCTGTTGAAAAATGGTTTCACTTGAAATTCCTGACAGATCCATAAGAAAATATTACTTTATTCATTTAATTATTAAATAATATACTCTGTGTTAGGTCTTGATTCAATAGGCTATGTGCAATCATTTCAATATGTTTTAATTGAACCAGTCTGGCCCTTGGCTTGTAGCAAATTTGGTTTTTTGGCCCTCGGTGTATTTGACTTTGACATCCCTGTTTTAACTTTTAAATATTATATATCATATTAAATATAATTCAAATAACTTTCACTCCTGCAATCTCGTATTCCTTTTTTATTATATCTTGATGGAAAATCTGTCAAATTGTCAAGAATAGTAAGGAATTCAAATTTAATCATACCTAATTCTAAGATGAATACGGGATATTGTTATCTGATTCCTAACGTTAGTGCTGTATTCTTAATACATTCTTGTAAATCATACTGAATTCTTGACAATATTCATGTGAATCAAGTCGAATCTCATGATTTATCTTTGTCTATTGCTAAATTCCTCATGAATCCTAAAATTGAGCAATTTTTGGCGTTTCGTGTTATTTGTAGTCTGTATGGAATAGTGGCTTAAGACACAGGTTTAAAACTCTGGCCCCAGAGGGCTGGTGGAGCCACTTTTGGATGCGTTTCAGTCTCTGGTCCAACTCATTTGAATCTAATAGTTGGGTAGTTAGCAGGACTCTTCAGAACTTAACTGCATGCTGAGGAGGTAACTCAGCCATTTACTTCCAGCTTGACATCTTTATTAAAATTAACATTAGCTTTTTTTCCTATTATGTAGTTAGCACTGATTAGTGCAAGCTATGTTTAACATAACATAACACAATTGGTCATAAAATCAAAAGAGACAGACATTTTATACAGTGTAATTAATTAAGAGTTTTGTTAAAACTAATGTTTTGACAATAAGCGTCTTACTAAACATGGGCTTGTAGGCTGCTTTTTACATTTATTTATTCATTTAATGTTTTTTGTTTAATCTGATTCCTTTGGACCCAAATATTACTTGTTCAGTAATCCAGGTTACATATTTTATAGTCAACCCACTCACTGGTAGCAATCACATCAGATATTAGTCCCTTTTTGCGTTGAAACCCTAACTCAGCATGCTGGGTAAACCCACAAGCCTTGCTATGTTTTAGTACATCAACAAAGATCCATCCATATGTGACCTAGGAATAGGTTAGCAAAATAACCCTAACCCTAAGGCAGTTTTCAGGGTGTACATCGAAGGCAGCTTGGTGTTAACAGCCTTTAATACCAAACAACGTGACTAGAGTAGTTTGCAAGCAGAACATTGTGGGTTTGATTCCAGCTTCTTCCTGCCATGTGTCTATGTGCCCTATGGTAAGGCAGTTAACTCTAAGTTCCTACCGATTTGAATATCGGTGTATGGCTGTGTGGGTATTTCTGAGCATGATTAGGGGAATGTGACTGGAGTCAAGTGCTTTGAGTGGTCAGTATTACTTAAAAAGTGCTAAATAAATTCCATCCATTTACTATTTAAAAGTGCAAATGCAGCGCAACTATGATGAGAATTGTAGAGCGAACAGTGCGTAAGACACTAACTTGATTTTTTGCATCTTCTGTACAGAAGTAGCACAACAACTCCAAGGACAGAGACAGTGGTCACAGCTCCAACTAGCACAAAAATCCACTGGAAAGAAAACACAACAAATGCTTCTTTGGTCAGACAGAAAATACAGTTGAAACAATCTCAGAGGACCAAAACTGTTTCTCTGGTACCAATGTTTATTCATTATGTTGATCCAGGAGGGTATTCATAGCTCTGCCAACTTCCCAATGTTAAATATTTCATTTTAACAGGAAACTGCAAACCACATTTTAAATGATTATGATGTGTGTCTCACTGCTCACCAAACTGGGATCTGTCCGTTCCTCCACAAACTGCTTCATCTTGGCTTTGATCTCACTGGTGAATGGAACCAGGTTCTAAAATATTTAGCACAGAAACAAACCCAGTGGATGAAATGGACTGAACCTGAAACGGGCTGAGTCTGACAGCACTGAAAGACTATAACAACTCATATCTAGTTTATAAACTGTTTCTAATGCCACCTCAGTAAATACCAAGTTATTCAAACACCCTATCTTGAATTCAATTCAATTCAGTTTATTTATATAGCGCCAATTCACAACACATGTCGTCTCAAGGCAATTCACAAAAGTCGGACTTTTTAAAACAGTAAACTATCATAAACGGGCAAACCATTTTTCTTTGACTGGAAAAATAAACAGAAAGCTTCTTAAAACTTAGAATTCCAACTGGGAAACTTGGAGGTTTCTTACCAACTCTGTACCCAAAATCCAATATGGCTGCTTCCAATACGTTGAGAGCAGCAGAGAAACAGTTTATTCACTTCTGACTTTCTCAACACACACACACACACACACACACACAGTACTATACAATGTTCTTTAGTGAACATGTTGCTACAGTATTTTCTCCCCCACTCTGGAGCCACAATGCAGACAAATACAATTCGAGCAGCTAATGTATTTAGCCTGGTCAATGAGCACATCAGTGAACAAAACCTACTGGGTCTGGAATGTGGAACCTGAACAGCTAGATGGGTTTAATATCATTCACAGATCATTGTTTCAACTTCAGTTCCTGGGTCACGGTCGCCCACCTCTGTCTGAAATGGGAGATATAGACATTTTCTCCACTATAGAAGAATAAAATAAAATAGAATAGAATATCTTGTATTGACTTTGTCACAAGTACAATGAAATTGAAAGAATAGAGCACTAAATAGTTTGGGTAAAATAGAAAAATAGGAGTTTATTAAAAAGATCAAATAAAAACATACATTTATACTAATTGCATACAATATTGCATCTCCTTTACATTCTGGCTGTGTTGAGTTTAGTTATTACGGTTGGATAGAAAGTGTTGTTGAATCTGCTTGTCCTTGCTTTAATTAATTGTAGTGTCTGCCTGACGTTACGGGTTCAAACAGAGCATGACCTGGGTCAGAAGCGTCCTTTATGATGTTTTGGGCCTTTCGGAGACAACAGGAACCGTAAAGTTCTTCAGGTGTGGGAAGGCCAACCAATGATGTGCTGTAAATTTATTTTAAAACGTTTTTGGAGAAGCAAAGATCAACACCCTTGAACAACTCATCTTTTTGACTGTTGATCTCAGCAGTTTTGCATCAAGGTCGGTTGCATGAATGGCTCACTGGATGAACCACTTCTCTGCCCAACCACAATCTAAGGTGGTTGTAATGCCAAAATAATTTTGAAAATACTCTTTTTTACTAATTTTCACATGTAGATTAAAGGTTTAATAAATTCCAAACAGTGTGTTAATAAAGGAAATATGAGTAGTGTAGAATAACTCAGTTCAAGTTTGACCAGTCTAAGCTGTCTCACCTGCTATCAGTCATATTTTCCTACATGGAAAATGGGGGATCACCCACTAACCACTGACTTGACATGCAGAAATGCATAGAGAACCTGCTGCAGGCACAACTCTGAGAGATCCTCTGTTTTAAAAAAAACGTCCTGCGATCGGTATGTCCCCCAAGGTTGTGCCCCCCTGGGCAGCGTGCAATACCCCCATATCACAACCATCTGAACTTGTAACAACATCTAAAGTATAGAGAAGGGCCTTTTATAATAAAGAAATAGAGGTTGAGGAATATCATACCGGATAAATACAGCTTTCCTCCTGAGCCTGGGGTCCCATGCCTGCCTGGGAAATAAAAAAAACAACACTGCAATAAAGCAAACTCTCCGTGGAAAATGACATTTAAATCCTGAAGGTGTTAGCTGATGTAAGTCGAGGACATGGAAACATGCTCTTCTGTTTTACTTAAGTGATTCTGCTTGAAAGATGATATACCCTGAGAGCCATCAGAGAGAACAACAAGGAGCAAATACTCTGGGAAATCTGGGTTAAAGATCACCTCCATTTCTCAGGCTGACTCCGAACCGAACCGAACCCTGCCTCCTGGAGTTAAACACATCTCCCTGAAGGCTCCGGACAAAATGTCCAAAGCTCCTACAGTGGGATACATAGATTAACGCAAGTTATTAGTCAATGTTCTCCTTTAGCTTGTTGTTTACTCGGTTCTTTCTTCTCCGGTCATGTTTTGCTCTAAAGCCAGAAACTTCGGCTCAAGTTCGGTGACTTTGGCCAACACCAACTAAGATATGACTTTTAGACACATCAAAGAAACCAAGCGAGAAGCTGAATTAAGTGGATTTTATGTTTAGGCGACATTTCCAGGAGCTCTGGGAGTCATATGGTTGCTTGTCACTCATAGTGAAGCGATGCGGTTGTTTCACCGTGTCTAACTCGCGCTTATTAATCACAACTACTTTTCAAAGACTTTTTCAGGTTAAAAGTGGTAAAAGTTTGAATTTATTACCAGCAGTGTTACTAAAAGCAGTGTCCACTACATTACACGCCGTCGACTCACATCAATAAACCAAGGAAATAAGGTGGGAGAAAAATAGACTGAATAACAGAAAGGAAAATAATTGACTAAAACACCTGTTTCTGAAACACCAAAGCAAACCATTTTCATACATACCTCGTTTAGTTCAAAGTTATTTTTTATGCACGCCTTAGTGTAAACGATTTTCTGGGACGGTACATAATTTCCTGCCAACCTTTCAAAATAAAATCATAGTTGGTGGTACTAAAATACAAAAAGCTTTAATAAAAGTCCAATTCTAGCAGTGTTCAGATCATACATTAATTCCGTGATCTACACGTGTTCTTAATGCCTCTGGGTTGAAGTCAACCTAGCAACTTGTGTCATGTGAAAGGGCAAGTGATCTGTGATAGGATTTAGTTTTAACAAATTTCTACTTCCCTAAAATTAATCAGGTTCAGGTTTGACCACTTTAAGTCTTTTATATAATCCACTAGATTCTTTTAAAACTGTGAAAAAAAACTTTTAGTTCAGGACCAAGTCAGAAGCTTTGACAAAGAGACCAACTTTAGAGATAAAAATACCAAAGACAGTTCTGTCATCAAAAGGAGTCAGATAATTTGGTTTGGACAGCTGCCTAGGACACCTCCTGGCCACCTACCTTTGGAGGTTTCCAGACACATCTTACTATGTGGAGACTGAGAGGCAGACCCAGACCTCTGTTGAGGGACTATAAATCCCTTCTGGTCTGGGATATATAGCAGGAGTGTTGCTGGAGGGAAGCAACTCTGGTTTTCCCTCCTAGACCATTGGAATACAATGGATGGATGGACGCATGGATGGATGGACAGACGGACGAATGGATGTGTATCAAGTAGAGGGAAAAGAGTGCCATGAATCAGTGTAAAAGTCACTTTTCTTACAACTTGAATCCTTTAAGGCATGAAGTTCACTATTGAAAAACAATATTCATCAGTCAGGTTCTGTCTCATATTGGTGGATCTTTGTCACACTCATTTGTTTTTCAGCTCTACTATGAATATTCTTTTGTGTTCAAATGTGGCGGTTTGCTTGCCCTGTTATGGAGTTGTTCTGCCTGGAGAAACCTTTGATGATGTGATTTGTAAATAATTGTTTCCATGCAAATGTTCAGAAGGCAGTGGATGAGTAGTGCTGTTGTTGACTCCTACATCCTCCACACCTTCTAGGCTTACAGAGCCCACTGGTCCAGGTTGTTCCTTGAGGACCGGAGCCCCTGTGACCTGAGAATGGGGGAAACCTTTACAGAGAGCAGGGGACACCTACAGATTCACCGCAAGTCTCCTGATGCAATAAGCTTTCTTGGAGTATACCGAAATGCAGTCAGCACATTCTGCTTGGTTTTTCAGGATGAATTAATACCCGCCATGAGGTCATAATCAGTGATTGTACAAATTCCCTCTCGGCAAACACTATGTATGTATGCATGTATGTATTTATGTGTGCGTGCAACAGAGTACAATGACTGACTAAACAACTCCTGTTCTTCAAACTATATATGACAAAGGCATTTAGTTTGAAGAACATGTAGTTTCTGAAGTTCTTGCGCTACTGTTTTCTACCTTTACTCGAGCTCTCCTCCAATTGCTAACAGCTTGAGCCAGTATCTTGTGTTTTAATTGGTCAATATGCGTTTTTAGTCAGCCAATCACCACGCACTTTAGTTGGTGGCGAGACATACTTGTTCCTATTAGCGGTGTGTTCAAGGTGAGCAGAACTTTGTTTTTTATTATGTGTCAATGAGACAGTTTTGCAGAAGGAAGGGCGGGTCTGACGCCGAGGTTTTTACGTCAGTAGTTCAGAGACATTGAAGTATCTGATTTACTTTGTCTTCATGTTGTATTGCTGCATAGCTAATGCTAACAGCTGTCCTCTCTGCATGTGTTCTCATGGTCCTGGAGGAAGAACCTGAGGAAACCATGGGGGTTCTGTCCACACTAATGAGGGGTCTGGTTCGAGGTGCGGACAGGATGTCTGAATTCACCAGTAAGCGTGGCTCCAAGACCCATAACAAAGGCAGAGGCTCCCGGCCCGCGGGACTGAGGCTCCCCAGCAGAAAGTTCCTGTCCGTTCGGACCATGATTCCCGAGTTCGTGGTGCCCCATCTGGAGGGATTCAAGCTGAAACCGTACGTCTCGTACCGGTCACCGAGGGGGACAGATCCTCCGCTGACAGTACAGAGTTTATTCGATCAGGTTGTAGCCCCTCAGATCAGAAATGACTTTGAGGAGGGCACATTCAGCAGAGATCAGCTGGAGAAATATGGATTTGAACCCACACAGGAAGGGAAGCTGTTCAAGCTGTATCCTAAGAACTATGTGCGTTAATGAGGACTGGGTTTGACCTCAGGAACATCACGGATGGAACTGGAAACTTGTCATTTATTAGAAGTGTTGAAAAAAAAGTTGATGAGCTACTCAGCACATGGGTTAAACCAGAATGTCATTTATGTCACAGTTAAATGTCCGGCCTAATATTGGAAAATACCTGTAAGAGCTTCAGAAACAACTGGTGCAGGATGTTTGTCACATTTCCGTAGGAAAAACGTACCTTGAGTGACCCATTTTTGCATTAAACTGACTACTCTGGCTTGGTAAAATAAAGCTAAATAAAACTTCTGTATTTAATGGCTATCATTTACAGGTCAAATTATTTAAAACTGACATTTCCTTGTGGCCTGTATTTCTAGAAGTGCACCTGTAAATGTCCAAATTTAAAACCTAAATGTGTACAGTTGCAGACCTCAATGACCTGTTCAAGTAGGCTCCAACATGTCCCTTAGCATCTTACTGTCACCGATTACTAATTTAACATAAAAATGCTCAATTTTAAACGGATTGAGCAAATATACTCATTGATCTTGTTAAAAATTAACCACTCAGCTTGGAATTTCCACCACTGAACAAATAGACTTAAAGCTAAATGTTTCAGGATGAGATTATGCTACAATAAAAGACTTTAAGGGTTGTTAAATATCTTTACCAGGGGTGCCAACAGTTCAACTTAGTGTTGGGGTGAAGGGCTGTCTCACTGTTGGTGCTGCAGAATAAAGACATGAGGATTATAAAGTGTTTATTAAAAACTGTCATCAAAATAAAGTTTGTGCTAAATGAGCTTTATGTTTAAGTGTAGGAGACTCATCTAAATGAAGCAGTACAGGGTATTATAGGATGTATCTACATTACACCAGCTCAATGTGGACCGGGCTCCTGCTGAGTCTCTTCTGGAGTCCAGTCCCAGCGCCACACATGGAGCATGTGGTCATAGAATGAGCAGCTAGCTAGCAGACAGGACAGTGAGGGAGCATCCTTGTCCAGGTTGGGGGCTGGAGCTGCAGCAGGGCTGGTGGAGGGTGCTACAATCGCCTCTGGGATGTAATGTCCTGCGTCATCCTCCAGGGAAGTGTCAAAGCTGGCAGTAGGGGACTCATAATTAATCCGCAAGTGTCCTCTGCTTTCTGCGAGGCTTTCCTTTGGTTCTGTGTCTGGAGGGGACTGCGGTGCGGGGTCCTCAAGGGACAGCCTGGACCAGTCAGCTCCATAGGCCAAGGAGTTGTGGAGGATGTAGGAGGCAACAACAGGACAAGCTCCTCCACTGCCCTCTGAACAAAGCCAAGCAAACAATTCTTAATGCATTCAGCACTAAGCTAGACTATGTTAGATCATTTTAAAACTTTGTTCCACATGTATTCTGTACAATTCAAGTAAAAAACTAATTAGTAAAAAATAAAAAGCAGCAATAACAGTTACACCCTTAACCAATACTTCCAACACTGAGTTCAGTTTCACCACATAGTTCTTCTCAAATTTACACTTAACAGCTGTTTTTGTTAGCTCAAGGGAGTCAAAGGTGCGGCCCCTGGGCCATTTGTGGCCCTTGGAAGAATATACAGGCCCACGACCACAATTCAAGAATGGTACAAATCTGGTCTCTAACAGGTGATGCAGGTCGACATTTTTTTTACACATTTCAATTAAAAGAGTCCATGATAAATTCACCGGTCAAAATAAATCAGCCGGCCAGAACTCTGAACTATCGGTTTTTGCTCATGTGAGCTGCACTGTTTTTATACCTAATGAGTCAAAAAAAGATAACTCTGCTGTAAAATGAGATAAAAACAATGATTGGAGACACAGCTAAGAATTGGGAGCAGTTTTTCCTCCCCTTATACCAACCTAAGACCTGCTGGCAGTTAAGGATATGGAAGTCATTATGCATGCAGGCAGCCAGCAGCAGGTGCTGATGGGTTGGATGCCATTTTAGCCTCCACACCCCGCCACCCACTGCACTCTCCCCGAGGGGCTGCCGCATGTTCCTTCCATCCCACAGCAACACCTGCTCATCGTAGCTGCCAAAGGACAACATTGGAGCACAATTACATCACGACCAGATATAACACACACCACACAGCAGTACATTTTTCTTTTAAAGATGAAGGTACTGACCTGCCTGTAGCCAGGATATGTTCCAGATGAGGGTTGCAGTGAATACTGCACACACCCATTGAGTGCCTTAAATAGAAAAGCCCAGAATTTACCAGCAAGGTTTGCCAGAAAGGACATCAGTAGTGACAAAAACTTTATGCACTGTCACTACCTTTTACTGGTGAAAACAGGGCTGGATGGACCAGTTCTGAGATCCCAGCCTTTGAGTTTGCAGTCATCACCCCCTGGGAAAAAAATACAAATATGAGCAATTACTGATCAGCTATTAGTCGGGCACTCTGCAAATCTGGACTTTTTGGAGCAGTAGCAGTAGCCTGTAAGAAGATCCATCTCCAGATTACCAAAAGCCATGTAGGGGACAGAGCAAACATGTGGAAGAAGGTCCTCTAGTCAGATAGGACAAAAATGGACCTTTTTGACCCTCATTTGAAACTGCTTTGTGTGGCAGAAAACTATCACTGCACATCACCCTAAACACCATCACACAGTGAAACTTGGTGGCCGCTGCAGGTACAGAGGAGCTAGTTTGACTTAATGGGAAGATAGATGGCGCTAAATACAAGGCAATCCAGGAAGAAAGCCTGCAACGGGCTGCAAAAGATTGGAAACTGGGGTGGAGGTTCACCTTCCAACAGGACAGCAACCCTAAACATATAGGCAGAGCTACAATGGGATGTGAAAGGTTTAGATCAGGGGTGGCCAACTCTACTTCGCGAGGCCGGTGTTCTGTAATTTTTAGATGTGTCCTTGGTCCAACACACCTGAATCATAAAGCTGAATTACTTCAGCATGCACTGAAGTTCTCCAGAGTCCTGCTAATCATATTATTTGATTCAGGTGTGTTAAAGCAGAGACATATCTACAAGTTGCAGGACACCGGCCCTCGAGGACTCAAGTTGCCCTACCCTGGTTTAGATCAAAGCAAGATCATGAGTTGTAATGGCCTAGTCAAAGTCCAGACTAGAATATTGTACACATGCTCTCCATCCAATCGGACTAAGTTTAAGTCAATTGCAAAATGGGCAAAAAGACATATCAAAAAGGTGGCTTTATGTGGTTTTGACTGAGGGGGGACGTATACAAAAGACTTTTCAAATTAGTTTTTCACAATTATGTACTACTTTGTGTTAAGTAAAGGGTCCTGTTTGGTGATGCCTTTAGGGGAAAAAAAGGGAGAGTTTTTAGTTTTGATGTAACCTAACTGAACATGGGAAAAAGATCTGAGTTTTCAGTATTGGATCTTTCAATCACTGGTCGGAGCCATGGAGGGAAAAATCAGCTCATTTCATAGTTCCATCACTCTGGATGATCTCAATGCCATGCAGATTTCTGCAACAGAACCTTCGGTACCGCTTTTTATGCATAAGTTACTTTGAATCTAAATGACCATAGAAAAGTGCAATAGCAACAGCCATTAGAGGGCTTAACAGACTACTTTGCATAAAGAAATTGGTCTGGGTTATGTTTCTTGTCTGAGGTTTTATCTCGATCTCATTTTACGGCTGCTATGAAATTTAATGATTTAATTTTGGGTTATATTCTAAAAAAATGCAAGTATTGATTTTAATATTTGCAGAACATATAAAATAATCAGAAGCAGTCAGAATACAATCCTGAGTTGTTTTACCAGAATAAACCAGCTGTGTGTTCCAGTAGGAAAAGGCTGTGATCCAGGCCTCAAAGTCATGAGCTTTCCATTGGGACAGAGCCATCAGAGCTCCTTCAGCCAGGGAGAACACACCAACGCAGCCCGCAGAATCACTGCACACCACCCGTATGTCACTACTGCTGGTCACAGAAGAGAATGCTTGATATGATCTCTGAATATTCACCACTGTAAATCTGACAAGATTTTTAGGAATAATAACAGCAGGAGTTCGTGTAGCTTACAGTACCTGTTCATTCTTCCAGTAGACCAGTCCAAAGACAAGGCCAGCCGCTGTGCTCCAACCTCCAAACTGCACATACTGTTCAGACTGCGCCCACCTTCCTACTGGATACACACATTCATGAGTACAGACCACAACACCAGCTGGGAAAACACACCCTGCTGGAATCAAACAGAAGCCCAACAAATAAAGAGTTCTGACAGAAAAGACTGATACGTGATAACTTATGATTCATTGCTTTCCAGCATAGAATAACTGTTGACAACAGGTTCTGAATCAGAGAAACAACGCACTTAAACCCATTAAAGACAATGGGATTCATCTGAAGCTACATTTCTCACCTGATTATCTAACAGCGTGTAGAGGTGCAGCTCTCCTGTAGCAGCAACCATTCCCAGCAGCGGCCTGCCTGATACAGGGACGTGGCACCTGTCAACATGTAATAACAATGAACACAAAGGAAAGGAAATGATCGTGACTGCATCCACGCTAGTGAAGCCCAAGTTCTTACCATTTCAGATCTAAAATCGCTGCTGTGTCCAGATGTTGTAGCTCAGTGAGAGGAGGGCTCATTGGACCCCCCCACCGAAACTCAAAAAGGTACAAACGACCAGTTCGGCTGGGCGGGGCATCGTCTCTTCCCCCCTGAAGCATGAATGAATACATATATGACATACAATGGACAGGAGCATGAAACTACACTGTGCGGCATAATTAATTACAACTTAGTTTTACAAGTGGATCAATTGATAACGTGAAAAAGGCTTCGCCCAATTTTCTTTAATTTGGTTCAGGACAAATTACTTCCTGCAGATAATTGTTATGCATAGCTTTGTAAGGTGGCACCACTTCATTTGTCATATTAGGTTAAGACTTCGACATGATTCTTGCACCTCCTTGATTACCGTCTTTCATTAATGGGTATGGTGTGTTCAGCGTGATATGCAGTTTTTGTTGCAGTTGAATCATTAACTTTAATGTCACAAAGTTAATGTCAAATCATCTTATTAGACTAGAAAGATGAGGCACACTCATTTATTTTGGATTTAAATACATTTTATATTTTTGTTTGGTATTTTTAAATCAAAATTCACACATTTTCATCAATAGCTTTCAGGTCATGTGACCAATTGACAAAATCAATGTTGAATCATCCTACTAGACAGGAAGGAGGAGGCACAGTCATTTTATTTCTAATTTTGGTGCATTTTATATTTTGTATGAATTTTTTATATTAAAATTCACTATTTTCCTTCAGTAGCTTGCAGGTTGTGACCAATTGACATAAAATCAATGTTGAATCGTACTGGACTGGAAGCAGGCAGACTCATTTTTTCCTGATTTAAATGAATCCTCTATTTGTATGAATTTTTATATATATTTTATATATACCCCATGCTACAAAACTAATGCTATTCATTCAACCAGACTGAATAGATGAAACACACTCCTTTTGTCTGACTGGAAATCAACAAATCTGCCATATAAACCAGTAAATGATTAGTTAAGTTTTTAATAATACCCCTCTGTCAGGTATTATTCAGGTGTTGTCACTAAAATAAATGACTTACATACAGTGCATCCGGAAAGTATTCACAGCGCTGCACTTTTCCCACATTTAATTATGTTACAGCCTTATTCCAAATGGTATCAAATTAAGCTCCTTCCTCTTATGTTGTACACAAAATACCCCATCATGACAATAGGAAAAATTTTATATGAGATTGTTGCAAATTTATTAAAAATAGAAAACTAAGAAATCACATTTATGCAAGTATTTGTTGATCCACCTTTGGCAGCAACAAGACCCTCAAGTCTTTTTAAAAATGATGCCACAAGCTTAGCACACCTATCTTTAGGCAGAATGGCCTCTTTGCAGAACATCTCAAGCTCCATCAGGTTCGGATGAGAGGTGTCTGTGCACAGGTATTTTCAGATCTTTCCAGATGTTCCATCAGATTCAAGTCTGGACTATGGCTTGGCCACTCCACGAAATTCACAGAGTGTTTCTGAAGCCACTCCTTTGGGATCTTGGCTGTGGGCTATTGTCCTGCTAAAAAATGAACAGTCACTCCAGTCTGAGGTCAAAAACGTTCTGGGACAGGCTTTCATCCAGGATGTCTCTACATTGCTGCATTCATCTTTCCCTCTTACAGCCTACAGCATCAAGGCTGGATATGTAGTCAGCATATATAGCTTTTGAGTGGTCATCCGGTGTGTCAGGTTTGACTGTTGGTACAATTGCTCCAACTGCGCATGCGCGAAGGGAACATTCAGTGCTTTCAGCACCGCCCTCTGGCGGTCAGTAGATATGAAATAGAACTGCAGCTCTATCAGATTGCTTTAAGACTGTCTCATCTGTCATGTCAAGTAGAATAATTTAACATTCATTTTGTGAAAGCCACATTACCTCATAGCTATTGACAAAAAAAAATCATGAAATTTGATTTATAAAAATTCTTAAAAAAAGAAAAACCATGAAAATCAGATAAAGTGAGTGTGTCTCATCTATTCTGTCCAGCAAATGATTTGACAGTTTTGTAGCACGTGGTCACGTGGCAGCATCGGTTCAAACTGAACGGGGGCGCCGCTGAATCTGCGGAGCGCGGATCTCCAACCTAAAACTAACTTCACCGCGGTGATATGTCTGCGGTGTTCCGCAGTTTTTATGAAGCTGTTTGACCGCGGTGAATTTAGTCTGAAGTTGGATATTCAAGCTCCGCGGATTCAGCGGCGTCAGCCTCCTATTTGGCCCGGCACGGGCAGGTTGATTTCGCGCGACTGCTCTCTGCAGTCTCGCTCCTCCTACACTCGGTGGTTCCCTTAGGGGCCGTCAATAAATGTCCGAACCAAACTTTCATGTCTTGAGAATAAGTAACACAAAATCAATCGTAAACTAGAAAAATTTGCATTTCCTGCGAAAAGGCAGTGTGAATGCTGAAAGTTGAATTTTTTAGCTGAAAGCTGGCAGAAACATACTGAAACTGACTGCAGATAATCTGGTGAAATTTAATGAATTAGAAGAAAAACAGAAATTCTAAACTCCTGTTGAAAGCTGACAGAAAGTGGCTAAGGTTGACAGCAGAATGTCAGCTGAAATCTGATAAATTAGTAGAAATAGCAGAAACAGTAAAGAAAAACTCATCTGATCTGTTTAAGCAGGAAGACTATCAGGTATAAAACAGCGTAACAAAGTGAAGTTACCTCAAAACTGCTTGAAATAGTTGTTGAAATAGAAGAACTGACAAAAACATTAAAAAAGCAGGAAAGAGCTGCCCATAGATGAGCTGAAAAAGCATAGACTGACGCAAAAATATAGCCTAAGTTGAAGTCAGTGCACTAAAATATATAAAAAATGGCAGAAAATTCAGAAAAAGAATGAACAACAAATATGCTGAAGAAACACAAAGACAAACAAGAAATTGCCTAAAAAAGGCAAAAGTGTTTTTTCCTCTCCAGCAAGAGAGAAAAGGACAGGAGAAAGAGAAGCTAAAATGCTAACATTAGCATATTGGGTTATCACTAGCATGAAGGCTGATATTAATTTACCCCACCTACTATGCAAAAAACAATGTATATAGCTAAAATGAGCTAAAATGCTACTGTTTTACTTACTACAGCATATATTCAAAAAGTTTTCTATGAAATGCCCTCTATAAAAATATTCACTCTTGTCCAGGTGTTGTGAAGAGCAGTAGAAGCTGTTTGAGTAGCTGCCATCAAATGATCACTGGTTTATGTTTGATGCCCGCTGGACATATGTAAGATTTTTTGTGTCTTATCATCATAAGTCACAGAGTAGTGGTTTCATTCTGGTTCTCATAGAGATTGGAACTGGTTCTCATAGAAGGTTCCTCCTGGGTCTGATAGAGATTGGAACTGGTTCTGAAGGTGATTTGGACCTGGTTTTGGTGGAAGGTCCCTAACTGGTTCTGATGGAGATTTCCTCTTGGTTCTGATGGAGTTTGGGTGCACTTCTGATGGATATTTGTTCCAAGTTCTGATGGATTTTGGAACTGGTTCTGATGGAGATTTCCTCTTGGTTCTGATGGAGTTTGGGTGCACTTCTGATGGATATTTGTTCCAAGTTCTGATGGATTTTGGAACTGGTTCTGATGGAGGTTTCTTTCTGGTTCTGATTGAGTTTGGACTGGGTTCGGATAGTGGGTTCCTAACTAGTCCTGATGGGGAATTCCTCTTGGTTCTGATGGAGTTTGGGTCTGGTTCTGATGGAGATTTGTTCCTGGTTCTGATGGAGAGTTCCTAACTGGTTCTGATGAAGAATTCCTCTTGGTTTTTGTGGAGTTTGGGTCTGGTTCTGATATGTGTTTGTACCTGAATCTGATACATGTTTGTACCTGGTTCTGATGGAGGTTTTTTCCTGGTACTGATGGAGCTTTTTGCCAGGTACTGATGGAGTTTGGACCTGGTTCTTATAGAAGGTTCCTCCTGGTTCTGAAGGCGATTTGGACCTGGCTCTGGTGGAGTTTTCTTGCTGCTTCTGTAAGTTTTGACGTGGTCCTGATAGATTTTGGACCTGGTTCAGATGAAGGTTTATACATGGTTCTGATGAAGATTTGTACCAGGTTCTGATAGAGATTTATTTCTTGCTCTAAAGGATGTTTTTTTCCTGGTTCTGATAGAGTTTCAATCTGATTCTGATGGATTTTGGACGAGGTTCTGATGGAAGGTTTCTAACTGGTTCTGATGGAGATTTCCTCTTGGTTCTGACAGAGTTTGTGTTTGGTTCTGATAGAGACTTGTTCCAGGTTCTGATGTGCTAACAGCGAATATGCAAAAGTCTATGAAATTGCCTTTAAATTTAATCACTGTTGACTAGCTGTTGGAACAGCAGTACATGCTATTTTTTTAACCCTTTATGACCTACCATAGAACAAGTTTGCCAGAGCATATTTTTACATTTGTACATGCTATAGAGCCATTTGTTGGAGCATTTCAATTTGTTATAAATCAATACAAGCCTTACATCCTAAATTTTAATATTTTGTATATAATAACTCCATAATAACTAAGTAAATTGCTAAAAAGTGCAATTAACCATCAGAAAAATTAAAATTGGTTTTTTTTGCACATATTTTCCTAAATACTGAAATATCATAGCTGTATCCCTCAAAAATTGCAATATAAAAAAGTTGCACAAAACCCTTTCAAACTACAGGAAATTTATTTGAGTGTGTCCATAACTCATATTTTGACAAATACACCGTAAATTTTATGAACATCTCAGAACACCAAACACGATATAACTTTTTTTAATGTACCTATTCCTTGTGAACAGTTTGAGAAAAGATAATATGTACATCAAATAGACACACCCTATTCCAACAAGAAGCTGTCATAAAATATCAATGAAGTGTGCCAGACCTACCCTATTGAGCCCACCCACCATATGTTCACTTTAAGACCATTTATTGGCACCCAAATAAAAAGTGCATTTTTAAAAAAAACAACGAAAATGAAAGCGAAAGTGCGAGCAAAGTTTACCGCAAAAAAACTACAACTTCAGGGGAAAAAAAAAAGACCTCTCCCGGGAAAAAACACCCAGGAAATGACATCACTTCCGGTTGTTGCGGAAATTGGTGTGAAAGAAAGCCATGTGATAGTTCATCCACCAATGTCATCACGCATATTCCGATTTAGGAAGTACACTGCGGTCTGGATTTTTATGTTTGTTTTTTGCGATTTTTTACTGGATTTCTGCATCAGATTCTAGAAAATAAAAACCGTGCTCTGGGACACGTGGTGAGTAGAATATTTAAGTTGAACTCTCCGGTTTCATTTGCAAAAAAAATAGTATTGTTCTAGCTTATTTGGTCGCAATTGTACAGGCGTTTAAAAATAGATATGCAAATGGAGGCGACGGCGCTCCCGCCGGTCATAAAGAGTTAAGTACTCAACATAAAATGGCCGCCATGTAGTTGCCTCCTATGAAGATGGTCAAAGGGTTAGGGGTCCGGTCAGGTTTACGCCATAGAAATGAAGAAAATGAATGGAAGTCAATGCAACGTCCTCAAAAAGATATTAATCCATGGATGTGTGTGTGGGTGTGTGTGTCACTGCTCTTGTGTCTGAGTAGGAGACAGGGAGAGAAGACAGACAGAATCATATACAGATATACAGTAGGAGATACACAGAGCTATAAATAGAACAGTGAAGAGTGAATCAGCCAATCAGCAAAGAGTGTCAGTGTAACTTGACCCCCTCCCCAGCATTCTAATGCAGCACCTCACTATCTTCTCCCCCGGCCTGGACTTTTAACATGGAGGCGCATGCTCCCGAACTACCGGCCATAACTCGGAAACCGTATGAGCTATCGACGTCATTCTTGGACCGTTTTTCTCAGAACGGACAGGGGAACAATAATATAAATCTTTTTTTGTTGAAAATACACTGCTCAAAAAATAAAGGGAACACTTAAACAACACAATATAACTCCAAGTAAATCAAGCTTCTGTGAAAACTGTCCACTTAGGAAGCAACACTGATTGGACAATCAATTTCACCTGCTGTTGTGCAAATGAATAGAAAACGGGGGGAAATCTTTGGCGATTAGCAAGACACACTCAATAAGGAGTGGTTTGAAAGGAGGCGGCCACAGACCCTTTCCCTCTCCTATGCTTTCTGGCTGATGTTTTGGCACTTTTGAATGTTGGTGGTGTTTTTCACACTCGGTTGGTACCATGGGGACGGATTCTACACCCACACAAGTGGCTCAGGTAGTGCAGCTCATCCAGGATGGAAAATCAATGCGAGCTGTGGAAAGGGGTTTCCTGTGTCTGTGGCGTAGGGTCCAGAGCCTGGAGGCGCCATCAGGAGATAGGCCAGTACACCAGGAGACGTGGAGGAGCCGTAGGAGGGGAAACCAACCCAGCAGCAGGACCGCTACCTCTGCCTTTGGAGCAAGGAGGAAACAGGGGAGCACTGCCAGAGCCCTGCAAAATGACCTCCAGCAGGCCACAAATGTGCATGTGTCTGCACAAACGGTAGAAATCGACTCCCCATGAGGATGTTTTAGGGGCCCGACGTCCACAAATGGGGGTTGTGCTCACAGCCCAACACCTGCAGGAGGTGGCATTTGCCAAGAACCCCCAGGATTGGCAAATTGCCACTGGCGCCCTGTGCTTTTCACAGATGAAAGCAGGTTCACACTGAGCACATGTGACAGACGTGACAGAGTCTGGAGACACCGTGGAGAGCATCTGCTCCCGCAACACCTTTCAGCATGACTGGTTTGGAGTGGGTCAGTAAGGGTGGGGTGGCATTTCTTTGGAGGGCTGCTTGGGCCCCTCCTTTTGTGCTCGCCAGAGGTAGCCGGACTGCCATTAGGTACGGAGATGAGATCCTCGCCCCCTTGTAAACCCATATGCTGGTGGGGTTTGGGCCCTGGGTTCCCCCTAATGCAGGTCCTCATTTGGGGGCGGGTTGTGTCACCCAGTTCCTGCAAGATGAAGACATTGAAGCTATGGACTGGCCCGCCCGTTCCCCAGACCTGAATCAGATTGAGCACATCTGGGACATCATGTGTCGCTCCATCCACCAACGTCACGTTGCACCACAAAATGTCCAGAAGTTTGGGGGATGCTTCAGTCCAGGTCTGGGAGGAGATCCCTCAGGAGACCATCCCCCTCTCATCAGGAGCATGCCCCGGCGATGCAGGGAGGTCATACAGGCACGTGGAGGGGCCCCACCAATTACTGAGCCTCATTTTGACTTGTTTTTAAAGACATTACATCAAAGTTGGATCAGCCTGTAGTGTGTTTTCCCCTTAATTTTGGTGTGACTCCAAAATCCAATTGAGTGTTTCCCTTTTTTTTTTTTTGAGCAGTGTATATTAAAAGGCACAACACTAGGTGAAAAAGAAAGGGGAAAAAAAATGGAGAAAAACAAAAAAAAGGGCCTGAAAATGCTCTCGAAAAAAAACGTCTAATATCTCGAAAAACTATAAGGGCCAGTGGCGATTGGGCCTAAGACTGTAAGGGAAGCTCAGCTTCCCTAAAATGCAAAAAAAAAGTGATCAAATTATACTGTTGTGTACATGTCATTGACTAAATATGCGTAAAAACGCGCCAACCTTTTGTTCAGAATCAGCTTCTTATCACTTGTAACGATGTGGCTTTCCTCTCACTCATTCCCGCAGCTTCACAGTGCTTTAAACAGTTCAATAGCGAAGCAAATATGCGGGGCTTTGTCCCGCCCATCGGACGCTCAGCGTCTCTGAGGGTCTATGGGGCAGTGGGCTGGCCGGGACGCTCAGCTTCTGCATGATGATTGGATGATCCGTCTGAGGCTGAATCCCTTTTTGATTGACAGCGAAATGAGCGAATCAGCGACCTTGAAATTGAGCTTCCCCTCCTTGAAAGACCAGCATCCGCCACTGATAAGGGCTATGGATTTGATTCATGCACCGTATGAATCAGCAGGCCTTGCTGAATAGTCAAGCTTCTTAAGTTTCTACATAAATCTGTCTGGACGGTGTGACCCTGTGAAAACTTGGATCATTTAGACCATTTTTTACCTGAGTGAAGGCGAATTTTTCACTCTTAAAGGAGGAAACGATAAAAGGTATCCAAAAAAATTTTGGACGGTAGGTATCAGCAGACATCAAACTATCCTGGAAATTTTCATGTGTCTACATAAATCTGTTTAGAATTTGTGACAGTGTAGAAAAGTGGATAATTTTGAAATTTTTCAATTTCAAGCGATTTTGGGAAGGACAGATTTGGTACTCCTAAACAAACCTTTTTTATAACAAAACAATAAAAAGGTATCAAAAAAATCCCTTCACTTAGTGCCGGCAAGGTCTGAAGATAAATCTCCACAAGGTAGTCACCTGAAATGGTTTTCCAACAGTCTTGAAGGAGTTCCCAGAGATGCTTAGCACTTGTTGGCCCTTTTGCCTTCAACCTGCGGTCCAGCTCACCCCAAACCATCTCGATTGGGTTCAGGTCCAGTGGACTGTGGAGGCCAGGTCATCTGGCGCAGCACCCCATCACTCTCCTTCTTGGTCAAATAGCCCTTACACAGCCTGGAGGTGTGTTTGGGGTCATTGTCCTGTTGAAAAATAAAATGATGGCCCCAACTAAACGCAAACCGGATGGAATAGCATGCCGCTGCAAGATGCTGTAGTAGCCATGCTGGTTTCAGTATGCCTTCAATTTTGAATAAATCCCAACAGTGTCACCAGCAAAGAAACCCCACACCATCACCCCTCCTCCTCCATGCTTCACGGTGGGAACCAGGCATGTAGAGTCCATCCGTTCACCTCTTCTGCGTCGCACAAAGACACGGTGGTTGGAACCAAAGATCTCAAATTTGGGACTCATCAGACCAAAGCACAGATTTCCACTGGTCTAATGTCCATTCCTTGTGTCCTTTAGCCCAAACAAGTCTTTCTGCTTGTTGCCTGTCCTCAGCAAGTGGTTTCCTAGCAGCTATTTACCATGAAGGGGCCTGATTCACACAGTCTCTCTTAACAGTTCTAGAGATGTGTCTGCTGCTAGAACTCTGTGTGGCATTGACCTGTTCTCTAATCTGAGCTGCTGTTAACCTGTGATTTCTGAGGCTGGTGACTCGAAAGAACTTATCGTCCGCAGCAGAGGTGACTCTTGGTCTTCCTTCCTGGGCGGGGCCTCATGTGAGCCAGTTTCTTTGTAGCACTTGACGTTTTTGCGACTGCACTTTGGGGACACTTTCAAAGTTTTTCCCAATTGTTCGGACTGACAGACCTTCATTTCTTAAAGTAATGATGGTCACTCGTTTTTCTTTACTTTGCTGCTTTTTTCTTGCCATAATACAAATTCTAACAGTCTATTCAGTAGGACTATCAGCTGTGTACTGTATCCACCTCCTGCACAACACAACTGATGGTCCCAACCCCATTTATAAGGCTTGAAATCCCACTTATTAAATCTGACAGGGCACACCTGTGAAGTGAAAACCATTTCAGGTGACTACCTCTTGAAGCTCATCAACAGAATGTCAAGAGTGTGTGTAGCAGTAATCACAGCAAAAGGTGGCTACTTTGAAGAACCTAGAATATGAGAAATATTTTCACTTGTTTCACACTTTTTTGTTCAGTATATAATTCCATGTGTGTTAATTCATAGTTTTGATGCCTTCAGTGTGAAGCTACAATATTCATAGTAATGAAAATAAGGACACCTCTTTGAATGAGAAGGTGTGTCCAAACTTTTGGTCTGTACTGTATGTGGTTGTACAGCATCACTTGTGGAACAACCTATGGGGTGTGAATACTTCTACCAGTGTTTTAAGAATGACAACTAGACTAAAAAGTGTGGTGAAAAATTCTTAAAATATGTTTTCAAACCACTTACAGGTTTCCACATTTTAAGGATGTGTCACCACAGTTAGAAGCCTCCATCATTAGTAAATGGGAGAAGTTTGAAACCACCAGGACTCTTCCTAGAACTAGTCGGTTATCTAAACAGAGCTATTGGAGGAGATGAGCCTTAATCAGGGAGGTGACCAAGATCCCGATGGTCACTCTGTCAGAGCGCCAGCATTCCTCTGTGGAGAGAGGAGGACCTTCCAGAAGGACAACCATCCCTGCAGCAACCCACCAATCAGGCCTGTATGGTAGAGTGACCAACCTTAATAAAGAAACACTGGCAGCCTGTCTGGAGTTTGCTAAAAGGCACCTGAAGGACTCTCAGACCATGAGAAACAAAATTATCTGGTCTGATTACACAAAGATTCGTCAAGTTTGGAGAAGACCAGGCACTGCTTATCACCAGGCCAATACCATCCCCACAGTAAAGCATGGTGGTGGCAGCATCATGCCATGGGGATGTTTTTCAAAGCAGAAACTGACAGACTAGTCAGGATAGAGAGAAAGATGAATGCAGCAATGTACAGAGACATCCTGGATGAAAACCTTCTCCAGAGCATTTCTGACCTCAGACTGGAGCGACGGTTCATTTTTCAGCAGGACAACGACCCGAAGCCCACAGCCAAGATCTCAAAGGAGTTGCTTCAGAGCCTCCCTGTAAATGTCCTGGAGTGGCCCAGCCAGAGTCCAGACCTGAATCTGATGGAACATCCAGAGAGATCTGAAAATAGCTGTGCAGAGACCTCTCTCATCCAACCTGATGGAGCTTGAGATGTTCTGCAAAGAAGAACGGGCCAAACTGGTGAGCTGAGCTTTTGGTGTCATATTCAAAAGGCTTGAGGCTTTAACTGCTGCCATAGGTGGATCAACAAAGTGTTAAGCAAAGGCCGCGAATACTTACGGAAATGTGATTTCTTTTCTATATTTAATAAATTTGCAACAATCTCAAACCAACTTCTTTCAGATTGTCATAATGGGGGTTGTGTGTAGAATTCTGATGAAAGAGATTAAATTGATACCATTTAAAATAAGGCTGTACCATAACTAAATGTGGAAAAAGTGCAGCGCTGTGAATACTTTGCGGATGCACTGTAGGTCTTTTTTTTAGTGAAAAAGTACCCCCTTCAAAAAGGGGTATTTTTTAAAACTCTTCACTAATGGATTACTGGTTTATATGACAATTTGTTGCTTTCCAGTCATGGTTTAACCGTAGTATGTGAGAGTTCTACTTTTTACATTGGCACAATACCCAAAATAAACAGACATACAGGGGTTGGACAATGAAACTGAAAACACCTGGTTTTAGACCACAATATTTTATTAGTATGGTGTAGGGCCTCCTTTGCAGCCAATACAGCTTCAATTCGTCTTGGGAATGACATTACAAGCCCTGCACAGGGGTCAGAGGGATTTTAAGCCATTCTTCTTGCAGGATAGTGCCAGGTCACTACGTGATACTGGTGGGGGAAAAACGTTTCCTGACTCGCCCCTCCAAAACGCCCCAAAGTGGCTCAAAAATATGTTAAGATCTGGTGACTGTGCAGGCCATGGGTGATGTTAAAAACTTCACTTTCATGTTCTTTTAAAAACAATCTTCACACCCTTGCTGTGTTTTGGTGCATTGTCATCCTGATACATGGCACCGCCTTCAGGATACAATGTTTAAAACCATTGGATGCACAGGGTCCTAAAAATGGTTTTGGGACCCTTTGGGGCAGTGACGCGCCCTCTAGCAAAGTTTTTGGGCCCAAGGGGAAATGCCATGATATGGCAGCCCAAAAACCATCACTGATCCACCCCATGCTTTCATTTGGGGAATGAAACCGTCTGGGGGTACGCTTCTTTGGGCTTCTCCCACCGAAAACCCCCCGGATGTGGGGGAAAAACAGTAAAGGGGGAAATTCAGAGAACAAAAATTTTTTCACATTGTCCAACCCCCCAAGATTTGTGCCCTTTTGCACCATTAAAAACCGCTTGGCATTGGCATGAGTGAAAAAAGTTTGGCTATAGCAGCCCGGCCGTGTATATTGACCCTGTGGAGCCCCCGAGGGGACAGTTCTGGTGGAAACAGGAGAGTTGAGGTGCACATTTAATTCTACCTTTTTGGGGGCAGCCGTGGTTTTTAGTTTCTTGGATACAATCCGGGGGAGCCCCGAACCCCCCTTTCAGACAGCTTCCTCTTGCGTCCACAGTTAATCCTGTTGTGGGTTTCGCCCTTCTTGGGGTATGCTGACATTACCCGATACCGTGGCCCCTTAAATACTCACAAAGATTTTGCTGTCTTGGTCCAGATGCGCCAGCAAGACGTGCACCAAAAATTTGTCCTCTTTTAAAAACTCTGGTATGTCACCCATAATGTTGTGTGCTTTTCAAAATTATTTGAGCAAAACTGTGTTCTTACCCTGCTAATTAAACCCTTTCCCCTCGCTCTTACTGGTGCAATGTGCAATTAATGAAGACTGGCTACCAGGCTGGTCCAATTTAGCCATGAAAAACCCCCACACTAAAAAGCGGGTTTCAGTTTCATTGTCCAACCCCTGTATATTCCCTTTAGTTAACTGTGAGGAGGAAGCTCTGTTCTGTCACCAAACAGAATCACACCAGCTATGGAGTGATTAAGGAGGTAATTGGCCTCCATCAATCCCGATGCAACGACAGCCACATTAAACAGGTTTGCAATATTCTGCATAAGCAACAAAATAATTTATAAATATTTAAAGTAGCTAAAAACTGTTTGCCAGCAAATCTGAACATGTTGAATCAGTTAAAAATGATGAAGTAAATGTTGACAAATTAGTGAAAAGAAAAATTAAAAAAAAAATCACACACATACCTCTCCCCCAACTGCTGATGTGGACAAAAAGGAGCACAGCTCTGAATGATGGACGAACACTTTTGCCCTTGATTTGTGAAAGGGGAAACGCCGGGACCCCCTTTTCCACAGTAAGGTTAAACCACAATCAGATATACCAAAAAACTGGTTCATGCATTGAAGACTTATACAGTAAAACTGGCGTTTTTTAAAAAAGCAGGTGTATCTGCTAAAATAAATTTTTTAATTTGACTGGAGCTTGTAAGCTTTGAGAATTACCTTGCAACTGATCACAGTATGTATTATAATCCTATGTTTAAAAAAAAATGATCAATTGTGATTCAAAATTCTTTAAAAAGAAGTGTGTCTCATCTATTTGTGTAGTAGAAGGATTCACATTAGTTTTGTATCATTGGGTCATGTGACCTAAAAAGCTATTTAAAAAAAATCATGATTTTTTGGGAAAAAACGTATAAAAAAAAGAAAATGCATTAAAATCAGATAAAAAATGAGTGTGCCTCATCTATCCAGTGTGGTAGGAAACCATTTCAGACAGATTTTGTGTCCGTGGGTCACATGACCTGGAATCTGTTGAAGAAAAATCACAATTTTTTACCAAAAAAAACCAAAAAAATGTAAAGACTTAAATGGAATAAAAATGAGTGTGCCTCATTTATGTAATCTTGTAGTACTATTTACCATTGGTTTTGTTTCAGTTGGTCACAAGACAAGGAATTCATTAATTTTTATTTCCCAAGAGTGTTTGGTCCGGAAACTTATTGACGGTCCCTAACTGAACCACTGCGCGTCAGAAGAGGCAGCAACAGAGAGCAGGTAGCCGAAATCTGAGTTCCTGAATCGGATCAACCGTGAATTAGATGCCGCTAACTCCGCGGAGCTTGAATATCCAATATCCAACTTCAAACCAACTTCACCGCGGTAGCTGTTTGTCGTTTAATGTGCTCACACAGGGATAAATTACATATAGGTCGACTCTGGACTAATTAGGAGACTTCTGAATGCAATTGGATGCAATACATTTTATCTAAGGGGCATCAGTGTAAAAAGGGGCCAAGTACAAATGCACACCTTGCCTTTCAAATAGGTATTTCCTTCCTTACATTTCACCATCATACGTTACTTTGTGTTGATCTAACACAAAAAGTCCCAATAAAATACAACGTGGAAAAATTTAAGGGGTCCACTAAACAACTACAACCTCCATTTCTTTCTTGTGACCCAAAGCTGTCAATTTCCCCACTTTATTATTTAACTACAAACCACTCAACATTAAATCGCAAAGCTTTTATTGAAATGGCGCTGGGTAGTGTTGGTCTGTATTTCTGGTTGACTCGTATTTAATCTCACCGCTTTGTGCAGCTGATAAGTCCCACATGCCAGGATGTCATGGCTGGAGGATATTGGACACCACTCCACTGTATCCGCACTCAGCTCCGTATCAAACACCTGGAGACTGCGGGTCCTCGACTTCCAAGCCATGGCCGCCAGGTCTGCATAACGCTACTGTGTTGTTTGGGAGGCAGCTAAAAAATAACAATAAAACAACAACAGTACTCAAGCTTATTTAGTTAGTAGTATGTTTTATCCAAAGCTAACTCCCGTTAAGATAACTCAGCTGACGGACGGCGTGTTTACAACAGGCAGCCTGGACTTACCTTGTTGCTAGACTCTCAAGGAAGGCAATGTGTGGACGTAGGGAGTATATTTGCTAATTTATCTCAACACTAGTTAGCTATACGAAAGAGCTGCAACAAAACTCACACACCAGCCAGAGCGGAGTTCCTACGTCATCACTGTGCGCAGTGCTGCATTTAGAACTTCTTCTTCTTCTTCTTCTTCTTCTTCTTCTGGTGTTTAATTTGGGGTTGGCAAGAAATGTTAGGTGTGCATTTCCCCCCACCATGGTAGGGGGTGTGGTTCATTTAGGATTAATATCTTCCTTTTTCCCTTTAAAATTTAATTTAAAAAAATTTTTTTTTTTTAAAAAAATTTTAAAATAATTTTAATATGTTTGCTTCCTATTGTCTTTTGTAAATGAATCTATTATAAACTTTTTTTTTAATTCTTTCAAATTTTTCCTCGTCATACCTCTTCTTTCCAGCTCATACTTCTGACCACTATAAAAACATGTTTAATTGTTTTTTTTAAAACATCCATCCCCCAGTGGTCACATTTTTCCCGTACATGTTTATTAATTTTTAAAAAGTGATAATTTAAGTCCTGTATGTCCTAATCTTAGTCTTTTTATACCCTTCCTCCTTTTGTTCCCTTTTTTCCAGTTTTTTTTCACCACTGCTTTTTTTGATCCATTTAAAAACCATCTTCCTTTTTTTTTTTTTTTCTCCATCCCCCCTTTTTCTGCCCATTCTTCCCCTTCAATTTTGTTTTAGGGGGTTTTTTTGCTTCTGATTTACTTAAAGGTACTGTAAAATTGATTTTATTTTGTGTTTCCTTCTTACCCCCTCTTATCTGCCATCTCATTTCCTTTAAAACCCAATATGTGCTTGGGAACCCATAAAAAAAAAATATTGGGAAAAAACCCATTCCCTTTGTAGTCTGAATTTTAAAGAATGCTGTATTTCTAGTAAAATGTCTGGCCTGCTGTCTGAATGGTTTTGTTTTAAAACCAATAGTACTGAACTTGAAAATTGAACAAATTATTGTTTTTTTTTAAAAGGTTTTAATGTCTTCCACCCACTGTACTGTTTAAAAGTATTGCTAACCTTTCCCCCGGGAATTACTGAAAAAACATTTTTGATTCGTTTTCCTACTCTTAGTTGGAAATTCCGGTACTAAAGTGAATGCTATTCCTATTTTATCATTTATTTGCGATGCATCTGTAAAAAATCTGAAAGTATTGATAATAAATTAAATAAAATTTCCTGTACTATATTTAACTTAAATATAAAGTTTTTTTTTCTTTTTCCCCCTAATGAAATATCACCTGTGCTTCTGGTAAGTCCCGGGGTGGTACAACCAGCTACTGGCAACATCGGACTTTAATTACTGTATTTTTGTATATTTAAACCCCTTTTTTTTTTAATGATCCATCCAAAAAATTTTGTTTTTTTTTTTATTTTTCCCCAGCATGGCTTCAAGATGTCTCGTGTTTGGATGACCCGGGGGTTTTTGCCTTTTGTAAATTTTTCCCAGTAATTTTTTTTTAATTGTTCTCCTAAAATCTAAAACGGCATTCCTCCCATTTTAACGACGGTGCCCCCCGTGTTGGGGGTTTTTTTAAAGCTCCTGTACAAAGTTTTAATGCTTGATGTTGAATAAAGGGTTAATTTTTCAGATTTTTTCTTTGCTGCTGAACCATATATAAAATTCCATAATCTATATTTTAAAATTTTTTTTAAACGCTTCCCTATCCCCGCCCCCAGTGACTGCCAGCCCAAACATCGCATTTAAAATTTTAAAATTTCTTACAAAATTTTTCTTTTTTATTTTTGAATATGTTATATTCCCATAGGATTTTTTCTCATTTAAAGACTCCTAAAAAAAAATTATACATTTAAAATTGTTCTAATTCTTGATTATAAGTTTTAAATTTTTTTCCTCTCTTGTTTTTTTCCCGTGTAAATACCCCCATAACTTTTTTTTTTCGGGTGGGGGAAACCTAAAACCCATTGAAAAAACCCCACTCCTCTATCCTTTTTATCTCCGCCTGTATTTTTTTCCAGTTATCTTTAATTTTTCCCCCTTTTCCCATATGGCTCCATCATCTGCAAAAGGTGAAAAATCCTATTTCTTTTCCCCAATTTCTGTAAATACGCCCTTATCATTAAGTGAAAAATAATGGACTTATAATACTACCTTGTGGGCTACCATTGTTCTACAGCATATTTTGTTGATATTTCTTGATCATTTTAAATTGAAAGGGGTTCTATTTGTTATAAAATTTGAAAACCAGTAAAAAATTTTCCACTGATTTTTTTTTATTTAATTTAATTCAGTAAACCTTCAACCCCCAATCATGTCATAAGCTTTTCTCATGTCAAAAAATACAGCTACTACCCCTTTCTTATTAACTTGAGCTCTTCTGATTTCATGTTTCCCAAAATAACGTTTGGGCATTATTAATTTTCCCTTTTCTAAAACCACTTTGCACTTTAGTAATATATCCGTTTTTTTTCAAATAATATGTTTAAATTTTTATAACATTTTTTCCATATTTTGCATACATTTTTAGTTAAAGCAAAAGGTCTATAATTTTTTACGTTTGTCTTTTCCTGGTTTTAGCTATTGGGCGATGATTGACTCCCCTTTCCGCTCTGAGGCAGCTCCGCCCCCCTCCCAGACTTTATTATAAAAGCTCTAATATGACGTCTTGGATGATTCACTGAGATGTTGTATCATTGTGTAAAAAAATTGATCTTTCCAGGTTTGCCATATTCTTAAATTTTTCTAAGCACAGAGTTCAGCTCTGCTTTTGGGAAAAGTTCATTCATTAAGTTATTTGTTTCTTCAGTGTTCTGTAGTAAATATTTGTATTTCAGTTTTTTGGTTCCCCCCCCTTCCCCTTTCCCTCATCACTAATGTACTTGAACTATGAATTTTATTAAATGTTTAGTTTAAATTTCAGCTTTTTCTTTCATCTTTTTTTATAGTTGTATTTTCTACCCTTTAATATTGGGGAAAAAATTTTTTCTTAAAAACCCATTCATTCTTTTTAATTTTTTTTTCATATTTTATCAATTTTTGGGGTTTTTTCCCCCTACCGTACCCCACAAAAAAATCCTCCAAATTTCTCTTTATTTCTTCCTAATAATTTTTTCCTTTTCCCTTTTTTTTTTTATATTCAATGGAAAGGGTTTGAAAAAAACTGGATTTTTTTTTAAGTGTTTTAAAAGCTTTATTTCTTAAAAATTTTTTTACTTTTCTACATTCACTGGCCCCCAAGGTACCAATTTTTTTTATCACCAAGTTTTCTCCCTTTTTTTTGGGAATTTTTTGCCCCGCTTTATTTAATTTTTTTAAAAAAACAATCATTTATAATTTTTTACAAACCTTTTTAAAATCTATTTTCCCCAATTTTTTTCACTGAGATATTGAAAATTTAAACCCGCTGCCCTTTTTAAAATTCCCTTTTTTTATTTTATATTATAATGTTTAATGTTTTGGGTTTAATGGGGTTTAAAGATCATACCTTTAAATTTTTGATTTTTATTTAACTTCCCCCTCACATATACCCGAAAAGAAATTTTATTTCCCCAAAATTTAAATCAAAAATTGGGACTTGTTCCCGTTTTTTACATTAATTCTTGTACCCCTCCCATCATTAAGACATACTAAATTTTTTTTTTTCTATTGCTTCTTCTATAACTTGTCCCTTTTTTATCGTTACATCTTCTATCTTGTGGTTCCCCCCCCACATTTGCACACCTCTGCTTTCCTTTTAAAAATGTTGCTATGTGTCCATATCTCTTGGCATTTGTAACACCTAAGTGGTGGAGGGATGTATGCTCTTACTTGGAAGCTTAAAAAATTTTTTTGATGTTTTCTGGCAAGATTGTTTCTTGCTCAATCTTCCATCACTGACAGACTTCCTACTCTTTCTCCGTTGACAGTTTTAGATAATTCTCTTCAGTGAGTTCAATTTTTGCACCAGTAATGCTTTTTTCCAGTTTTGTCTAAAAATTTTATCCAGAGGGGGTAACCAAAAAAAAATCACCCCCCGGACTGATTTTTTTTCTCCTAAAAACTTTCTCTCTACAACCATTTGTTTTTCCAATCAAGTTTCTACATGGAAAGCCTTCATTTTTTGTTCTTCATTTTTACACGTCACTAATAAGTTTCCCCCTTCTCTTAATACTTTCACCATTTTTTAATCTCCTATTTTCTTTTTTATTTTTTCCTAGATATCACTATCGGGATTAGGTTATTAATGCTCCTCCTCATTCATTAAATTTTTTTATTATTTTAAAAATTTTTTACCTTCAGTATTTTCCTTCTAAATATTCTCTCTTCATCCAAGCTGCTTCCTTCCAACTCTCGCTTGTTACCCTGATTTTCAAACATCCCTCCTTCCTCCTTTTTCCCACGTCCTCTTCCTCTCCCCCTGCCTACCGATGTCCATCCCTCAAAATCCATATCTTCCTCGTCTCCTGCCTGTACTTCCATCCGAACCATTCACATACCAGTTTAAGCCTTATTCCGCCGTTTCCAATATGAAAGCAAGTTTATCCAGTAAGCCAAAAGCAAGCTGGATCGAGCTTTCTTCCAAAGGAAAAACTCGTCTGCTGCTCAGAGCTACGTAACACACGCTGCCGCCAAACACCAACCTCAACACCCTATCCAACCCAAACGCATTCAGAACTTCAAAACTTCTTCTTCTTATATTGGCGGTTGGCAAGCAACTGAAGAAGGCATTACCGCCACTAACTGGTAAGGAGTGTGGACCACATGACATCTATGCATACTTATACATACCACTACATACACTAAATCCTATTATACAACTTACATTGTTTTAAAAAATATATAGCCTGATATCCTCTGTTTCCTGAATCTTTTTGCAATAAATCAACAATGTCTAATTTCATTTTGGTATTACTAAAATTCCTAAACCAACTTATCCTCGGGCCTGATATTTCCTACAATGCAAAAAAATATGTTCTATTGTCTCATCTTCCCCCACATTCACATTTCCCTGTCTGATTTTTCCCTTTAAAAAATAGGTTTTTTTTAACCCGTATGTCAAATTCTAAGACGTGAATTAATTGTCTCTTCTCTCCTGTTTCTTTCTTTTTTATTTCTCCAATTTTTTCCTTTGTATTTATAAAACCAGCCCCCTTTTCCTTTTCTTCTTCCCATAACCTCTCCCCACCTCTTTTTCCATTTTTTGTTTTATTATACCCCTTTACTTTTTTACACTAAAACAAACATTAATGTCAACCATTATCCTATTGGCGCTCTTCTTAGCCATATTATCCGCCATTTTTTTCCCCCTTAAACCCGTGATGTGCTGCAACCCATATAAAATGAACTTAAAGCCCCATCATAATGTTTTATAAAGGTTTTTTGTATTTCAATTAATTATTTTGGTCTACTATCTGATTGGGCATGTTGCAAAATGGCCAATGATGCAATAGAGTCTGAACAAATATTTATTTTAATGGTCTAACCCCTTTCCCCCACTGAACTGCTAGAATAAAGCAAGCATTTTCCTGTATAAACCGAGACTCCATCACTTACCCTTTTCCTACTTTTTAATATTAATTGGTACAAAAAAAAGCTATTCCTTCCTATTTCAGTATTTTTGATGCATCAGTATATAATGTACATAGTTATAATACTCTTTTTGTATTCTTGTACAAAAATTTTTTATTCATAATAAAAAACGTTTTTTTTTTTTCTTTTTCTAATAATGAAAAATCAATTTTTGCATCAGGAAGTATCCAAGGTATTGTAGGTAATGGAACTGTCTGACCTATATCTAATTTATGTAATTGAATTTCATTAGCTTTAGAATTTATTATCCATTCTAATCTTTTTATTTTTTCCTTTTCCCAACCTGTTGTAAGCACTTTAAATGTGTTGGACCACTTGTTTGCTGAATATTGTACCATTTGCACGTTGCTGGACGCCACCATGCCTTTCCGGCGTCATCAGCCATTTTGTTCCCCAGTATAGTCCGCTAGTACAAATCCCAGCGGGCACTGCGGCTGATAGGACGGGGCGTCGCAGCTCTGATGTCACAGTGGGCTATATAACATACTCTGAGACCGCCCACCATTGCTTCCAAGTTGGATACCGGACCAGCATCTGGGGCGCAGCACTCTGGAGAAGAAATCCCACGTGGACTTTCATTCACTCTCCCCTGTTGACCAACGAGAAGAAATTCATGAAAGAAGTTTCTGGAATGAGAAGGCCAGAAATTTCACTTTACTGATCGAAGAGGTGAGTTTAACACGTAACAGAAGAAAAACCCCACGGAGGGTTCAAGGAGACGAAATCGCCACCCTTGTTTTTGTTCCAGTCGACTGTTGACGGTCCGTCATATCGTTCCTTTTCGCCAAGGAGGCCAGAGGACGCAGCTGACCGCTCTCCTGAGTTATCCACGAATGCTTGGAAACTCTTCCCACCTCCTTCTCTCTCCCTCTGCTCAGAGGAGACAACATCAAGTAATCCCATTTGGTTCTTATTTCTTTATTAGAAATAGCTTGGGCAGGATAGAGTAGGATTTTAGGGCGATTTAGAATCACCACTTATAGTCCAATGTGTTTTAAATTGTATGTGCATGCCGAGTGTTATTGAATTTTGATGATCGCTGGACTCTGAAGCCGCCGAGCTTCGCATGTTGTGTTTATACTGTGTGAACTCCTGAGCGTAGGTGAGCTGTAAAACTGAACTGCTATAATAACCTTATGGTGAAAATCAACCATTTTCTTTGTCTTCAAATTCATGTTTTATTGGTTGCCGCCAAAAGTTTTATGATCCTTTGTGTGTCCCCTGAGCTACAACTGTGGGGGGTTTTATGATTTTGTGACTCGTCGAGCTACATCTCGGTGGGGCGCTCCCAAAGCTCCGCTCAGCACCATATTATCATTTGTTGCCATAACTGCTGGTTGGATTTTCATACACACTCAATGTTGTTTTGTTCTGTTTTGTTTTATTCTGTTTAGTTAGATATTTTACCCTTTTATGTAGAACTTTGCATGTTTGATTAGGTGAAGATTATTGAATCAGAAAAGCGAGTTGTATCAGGGCTGTCGATTTAATAAATATTCACGTAGATAAAGAGAAGGCGTTTGTGTTTATTTTGTGCAAGAGTGATTTGTCAGTCAAAATAAGGGTAAAGTTCCCCACATTTCGACAGAAACGGTTGATTAAACAGTGACAGCTAGTAATAGTTATCAATTATTACTGAGCATTTAACAGTTGTAATCATCAAGGGCTTTGAACCACAATTACAACACCAGAGGACATCTCTGGTTTCGATTCATAAATAAGGATTTTTGGTTAAGAAATTAATTTTCTCAAATTATGATTTTCAATTATGATTATTGATAAATATGAATTAATCAGTAATCATAATCCCAACAATTGGCGTCACTGGGCGGGCCTTAAAAGGACAGACATCACTGTTGCACAGAGTGAACAAATGTGATATCCTTGTGAGATTTGGCAAGTGTTTGTGATCTAGAGGATATCTTGACTAGAATTTGCTCAGTTTTACTGCAGAGGAGTAAAACAATCTTTCAGAGGTGTTTTTGTGGATGCAAGGTGGAAATTGGGATAACTTGTGGTGTGAAACTTAAAGTTAAATTCCAGCTGTCCACCCCTGCTATGCGTGGAACATTAGCTGCAGCAAAACCAGCTCTGATAAGCATAGCTATTAAATTCCTGTAAAGGCAAGATGCATCAGATCTACCTCCAGCAAACCAGCTGTTACCACAGCAACCAGATTCCTGCTACAGGTTTCTGATCTGCCTCCAGTGTCCGTTGGGTGTAACTACAGCTGTGACCAACACTCTCCAGTCAGGTAGAGAGCAACACCTAGTTTTGGTGGCCATTGGGTAAAATTGCAGTTTCAGCCGGATTTTTCCCCATTGCAGACCTGCACTCGGTGCCATCTGGTGGTCACTATTGAGAGTTGCAGTTCCAACCAAGGAAATTTCCTACTTTGATTTTAATCACTTAGTCATTAACACAGGCAGATAATTCCATCACCTATAATCAAAGGGCATAATTTGAGCTGAGAGTTGAAGTTATTGATCATTCATTACCACTTTTGCTATAAGATTGAAGCGTTCTGCTGGGTTTTATTGTGTGAAGCATGTTTGGGTCTGACTCATAAAAACTAACTTTGTTGTCTAACTTTGTAGGCCCAACTAGAAGGTAAGTGATCCATATTAGAAAGCACTAACATTTATTTGAAGCTAAGAACAGCATTGACTGTTTTAGTTTCGTTTTCCCACTTTAAAAATTTTATTTTGAATTTGCTTTTGGGTTATAAAAATTTTTTTTTGCTCTCTTCTCTTTTGTGTGTGTTTGCTTGATTATTTCCAGTAAAGCATAGGGTAAGCCACAGTTTGAATACTGTACCTGTGCACCCATTTTAAGTACATCATTAATCACTGAACAGCTTAGTCTGTTTGTGCTGCTGCTAATTAACTTAGTGACCATTCATCACTGAACAGCTTAGCCTGTTTGCGTTACTGCTAATTTATTTTAGTGGTTTTTCATAACTGAACAGCTTAGATTGTTAGTATCACTACTAATTGATTTCAGCAATTATACATAACTGAGCAGTCCATTTTTTTGTATTACTGCTAACTGTTTTAGCGGAACAGCTTTGTTGTTGTACATTTTGGCCAAAGATGGAGAAAACATCCTAGACTGCAGCTGGAGATGTGGGTATATTAGAGGACCCCATAGGAATGCAGGCACAGGAGGCGATAGGGTCATTGATTCTGTTATCCCCAGAGGAGCGTAAAGGTCTCAATGATTATAGCATTGAGCAATGTGAGGCGAGGATTCAGAAGTTGCTCCAAGTCATTAAAAACCCACCAAAAGACAGATGGGTCGCAGATCTGTTGAACAGCTCACTCTGTTGTATCAGCAAAGGCTAATGTTGGAAATTGACCCGCGTGTTAAACTGCAGTTTGAGTTGAATGATACTTTGCAAACGGTGGATGTCCTTAGAGGTGAACTAACAGAAGTTGGAAATAGTTTGGAAACAGTTGAGTGCAGCCAGGCCGCTCCCCCATCCTTGGTGGAATGGGGGGCGAAAAGAAACCCACCTCACAGCACTAACACTTGGTGCTTTCGCTATCCAGCAAAAGAGAAGCGAAGCACCCAGGGAGTATTACTGGCGCTTGGGAGCCGCTTACTTCCAAGGACGCAATGCTCCCGGCATTGAGGAGGAACATGCTTTTAAATCCCTGTTCCTCCACAACCTTCATGAAAGTGTGTGATACGATGTTACTATGTATTGCAGAACAAAGACCCTGAGCATGCAAGAGATCCGGAAGTATGCTCAGATGACGTGGGATGGCATGCTCGCCCGACCAAGGGATCAGAGGGCAAGGCTAGGGTTTTACAGGTACAGACAGAAAGGAACAGCCTTGCGTTGGAAGGTCAGGAAATGCCTTCAGCAGGAACCCATGTTAAGAACAGGTTCAGGGAACAACTTAGGTTTGGTCAGCTGGATCGGGGGAATGGTACTGGATACCAACCACAGTTGCCGGACCACTTCCTGTCGAACAGATGGCCTGACCATCAAGCGAGGCGTAAAGGTAAACCTGATGGTCAAGGATGGAACCGACACGCAGAAGGGATTCTGGGGAAAGAGATGGAGGATGCCTTTCGCAAGATGGTGACAGAAGCAGTGCGTCAGACCACCATGCCACCACAGCCCTGGAAACAGGAAGCCGACCCTCCAGTTAAACCAGACCAAAAATTCCCATCAGCATGACTAGGCGTAGACCCAGTCTCCACAGCCATCAGAGTCTACCTGATCGGATGGGGAGACAAACCTGGGAAACTCCAAGTACCCCTTGGGACCTCTCCAGGAGAAATACCACAAACCATCTTTCCAAGGTTCTCAGGTAAACTGAACCAAAATGAACATGCACGTCGTGTATACTGTCTGATCATTATAGGAGAACGTTTCCCAAGAAATTTAAAATGTTTGACTCTTTCCAACTCCTGATCATAGAATTTCAACTTGATTTTTTCATCGACTCTTTTCCGTGTAAAAAAACATTATTTTAGTTTTTTCCACCGAAAACTTAAAACCCCATTTATATGACCATTTTTCTACAACTGAAATTGCCCCCTGCAGCTTCTTTACAATATATTTTAAATTATTTTCCCTTTTCCACATTGCTCCATCATCAGCAAAAAGTGAAAATCCCATTCCACCCCCTACGTCCTTAAACATATCATTAATTATAAAAGAAAATAATAACAGGCTTACTATGCTTCCCATTTTCTATATTCAGTCTCTCAGAATACTCCTTCCCTATCTATCCTCACTTGTATTTGTCTTCCTTCTAAAAAATCCTCAGGCCATCTAAACATATGACCATTTATTCCCATTCTTCTAATTTTTATTAATAACCCTTCCCTCCACATCATATCATATGCTCTTTCAATATCAAAAAAATATCGCCACAACACTGTCTTTATTCACTTGAGCCTTTCTAATCTCATTTTCTAAACATAATATTGGATCCATTGTGTTTCTCCCTCTCCTGAACCCACTCTGATACATTGATATAAGACCTTTATTTTCCATATAATATAACAATCTTTCATTTATCATTCTCTCCATTATTTTACATATGTTTGATGTCAAAGCTATAGGTCAGTAATTTTCTGGTTTTGTATCATCTTTCCCTGGTTTTTGAATTGGTATAATCACTGCTTCTTTCCAAGTTTTTGGCAATTCTCCATCCTCCCATACTCGATTATACAATTTTAATAAAATATTTTTTGATGTTTCACTTAAATTACTTATCATCACATAACAAACCTGATCTTTTCCTGGAGCTGATAATTTATATTTAATGAATAATTTGAATCTTCCATTTGCTCCAATAACTCCTTATTCTCTAAAATTGTCTTTTCTCATCCTTTTTTCCCTTCTTCACTAATATTTTCAGAACTATGAATTTTAATAAACGCCATTACCAAGATTTCCGCCTTTTCTTTATCTTTCACTGCTGTTATTTCCCCATTATTTAGTATTGGATATACACTCACTCTTTTAATCCAATTCATCCTTTTAATCTTCACCCATACCTTAGAAATGTCTGTTTTCCTCCCCACTAAATCACAAAAACTCCTCCAATATTCTCTTTTTGCATTTTTAATGGTTTTTCTTACATTTGCTTGCAATTTCTTATATTCATTCAAATTCTGAAAGTCGTGATTTCTTTTTAATAACTTAAAAGCTTTATTTCGTTTCTTAATAGCTCCAGTACATTCTATTGTCCACCAGGGTACCAATTTTCTTTCCCTTTTCCTACCTTCCATCCTTATAGCCTGATTAGCTGCTTCTATAATAGCATTACATATAGAAAGATTAAATTCATCAATACTACCATTTATATCCACTTTTTGTGGTTTTATTTCACTATTATTCCTAAAAGTTTTCCAATCTGCAGATCTAAAGCACCATTTCTTCATCCCATTTATACAATATTTCTCTATATGTAGTTTTACTTCAGTCATAATAGGGAAGTGATCACTTCCTATAGTTGTTTTATTGATTACTTTCCATAAACAAACACCTGTTAGAGAATCTGAAACTAATGTTAAATCAATTGCTGACACTGTATTTTCTCTCAAATTAATTCTCATTCCACTCCCATCATTCAAAACTAACAAATTTCTTACATCCATTATTTCTTCAATTACACCCCCATTTTGATCATTATGATCACTCCATAGTGAGCTATGTCCATTAAAATCACTTTACCCTCTAAATACCTCCCAAGTTCCTTCATTAGATCTAAAGAAAGTCTTTCACATGGATTATAAAAATGTATTATTTTAGCTTTCCCAATTTTTGTCCAAATTTCAATAATAATGTATTCTAACTCTTTTCCTTTAGCTAAAATTCTAAATTGAATCCCCTTTTTAATGAATATAATACATCCTCCTCCTGATCATCCCTCTCTATCTCTTCTAATGCTTTCATATCCTTTGATAACAAAATCAAGATTTGGTTTAAGCCAAGTTTCCTGAATGCATATAATATGTAATTCTTCTTTAAAATCTTTAATAAATCCTTTAAACTCTTGCCCATTTGAAATTAGACTTCTAGCATTCCATTGTAAGCGATCAATTTGTTCTTTCTTCCAGTCCTCCTTTCCTCCCTTCTTCTCCTAATCTCTTATTTATGTGCTCCTGTGATATATCCTTAATACCGAAAAATCTCTCTGCTCCTTTCACGGTTATTTTGATTTTTTCTGTCTTGTGCTTAACTCGATCTGTACAATTAATTACATAAGCAATAAACAGCATAATCTTTTCAACTGTCAGTACTGTGTCCGATCTAATCTGCCTTTGCTCTGGTGTTAGACACAGCTGAACTTTTCCTGGCACATCTTTTGGTTTCTTCATTCTTTTTGGAGCTTTAACATAACTTATATTATTAATGACTTTAACTTGTTCAATTTCCACTGCTTTTCTCCTTACTTCACATCCTCCATAAGTCTCCCTGTGTTGCCCTCCACAGTTAGAAGTATCCTTTCCATTTTTACATTCATCATACACATGCTCCCCTCCACACTTTGGACATCTTTGTTTCCCCTTACATGCTGCTGTGATATGTCCATATCACTGGCATTTATAAGATCTTAGAGGAGGAGGAATGTATGGCCTAACAGGAAAACACATACACCCTACTTTTATTCTTTCAGGAAGAGAAGCTGCTTGAAACTCCAACATCACAGAAAGACTTTCCACTCTTTTTCCTTCAACTGTTCTCATCAATCTTTTTATTTTGCTTACTTCACTTCCATAGATGCTGCGTCTGTGTTGGGAATTGGGAGTGTTGGGACTCTGGACCAAAGACTCTCGACTCTCTCTCTAGTGGACTTCAAGATCCAACCCATCCTCGTTCCTGTAGAAATCTTCTTGTGAAACAAAATAAATATTTGAAACTTGTCTGGTCTCCTGAGTGAGTTTTCGCATGTGGGTCAGAAAAATCCCTAAAACAATGACAGTCTGAACTTTTCCAGATCTTCACCTATCGGAATTCCTGCGATAACTCCTCTAGCTATTTTAGCCTCTCCCAAAATCTTTATCTCACTCACTGTTTTTTTACAAATACTCTGGTTGCTCATCACTTTGTTTTTCTGTTCTTCACTCCCAACTGTAATCAATAGATTCCCATCTCTAAGAATCTTAGCAAGTATCAGCTCTCCAAACTTCTTTAACTCTCTCGAGAGAGCTAACGGACTTGGTTGAGTACCTTCATCCTCCTTTCTAAACTTTATGATCATTTTGGACTCCTCCCTAACAACCCTTTTACAAACCGCAGTTGAAAATTACCGAGTTATTTTCTTCTAGGCCCCGTTTACTACTTTGTGTCCCTCTCAAAGTATTTTCTTTTTTACTTCTCTATTTTCCCGACCCTCTACTACCACGCACTGGAGTCCAATCTCCAAAATCCATCTCATTATCTCCCTCATCCTCAACCTGAGATGCCATAGCAGTCCAGCCACAAACCGGTTTTATACCAACTGCCCCGACGCGAGATCTGCTATTCACGCTCCACTCAACTCGAGCTCCAGCCAACGGATCCCCTTTCAGAACTTTTCAACGCAATCCCGATTAATTTGTGGGCGACCTCATTGGCCCCTAGACAGTCTTGTTTGTACAGTATTATGTAATGATTATTATGTAATGATTAATATGAATTTAAGATACGAGTCTACATGTTTATTTATTTCATTCTTCTTAGTATGACACTTATAAATGTCTAGAGTATTGTGAAAAACTATTTACCCCCGTACAGGTTTCTTCTGTTTTTGCTTTTTCATATCACCTAAATGTTTCACCATCCAAATATTTATATTGGACACCTATCTAAACTTACGACTGGTTTTGCCACTTTTTGCACAAACAACTTCCAATGAGCATTTGCAATAACATTTTTGACAGATTTGCAGCCTGTTTAAGGTACTACAGGCCTGTCACCCTGATGTCTGTAGTCATGAGATCCTTTTGGTGTTGAAGCATCTGAAGGACATCAAAGCTCCCATGCCTGGACCCCCTGCAATTTGCTTAACAGGTAGGCAGATGATGCAATCAACCTGGGACTACACTACATCATGTACGATCACAACTACCCAGGGATGTATTCCAGGATATTAATTGTGGACTTCAGCCTGGCCTTCAACACCATCAACCCAGACATCTTCCACCAGAAGCTCACCCAACCCACAGTGCCAGCCTATACCTCTCAGTGGATCACCAGCTTCCTGACTGACTGGCAGCAGCAGGTGAGGCTGGGAAGCATCTTCTCCTGTACAAGAATCATCAGCAGGGGTGCTCCCCAGGGGTGTGTTCTTTCCCCACTTCTCTCTGTACACAAATGACTGCACCTCAGCCGACTTATCTGTGAAACTAGTTTGCAGATGACACCACTGTTATTTTCTGATCCAGGACATTGACGAGTCAGCATACAGACAAAACTGTGTGCTGTGGATCACTTCCGTTCTTAGTAACCACCCTTTCTTAGGACCAGAGATCGTCTGTACACATAGACACTTTTTAGAAGAAGGCCCAGGAGAGACTACTTCCTGCAGCAACTCCATAAGTACAACCTTCCACAGGAGCTGCTGGTTATCTTCTACACTGCCATAATTCAGTCTGTCATGTGTTCATTCAACTCAGTGTGGCTTGGCTCAGCCATAAAACAGGACTGGTCCGGACTGCAAAGAACAATCAGGTTTGCAAATAGAATCATCAGGGCTGACCTTCCCTCTATCCAGGACTTACACAGCAAATCCCACGCATCCTGAACACAAGCTGTTTAGACTTCTACCTTCAGGTTGACACCACAAGGCACTAATGGCAAGTACCAGGCACCACAAAGACAATTTCTTCCCCAAGGCTGTTCTCCGATGAACACATTGAACACCTCACAGCCTGAGTAGTCAGTTACTTCACAGTGAAACAAATAAGCCAGTTTTCACTACCACAACCTGCCTTTATTAGAAAAGGAAAAAATATATTATGGTATACATACAGATAAACAGTATGTACTGTTTGTGAACTGTATGTGAATATTGTTTACTTTTATTTCTTCAAAAGTTGATATATTTATACTAAATGTCTGTGCGCTGTGAACGTGTGAAACTGAGTTAAATTCCTTTCTTGTCGCACAATCTTGCCAATAAATCAAATTCTGATTTAAGGATGTGCATCCACATCTTAATTGGATTCAAGTCCGGACTTTCACTAGACCACTCCAAAACCTCCTGGGAAGGTTCATCATTGTCTCATTGTCTCTCCATTGGTGGAAAATTGTTTGCACTTTGTTTATTTGTTATAAAAGCAATTTACATAATTTTGTAAGCAGTTTAAACACATTGTAAAAGTAGTAATAGTTTGTAAGCATTTGAATAAACTATAGATAATAAGCTGTTGTATTAGCAGCTAAGGATAGGAATTCTTGCACTTTGGTTCTGAACCGATTAGAAAAGGTCAAGTAGAAGGTGTGTGAAAAGATTAAACAGAGAAGAGACACACAGAAATAAAGTTGCGATGAGTAAATATCAGATTAATGCGGGGTCTGAGATCAGATACTGGGAAAGCACGACAGGATTCCACGCTGTGATGCAAAAAGAGTAATTAAAACTTTGTGTTTTTGTATTGTGAGAACTTTGTGACGTTGTGAGAGTGTGAGGCTGCATACTGAACAGCAAGACACTTCCAGGTTGATCAGGTTTTGCTGTATCCACTTCAACACATGATTAATACCTGTGCTTTAAGAGAGAGAAGTCGTCTTTGTCTTTCTTTAAAAAATGAACACCACATATCCTAAAGCCTTAGACCCCGGCATGGTGTTTTGCTTTCTGAGATTATTTATCCTACTTCATGTTGTCAGAAAGGTTTTGATTTCTTGGTTCTACAGACTTCTGGTTTGGTGTGCCAACCCCACATTATTTGTAGCCCCAATCTGGCCATCTAATTATAAATGGTTCCAGTCATACTCACCACTCAAAGCAATTTACACTAGAGCCACATTCACCCAGATGCACTAACAAACACACATTCATACACCAATATGCAGATCAGTAGGTAATTTGAGGTTAAGTGCCTTGCCTTGCCGTGCCTCTTCTCACTGAGCCACAGTCACCTTGTAAACGGTTCATAAATAGCACTGGTCACGACTAAATGACAGAGCTGTAGAGCTATGGACATTCCTAGGGGAAAGGGGAGTGGGCTTTTAAATCAGAGTATTATTATGTATATAAATAAATAATAAAATATATTAATCATTATATATATTCTCATTACACTGCATCTTTGTACACCTAGAGAAAGCAGATGATAGGCAAGAGAATTTTCTGTGAAAGTAGTGAAGAGCATACATTAAGGTGAGTTGTGTAGTAGGGGTGACATGTGGGCTCAAGGTAGAGTTGTGTCTATATCAGTGATCAGCTCTTATCCCCTTCCTGTTCACGTAGAGATGAACAGGTTGATGGGTGAGATCAGGCAAGATACCCGGTGGTAAATCATGTTCACAGGCAACATTGTGATCTGCAGTAAGCGTGGGTAGCAAGTAGAATATAGCACAGAGAGGTGGAGGGAAGCTCAGTGACACGGAAAGATTTAGAGGATATTAGTGACCTTCTGTGATGTATTGTTAGAAATGATCGTCTAACAGAAGGACAGGGGGCTGAGCTGGCGGTGGCAGTGATGAAGATGTAAACATTTTCCTTAAAAGTGACCAAAATGGATGGGATTAGAAATATTCTTTCAGCGGGATAGGTCAGGTTGTGCAGTAAGGAGACACAGTTGGAGATGCACGGCTGAGATAATATGGACATAAGGAAATGAGGTAAAGAGGACATCTTGCAAAAGGATGGCAGCTAGGGAGGAGGGAGGAGAAAGACCACACAAAAGGTTCAAGGATGGATGAAGTGAAGGAGAAGTATCGGGCCGGTGAGACAGGGGAGGATGCTGGGTATATAGTGGGGTGGCGACCCCTAAAGGAGGTAGCTGAAAGAAAACAATAAATTAAAAAACATACAATTTCCAAGTAGAGAAATTGTTTTAGGGATTCATTCTTCAGTGTTAGGGAGAGAATAGCGGCTACAAGGACAAGAGAAAAATCAAAACACAAACTCTCGTCTTAAAAGTTTTTAAAATGTTTTTTTAGCATAACCTGCCAGCAACAAATGCGTTTGACGTAATGAGGCTACGTCGAAGATGGTCACGTGATTCCTTTGGCTAGTACCATATTATTTGGAGCTAATGCTGTTAGAAGCTGCGTCGAAAGGAACATCAGGAGCTTCCAGCATTGTTTACTACCGCCATGGATTTTAACGTGAAGAAGTTGGCCAGCGGTGCGGGGTTGTTTTTCACCCGAGCGGTCCAGGTATGTAAGACGCTGCTCTTCCTTTCACTTTGCCTTCCAGCTGTTCATCTCTGGACGTCTGACTCTGCAGCCTATCTCCTAAATACAGAATATCACATATTATCAGAACAAGCAGGACATGCTTTCAACATTCAGCTTCAGCTTCGCCATATTCAGTTGTAGGCCGACGAAACACAGCTCTCCAAATGTCACAGTCGGCATTGTTAGCCAAAGCATTACTAATTCACGAAGATAGTCGATTCTTTTAACTTTTATTAATTTAGACACATTTGGCAGCGACAGTAGGTAAACGGATAACTATGAGCACATGACAATAAGTGACGTTATATTGGGAATATTTATTGAAGCTCTGAGTCTAACTCATTGTTGGGATATGCAGTTAGCATTGGTTCAGTGGTGACGGGGTGTAGTTTGTGTCTGTGTCCTGTTTCAGTACACAGAGGAGAAGCTGGGCCAGGCGGAAAGGACTGAGCTGGATGCTCACTTGGAGAACCTAATGGGCCGCGCTGACTGCACCAAACTCTGGACGGAGAAGATCTACAGACAGATGGAGTACCTGCTGCAGCCCAACCCAAGTATGATTACAATGTAGTGAAAGTATTATTACAGCTGGAGGCAGTACCTCAGCTTAGGGTGTCTCCAAGCAGACCCAGGCATGTTTACCTTGATTAGGCTGGCACAGTGACAGTCCTGGGGCTTTTGCTTTATTTGGTGACTCACTGGATTCCTGCTAAAAGTTATCACCAGTTTATAAATATTATTGAACCAACACACTGTTATAAAGATAAGAACCTATAAACCCTCTCTCAGGTTTTATTTTTCTATGTTTCAGGCCGAAATAAAATAATCTGGTGCTTATCAGGTTTAAAATTACGTCAAGCTAATCTCAAGTGTACAGAAACACACAACAGATCCTACACTCATTTAATAAACACAAAGTAAGGAGGGGGAAGCCCCCACACTGTGTGTGGGGTGGAACCCTTGCTGTTTCCAAATTATTTAGGAGGGAAAGGCGTTAATTAACTGATAATCAGCAAGAATCTCTGCCTATATCAGACAGGAGTTAAGACAGTTTGGTGGTCTGGACATACAGGTTTGTCTTAACACAATGCCAATGAAGATAAACGTCAGCAGTTACCTTAAGGAAGGAGCTGTTGCTGCCCCTCAGTCTGGGATGAGTTAAAAATAAACACCAAACAATTGAGATTTATTTAGAGGGATTATCTCTTCTCTCTAAAGACAATGTGGAAGCACAACTTAGGTTTGCAAAGTTGAGATCTAAACTGCAAGACCTCTGGAGCAATGTTCTTCTGGACAGATGAGACCAAAGTAGAGATGTCTGGGTAAAATGTACAGCACCATGTTTATTGAAAACCAAAGCTGGCATATCAGCACAATCAGCTCTTACCAGCGGTCTATGCTGTTTTAAGGTGATATACAAATTCAGTTCGAATTCAATTCAAATTCAATTCAGATTCAGTTCAAATTCAATTCGATTCAAATTCAAAAATACTTTATTAATCCCAAAGGGAAATTGAATGTTGTTGTAGCTCATTATGAAGGTTTCTTCAAAGAGCCGTTGTAGATGCTGATGGCTGTGGGCAGGAAGGATCTCCTGTAGGTCTGTCTTACAGCAGATCTGAAGAAGCCTCAGACTGAAGAAACTCTGTTGTTGTACAACAGTCTCATGAAGAGGATGCTCAGGGTTCTCCATAATGTTCTTCATTTTATGAACAATCTTTCTTTACACAATGATCTCCAGAGGTTCCAGAGGAGTCCCCAGAACAGAGCCAGCCTTCTTTATCAGCTTGTTGAGCTTTTTTAAGTCCCTGGCTCTGATGCTGCTACCCCAGCAGACGATGGCAGAATAGATCACACTCTCCACAACAGACTTATAGAAGATATTCAGCATCTTGCTGCAAACATCAAAGGTCCTAAGCTTCCTCAAGAAGTACAGTCTACTCTGTCCCTTCTTGTAGTTGGCTTCACAGTTGCATCTCCACTCCAGTCTGTTGTCCAGGTGAACACCGAGGTATTTATACTCCTGATTTGAAGGGAAACTGTTCAGTAAAGGTAATCCTGCAAGCCTCAACAAACGTAGTGTAGAATATTGGGCCAAATGTCCTCCACAACAATGTGAGAAACTGATATTTATACCGAAAACCTCTACTTCAAGTTATTGCTGCTAAAGATGATTCTACAAGCTGTTGAATCTCGGGGTGTACTTGGTTTTTTTTCATATAGGCCTACTGCTTTTTCATTTTGGCTTAATCTTTGTTTAATAAATGTGTAGATTCTGCTATGTGCTTTTTTTACGCTAGAGGTTAGATTTAAATGACGGTTGAGACCACAGTATTTTATTTTGTCCTGATAGATTAAAATCCTAAAATGAAGGAAGGTTGACCTTTTTCCTCCCGTGACTGTAGTTAATAATTTTGATCAAGCTGTTTAGGATGACATAAGGACAGAGAGCTCTAACTTATCATTTTTTGACTCTTCATGCCACAGTTGATCATACTGGTGAGTATCCTGCCTCCCATTTCCCCTGTAGTGCCCTGCTGTGCAAACCTTTCACGCTTTGCCTCATTTGCATAGAGGAGTAATTAACTGGATTGAAAATGCTCCTGTTTGTTGATGCTGATATCAAAGACAGATTTTTTAGTCAAGGATAAGGAGCATCATAGTGCTAGAGTTTACCAAGCACCAGTCCGTTGTGTTTTTTGCTGCTCTAGCCATAGCATTGAAAAACTGGAGCTATTCCAGAACCAGTCCATTTTCATCAGGAGCTAGGGGCGGGCTTACGGGGAACAGAACCAGTTAAGAATTAGCTCTAGCACCCTTCCCCGTTAAGAACTGCAACCTCTTTGGTGGAAAAGCCCTACTTTTGTGTTTGAGCCAGGCTCCCTTCTCTTCTATTGTCCCTTTTTCTGACTGGTTTGGTCATATATTATGTCTATCAATGGCAAGGCTAGTTTATGTATATAGCACTTTTCAGTAGCAAGACAATTCAAAGTGCTTCACATGAAGGAAAAAAAAATAAAATGAAAAACATCCCTTTTTTGGGATTTGTTGACGCCATGTAATTTTGAAACAACATATTTTTCCCTTAAAATGATACATTCTCTCAGTTTAAACTTTTGATCTGTGATTTGTGTTCTATTCTGAATAACATATTTGATGTTGGCACCTCCACATCATTGCATTCAGTTTTTATTCACAATTTGTTTAGTGTCCCAACTTTTTTGGAATCCGGTTTATACATTACATTGACATAAAGGTAATTAAAGTTTTTCAAGGTCCTGCGAAGACATTAGTCCTTTAATCCTGGAGATGTTCTTTAGGTAATAGAAGGCTGACCGTGTTACTGTCTTTATGTGCCTCTGAAGGTTCAGGTCTGAGTCCATCACTACACCCAGATTTCAAACCTGATTGGTGGTTTCTAGCTGTATTAACTGAAGCTGTGTGCTAACTTTTAAATGCTCTTCCTTTTGTCCAAAGATTATTACTTCAGTTTTGTTTTGATTCAGCTGAAGAAAATTTTGGCAATGGGCTAGTTCTTCCTGTTTGAATTTATTTCCTCTTAAAGCATATCTTGAAATTAGGATCATGCTTTCCTTCTTCATGCAGACAACCTGAAGAAATAACATGTTGTTGTTAGGAAATGGATTGTAAAGACCCAAGTTCTGTCCTTAAGAGAATCTTTTGTGCTGTCATAGAGAGAGCTTTAAAGGAAAGTATTCACAATCTAAGGATTATTAATATTGGCTTTACCATTTAATCACCAATAAAAATTGTCCAAAGGTGTTGTCAGTGACAGTGGAAAAAATAGCTTCTTTCAGGAAAGCAGACCGTATGTTGGAATACATTGTTATTATTCTAATTATTTCCTTTATTTAACCAAGTACAGCCTAGTGAAGACGCCACATATTCTAAACTCTGAACACATATATTTAACTAAAGATATGCTATTTTTGTCACAAGATGACACAATTTCCCAAGGTCTTAATCAAGTTATTTGCCTTTGCCAAAGTATCTTGGATCACATCACACCATGTTTGCTCAGTTCGGTGGAGTAAGACACTCGACTCCTCTATCATTTGTGGTGGCTCATTTGAGATCTGTTCTTAAGGTGTTATGTTCATTGTAATTACACACCGGAATCATTGGGAAAAGGCATTCCCCTGTCTAAGAGCACAATAACACTAGCAAGTTTACTCTCAAAAATTGGAGATCCTTTTTCTTGAGAACCAACTACAAGAACTCCCAAACCCAGGCTTCAATAACAATGTGTTTAGGCCTTGAAGCAGAGAGGGCAGGAGTTTAGGTTTCAGTGAAAGATTAGCTCCAGGCATGTTTCCCATGTCCACCTTCATCGTGGCTTTCCATGGATTCCTCTCTCCATCTTACATCATTAAACTGCACTTCTTATTTGGGGGATTTAAGCCTTCACACAGCTCACTGATCTCAGTAAATGATCCCAATTGTCCGAAGCTACCGCACCCTGTTGGCGGTCAGACGCCTCGGAGCCCCTCCGGTCCTTTGGAACCCCGGAAACAGTCACTCACTCTATCTAAAGACTCTTAAAGGAACGACTCTCATACAGTTTCTAACTTTTAGCTCCTTGAATCTAAATTCAGGCAGAGGAATGATTACAGAGATCAGCGCTGAGGCTCCCGTCTCGGACCGTTGCCGTCTGTGTTAAGATGACGAAGAGCCTCGATAGAAGGTCACATCTAGTTTTTATATCTGGCACTCCAATGCAATGGATGTGCACTCCCTCAGTGATTATCAGTAGACTGTGTGTCACCATTGTGGTGTCTATCTGTTAGATTGTGTAGTAGCAGGTGTCCATACTTAATCTAAGAGTGCTGTAGCTTTCTAATCAACCCAGTTATACCGGCTGCTCCACTATCATCAACCCCAGTGCCCCATCTTCAGGTCATTTATGACAAACCTTGGGCAATTTATCCTTGTACTGTATGTCTATGAGCATTCTTATCCTATTGTATCAAAAGGGAAACATTAGAACTTATACTTTATTTCACTAAAGTATAAAAGGGAAAAACAGCTATGAACATAATAATAAAGGTTATTCCTAACACAATCAAAACTGCAGTTTCCTTTTCGACATGCAATTTTCCACAAGTTCAATTCGATTCAGTTTTATTTATATAGCGCCAATTCACAACACACATCGTCTCAAGGCACTTCACAAAGTCAGGTACATACATTCCAATTAATCCTAATCATTGAACAGTGTAGTCAGATTCAGTTATTTATTCAAATTGGATAAAATGTTTCTCTATCTAAGGAAACCCAGCAGATTGCATCGAGTCAGAGACTCGTACCAGTCACTCCTCCTGGATGAGCATGTTGCTCTGGCGTTGACTTTGCAGCAATCCCTCATACTGGGAGCATGCATGTAGCGACAGCGGAGGGGGAAAAACTCCCTTTTTTAAACAGGAAGAAACCTCCAGCAGAACCAGGCTCAGTGTGAGGGCCCATCTGCCCAACCCGGCTGGGGGTTAGAGAGAACAGAGCAGAGACAAAAGAGAACAAAGAAGCACTGATCCAGGAGTACTTCTATGGAAAAGGAAAAGTAAATGTTACTGGATGTAGCTCCTTTAGTCTGTTACACCTAGAAAGAAAGAACAGATAAACTCTGAGCCGTTTTTAAAGTTAGAGTCTGAAAGAGAGCACATAGAGGTTGTCACAGTAAAGCTCAGTTAGTAGCTTGTCTAGAGAGAGAAAGGGTTAAAAACCCGAAAAGACAAGGTAAATGGATCATCGGTAGAAGGTGACCTTAAAGTTGTTGCGGGAGAAGCTTGGACGATGCCCCCCTACAGGAAGGTTTTTAAAGGTAGACACAGAGTCAGGCCAGGTGTAGTTTTTCTAGGAAGAGAAAAGAGAGAGAAAATAAGTTTAAAAGCTGAAATAACAGCAAATAATGCAAAATTGGAGAGTAGTATGAAATGTAGCAAGGGAAAGAAAGTGGTCATTATGTCCCCCAGCAGCCTAAGCCTATAGCAGCATAACTACAGAGATAGCTCGGGTAACCTAACCCCTCTAACTATAAGCTTTATCCAAAGGGAAAAAGTTTTAAAGCCTAGCCTTAACGTAGACGGGGGCGGCCTCACTGACTAAAACTGGGAGCTGGGGCCTGATAACTAAAGGATCTGCCCCTATTCTACTTCCAGAGATTCTAGGAACCACCCTAAAACCTGCAGTCCGAGAACGAAGTGCTCTGTTAGGAAATATGGACCAATCAGATCTCTGATTTTGATAGAGCTAGATCATTAAGGCTTTATATGTGAGGAGGAGAATTTTTAAATTTTATTCTGGATTTAACAGGGAGCCAATGAAGGGAAGCTAAAATAGGAGAAATATGATCTCTCTTTTTAATTTCATCAGAACTCTTGCTGCAGCATTTTGAATCAGCTGAAGGCTTTTAACTGTATTTTGTGGACATCCTAATAGTAAAGAATTACAATAGTCCAGCCTTAAAGTAACAAATGCATGGACTAGTTTTTCAGCGTCATTCCTGGACAGGAAATTTCTAATTTTGGCAATGTTCCGGAGGTGAAAGAAGGAAATCCTAGAAACCTGTTTAATATGGGATTTAAATGACATGTCCTGGTCAAAAGTAACAACAAGGTTTTTTACTTTATTATCGGAGGTCAATTTAATGCCATCCAGGTTAAGTGATTGACTAAGCAGTTTCTTTTTTAAAGACTCCGGTCCAAAGACGACAACTTCTGTCTTGTCTGAATTTAGAAGCAGAAAATTTAAAGTCATCCAAGTTTTTATGTCTTCAAGACATGCTTGTAGTCTATCTAACTGGTTGGGCTCATCAGGATTCATGGATAAGTAAAGCTGAGTATCATCAGCTTAACAGTGAAAATTTATCCTATGCTGCTTGATAATTTTACCTATTGGAAGCATATATATAGTAAAGAGAATTGGCCCAAGTACTGAACCCTGTGGTACTCCACAATTAACCCTGGAGTTTAAAGATGATTTATCATTTACATGAACAAACTGGAATCTGTCAGACAAATAAGATTTAAACCAGCCTAGCGCTGTTCCCCTGATCCCTACAGCATATTCCAGCCTTTCTAAGAGAATATTGTGATCGACTGTATCAGATCCAGCACTACGATCTAACAGAACCAGTACAGACACAAGTCCATTATCTGAGGCCATAAGAACATCATTAGTGACTTTCAGCAGAGCTGTTTCAGTGCTATGATGAGCTCTGAAGCCTGACTGAAACTCTTCAAACAGTTTATTATTTATGTGTGGCCATCATCTAGTGAAGAAGCATGATTATTTATAAAACCTAAATAGTTCATCTCTTGTCAGGCTTTAGTTAGACCCATGTGTCCAAGTCACACTGTTTAGATTAGTTCACTTGTAACATAAGGATCAAATACTTCTTTACTATCACAGGACAGTTATTCTATTGAAAATAGGGCTGTATGATATGAGGAACATGTTTAATTGAGATATATTAACCCACATTTTCCTGACACGTTCCTTTCTTTCCCATTGCATATGCTCCTTTCCACTCTGAGTTTTAGCATTTTTAGCATCACCACAGATATTTATGGGCTGTGGGCATAAAGGGTCTGAATGCCTGTCACTTAAAACACTACATTCTACTAGATATTGCACCCATTCATATTGTAATGTTCTTTGGTTATTTTTCATTTTACTTTGCTTGGCTGTATGGAGCTGACTGACTGGACTGGTGCACATTTCCACACAATGTTGAAGGATGGCTTTGTGTTTGCTGTGTCACCTTAGGAACAAATCAGGAGAAGACGTTTACGCCAAAGCTCACCTTTAGCCCCTCAGCCTGCTGTTACCATTGTCTGTCATGCACATGTTTTGGTTTTTTTTTTTTTTTAGTATTAATGTGTAGGTGAAGACAGGCAGCACTTGGAATACTGAAGAAGGGACTTCATTAGCAGACCGACGCATTTCATCAGGGTCACTAAAGGCCACAAGCTGAAACAGGTTAGTCTGTTAATAAGGTTGTTCCTCAGTGGTTCAAGTTTAGTGGGAGAAGTTTGATACAGGGGACCCAGGTGCCATTCCTGGTTGCGTCAGGAAGAGGGCATCAAGTTTGTGTGCAAGTTGTGCTGACTTGCTGTGGTGACCCCTGAGCAAGGGAGCAGCTGAAAACACTCCTTCTTCCTCCTCCTCCTCAGTATTTCAGGTGTTGCTGCAGTCTTCACCCCACCAGTTCTTTGTCTCTAACTGTGCTACATCACCAAGTAGGTGAAGTAGTGTCAGACACATTTTGGTCCTAGTATTTAATGGATAGAAATATTAACCAAGAAAACACTTTACATTTCTGTTTCTCCACTGTTGCATAAATGAAACTGGTGACTTCCCATGCAGGTGCCAGAATTGAAGAGTTTCTCTATGAAAAACTGGACATGAAGGCCCCCTCCAGAGTTACCAATGCAGAGCTGCTGGGTCAGTATATGGAAGATGCAGCAAAGGAATTTGGGCTCGTAACACCATATGGTGAGTGTATAAACACCAAAGAGCACATTTTGAAGGGTCTGAAATTCAGATTGCATCTCGCAATCTCCCCAGTGGTTCCTTAAACTCTGGTCCTGAGAAGCCACTGTTTTACTGCAAGCTTTAGATATGTTGCTGCTTTAACACACCCGATTAAAATGAATATGTCACTAAGACACGCTCCACCAGCCCCGATCTGGCTGGCTAAGAATTTTAATCTGTGGCTTGAATGAAGAAAAAAGTGTTTTTCTTGGCTCTAAGATTTTTTTCAGAATAAGAACAGTTTTTTTTCTTGTTTAAGTAGTTAAGTTGTGAATGACTGACCTGCCTGTTCAGTACTAATGTATAGGGCTGCTCATCCTTCCATTCCACATGTTGCTCACTGTGTTTTCTAGTGCAGGCGATAAATAGTCTTTACCTCTATACAAGTCTGAGGATCGATACAGCTTCAAATGAGGTCAGCTGCTCTTTGCATTATGCTGCTGCATCAGTAGGCATGGCATCTATGTAGCTGTCACTGAGAAAATCTATTGCTCAAAAATTCAATAAGACGGTCTGATTTATGCATGAGGTGTGCACCCCTACCGGTACTTTGGCATCTCAGTGTCGTATAAAAAGATGGATTGGAGTTTCAGAGCAGCTCAAAATGTAACTGATGCCATGGTTTTTCTAGTTTCCATTCAGTTTTTCAAATGTAGATCTAAATCCACTCTGTGTGCAATACAGTTGATCCTAGGACTATGTTAAAGTCGTGATGGTACTTCATACTTAAGAGGAGTAGGCCTTAAATGTGTGTAAGCATGCTTCTAAGCTTGGCACAACAAGTAAGAAAACTCCTGTTTGGTCATTTTTCTCTGGTTTCATGATTTTAGAGAAATAATACTTTACAGAAAGGTGCCTCCTACTGGAGCAACTCAGTTCCTACATACATGTAACATCTTCACAGGAACACATCAGTCCTTCGATGTTGTACTTTCCTACAGTAACATTAGATTTTGCCTTGAAAAGCTTCTCTGAAATATTTTTTTTTCAGAATGAGCAGCATTTGTTTTTCATGTTTTGTGAAAGTCTAATTAAATCCATACATCTATGGTCAGTTCACTAGCTTGATTAAAATGGAGAAAAGACGATTTGAATTGGTGATACAGCATAAAACCTGAAAAAATATTAGGAATTAGAGTGTTTATATCCAACTACAGGGACAATGAATGAAATGAAATGTGATGAGTACTTGTGGTGTTGTTGTTAAAGGGAGCACTTTGATGAAGGTTGGAGACTGTGAGAGAAGATTAGGAGCAGTGGAGAGAGAGTTCATACAGACCTCGGCCGTCAGCTTTCTCACTCCCCTCAGGAACTTTCTGGAAGGAGACTGGCGAACCATTTCAGTAAGTCTAGAACATAATGACTTCATGGTCATAGAAAAAACTTCTCTCCCAGCTTTTTCAAAGCTCATGAGTTTATTTTGGAGGCTGACATTATTTCAGAAATGTAATTCTACATATTCTCATTATGTTTTTGTACAGAGAGAGCGCCGCCTGCTGGAGAATCTTCGCCTAGACCTGGACGCCTGTAAAGCACGTGTGAAGAAGGCAAAGGCGGCTGAGGCCAAGGCAGCGGTAAGCCCTGACTCATTCCCACGTCCCCACATCTTTTCTTTTAAGCGTTCTAACAAAAGCACTCAGTGTGTGCTAGTTTCAACCATAACTAACTGTCTGCATATTGACCATCTTTGCAGTGCGAGGGTGCAGTAAGTATTAAAAAATGCTTTGTATGATGCACACCTTGAGTTGTTTTCTCAGTCTTACTGACTTTGATGTGCAGTGCCTCTTCTAATGGAGACAAGACAAAAAAGAGATTTAAAAAGTCAAAGCAGTGGACTGAAAAAATATCTGCAACATCAAGTTGCATTTTTTTACAACTCAATGACCAACAATATCCGCATCGTAATGACTGACGATGGTTGAATTATGATTTTATTTGCTTCCATCTGTCTTCCTTCTTTTGTTTGCGCTGATCTTTTTGTTTGTTTGAACTGCATTTTAGATTTGGGTTTAGTACCATCTTTAAACAATGAATGAACTGTGGAAATGTGCATTTGTATGTGAAATGTAAAACAAGCTTTTAAACCTAAACCTAGGACTGGGGGTATGAATACTTACTGACATAAAGGTAATTTGCAGAACTTAATTTTTCCTTTCTCATCATTTTGAAGTAAGCAGAGAAGTGATGTAAACAGAGAAGTTGACCATCTTCTGCTGTAACATATACATGGATATTGAAAACCAGATGATAAAACAGCTTCTGTATGACTGTCTCTGTGAATACTATAAATGTTGTTTAAGATTTTTAAAACCTGAACAAGGCTTAAAGAGGCGTTACTGTAAACTGTTATGCCTAATACTTTAACATATAACTGCAACACAACATCCAGAAGACTATTAGAAATCAGTTTCAGCACTGGCAGCTCTATTAGCATGAAGAGAACAGAGGCAGTCGTATGCAGTACAGAGAGGAGTTAAGCTACAATCAGCCTGCTGCTTCAGAGACAAGATCCATGTTTACTTTGAAGACTTTGTCAGATATAAAGCTTCACTTGTTTCTGGACAAGAGTTGGGTTAGTTTGAGTAAAATACTGTGTTTCCACAGCATCACAACATGTTACCTAGAAATATTTAACACTGCCTAACTGCTTTGATTTATAAAAGAGAAGCAGCATTTATTTTCACTGCTGTGAAAAATAAATAACATTGGTTCTTAAGTTTTAATAGTTAGAACTTTTATTTACTTACGTACACAGCCTTAAGCTGAAATTTGTGTATATGTAGTTTTCATGAAACACTGCTTATTACTCAGAACAGGATAACCTTCAGATATCTGACTGGTGGGTCAGTGTAGGACAGTGTAGGACACAAATGTGAACCATATTATACATAGAAAATGTGATGGGAAGAAACATTTTTATTTAACAAAATAAGGGCTGTCATGATAGCCTGGCCAAAGTGGCTGAAGAAGGGCAGTGGGCAGTTGTTGTCCAGTGTACAAGGTGATTTATTTACAAAATATTGTGACCAATAAAAGATATTCACAAAAATTCACAAAAAAGTTGAACATTGCACAACTAAACTGAACTGAACGTAAGTCAACCAAAATTAATGTCAAGTGCACCCAGCTACACTGACCTGGCTAGTCAAACAAAATGGTCTCTAATGGAATATCCCAGATACCAGACATGACTAAACATCACAATTATTTACTTGTTGATGCTACTTCATACTAGTGACAAACAAACCATATTTTAGTGTATCCATTAAATCATACAACCACAATATATACAAAGCTAAGGCAAACATAAACCTTAAAGTAACTTTAGCAAAATTCCACAGCTTCGTATCTCCCATCTTTACTTGGTCCCTTTCCTGTGTTTTCAGCTTTCTACAGAAAGCTATAAATACAGGAAGTGAGGCAGCATTGTCTCCATTTGCTCCTGGAACACGGGTAAGTCAGACAAGTTCATAACCCAAAATAAAATGTACAAATCAACTGTACTAAATAAATAAAAAATAGACTTAACAAAACTTTGAATTAATTTAAACCACAATGTTATAGTAAGTCTGTAAAGATGCAAAACACCACAGGGATAGTAAATGTTTTCAGGCCTCAGGATTAGGTATGGGTAAATTAAATCAAACAATAATACTAAGTAAAAATAATAAACTAAACTCTCTGGACAAACGATGTTCTCACCCACTTTGTCACAAGGACTTTTTCCATGTCATGTAAAACATGTTTGAGCTACACCGTTTAAAAAAACGAGTATGTTTCTAAATGTACGCCTTGCAGACAGTGATTCAAGCAATTAACTACAAGAACAGTGAATATTTAGTTGTGTTGAAACATTTTCTGCTGTTTTTACTGAACATGGGCTGTTAAATGTGTTAAATGTTAAATGTGAGAAATATCATTTTGATTTGGTAATGTAATAAATCAAAAACGGATTTGATGCTTTTTAGGTATGAAATATTTGGCTTAATTTTACAACATGGAACTCAGAAATACAAAAGGAAACTAAACCAAACACTGTTTAAGTGTTTGTAGGGCAAACAATAAAGTGTTTAAACACTGTTTAAGTGTTCTCATGTGTTTTGCTTTTAACAAAAGTCAGGTTCTCCCTGAAAAAGCCATAGCGTTTTGTCACTAGGTGGCAATAGAGCCATCTTTATTAGTAAAATCTAACCTTTTTTATATAACCAGAAATTTACTTGGAAAAACCTATTAGACTTCTTGTCTTTGAACACAGTACATGGCTGAAGTCTAAATAGATCACATAGCTTCACAATTAGGTTAGAAATGCATCTGAAGACAGAAAATATAGAATTATGGTTCATTGGGTGTGTTCCTTCAGATGTTTTATTTGATATGAAAATATCACAAATCAATGACTTAACTAAACACAGAAATGCTCTGATTTGAAACACATTTTTCTGTTGCTTTACAGATTAACTACGGGGTAAATTATGAAATCACTTGTAGTTTACATTATAGAAAAGCACATCTGCACAAGTGTATAAATGCAGGGAGTGTACAGTTAAGAGATAGAGAGTTTACATTCTATAACTAGCTGTTACAGCAGACGGACTGCCAGGCTGCATGGCCCCACCACCCTGTCTGCTGAAACTCATCCACCCTCTAAGAGTGGCAGAATTGTTGTTCACTATCAGCTTTGTTACAACTCTCAAACATTTCAAGAATGGGCTGTAAAGCAATCTGAGCAGGAAGTACAGATGTATCCTGCACACTTAAAGTTCTCTTTTGTTCTTTTGATGTTTTTCCTGCTTAGATGGGCTAGAACAATCGCCTTACCTGTGGAATGAAGCAACTGCACATTCTTCATATTCTTAATTTAGTGGAGAGATAAAGCTTTTCACAGGGCAAGAGATCAAATGACACATTAGAAGGATCGAAGACAAATACAGAGTGCTTTCATCTTCCTATTGTTCTGGAAAGTGAGCTTCAAAGAGGAAACAGGGTCACCACTGACTCTAGTGTTCCTGCATCATCACCTGTGCACCCATGCTTCTTCATGCAGTGTTCTCTATATGTTGGGGAGGTTGTAACTCACTCCTGTCTTGGATGTCATTCAGCCAGTTTGGAAGGAAAAGCCTGATCTAAAGGCTGCATCATTATCCAAACCTCTGAACCACACCTTCACAAGTTTTTGACTGCAGCAATATCCTTGCGCTTCCTTATGTTGCTAGTTAGAATTAGTGGACTGTCCAATATCATTGTGGTTATTATCGTATAACTTTTATCGTATAAGTAGTTGTGGACTCCGGCAGTGATATCCCCAGTCCAGAATCTGATGTGCTTTCATACAGCCTGGCTGTACTTTTAGGACATACAAGGTTACATTAGGCTAAGAAAATCTCTGTTTGGCTGGGGTTGATTGGATGAAAGTGATATCCTGCATTATACTGGAATGGCAGCCCTTTTTACGTCCACTTAATCGTATAAAGATGACCATGTGAAGAGAACCAGGCACAGTAACTAGATTTATGGGTGCTGATGACCGTAGTGACCTCTAGGTCAGAGGTCAGCAACCTTTACAATTCAAAGAGACATTTTAGCCCACAGTCCAGCTATATAAAACTGGCTTCAATGTTACCTGACCTTCGAAAAACAACAACTTAGAATTTTTCATAAATTTTGGGAAATGTTTCATTTTTAAAGAAACACAAATTTTAAGTCTTAAAATAAAGAAACATTCAACTTCTGCAGCAAGAGAAATGTACAAATTTTGTACAAATGTACAAAAAATTTAAGTGGAAAAAAAAAGCACATGGTTTGCAACCTAATGAATAGAAAAATATTACTGCTTCTTTCAGTGTCATTCTGTTGTGGAAATTCAATTAAATTATTCAATAAAAAAACTGCTAAAGACTGCATTTATAATGATATCTATATATAAAAACTTTAGTTGGCATTTTAACAATGTTCTTAATAGCCATTGTGGACGGTCCAAAGAGCCACTAGCAGCTCCAGAACCGCAGGTTGCAGGCCTCTGCTCTAGAGTAAATGAACAGACCTGAAATGTAAAATTCTTCTCCTTCCATCTTAATGAGTATCGTAGGTTTGTGGATGAAGTTATTTTCCAGGATGAAGGGGGATGTTGCCTCAGTAAAGCGTCTTGACATTTTTCCTCAGAAACAACAACACAGTTGTGTGGTCAATAACAGCACAGGTCTCACAGAAAATCACTGATCTGTCTTTGTTATGAGAACAATTGGAATTGGAATATCAAGAATATTGTTAAACTCCTGGAAGGATCCAAGCTATTAGAAGAGCCAGAGAAAGGCCAACTAACTACTGTTGTTTTATTAGTGACTCCATAACATATTTTCTACTTGATGGAAGAAAGAAAACATTTGTTGCATCTGGGCATTTATTGATGCATGTTTGTTAAAAAACAGCAGCATGCTCATTATTTGTATTGAATACTTGTATGAAATAAACCAGCTAACCAAACATCTACTGATTCAGTATTTTGGCCAGGAACAAATCCATCTTTTAGTTCCTTTTCTTTTCTTAATATCTTATATTTGTTTGTGTATTTCAACTTCATTTTGTGTTGTGATGATGAAGCAGTCACTTGGCTGACATGTTTGCATGTGCATGATAAAATCACAGCTTTAAACTAACATCAACACTCTCTCACTCAGCAGAGATTGATAAGGTCAGTGAAAGACTGATGACTCACTGGTTTCAGTAATGTGGCGGCTCGTGTTTATATACAGTGATTGCATCACCTCTCTGTACCTTTCTTTTATAACTTGAGACACACCTAATATGAAAGTATGCTGCCTGTTGTAAATTCCCCTCTTCTTTTTTCTCCCTTACAGTTAATGCGGGTAATTCCTGGGCTCTTGATGTCACCTTTATTATAAGCTGTTGTCCCACGATATTTAAATGCAGCTTGAGACAGAACTTAAACCCAAATCTTGTTTGCTATAATCCTTTCTATGTTCAGTGCCTTACAAAAGTCTTTAGACTAATTGAGCTTTTTCACATTTTGTCATGTCACAACCAAAACCTTCAATAGCTTTTAGTGAGATTTTATGTGAGACCAACACAGTGTAGAGCAGAATTGTGAACTGGAATGAAAATCATACTTAGTTTTAATAAAAAAACAAAAATCCGTAGCATACATTTATATTGAGACCTGTTTAAACCCGCTTAAATTGAATCCACTGCAAGCATTTTCCTTCTGAAGGCACATATTTATTAAATAGAGTCCATCTGGATGTAATTTAACCTCGGCATAAATCTGGCCGTTCTATGAAGGCTTTAGAGGTTTGTTAGAGAACAAACATTATCATGAAGACCAAGGATCACGGGGAGAAGGTTGTGGGGAAGTTTAATCCAGGACAACACTTGAAGAAAACCTATGAGAGGCTGCAAAGAACTTAAGACTGGGATGGAGGTTCCCCTTCTAGCAGGACAACAACCCTAAAGATACAGCCAGAGATAGGTTTAGACCAAAGTATATTTGTGTGTTGGAATGGCCCTGTCCAAGTCCAGATCTAAATACAATTTAGGATCTGTGGCAAAACTTGAAAGTGGATGTGCTCTCCAATCTGACCGAGCTTGAGCTATAGTAGAAGAATGGGCAAAAATGTCAGTCTGCATATGAGCAAATCAATCGAGACATATCCTAAGGGGTGCTGCAATTACATTGAAAGGTGGGTCTGAATACAAGTGCTGGCCCCACTTTTCAGATTTTTATTAGAAAAATAAAGGTAAAAATCAAGGAAACCTTTCCTTCTGTTTCACAATTGGACACTACTTAGTGTTTGTTTATCACATAAAGCAACAATAGACCACAATGCAGTTTGTTGTTGTAACATCAATACTTTTGCAAGGCAGTGTGAATGCTGAGTAAACAACACCACAAATGACAAAATAACAATTCTGATTTGAATAGGCAGCCCCGAATTTCCAGGAAACCAGACCTCGCAACTATGTGCTTTCTGCCAGTGCCTCTGCGGTAAGGAGACCATTCTTCCTCACTTAACAGAATATTACGTTTACATAGCATCTACTGTTACGTTTATATGGCATCTACTACAGTACAATAATAAAGCAATGTGTGCTGGGAAGAGGAGAAGCCAGTGTTGTGTCTTTGGGATTCCTAAAAAAAAGACCTTTTATGACATTTGTGTTGCCTGTCTGTACATTAAATGCTATATATATATAATGTAGTAAGTAGGCTATGAAGCATGGCTGCAGTATTGTGAAGGAGGTGTGTCCATTTACAGAGAGTGCTAATAATTACTTGAGTTTGCATACCAGACTTGTGTGTAATGTTCTCTATTATACTGCCTTTTAGAAAGTTGTCATAACATTAGCCGAAGATATGCACCAGCCCAGTTCAATGTTGCACATTAATCTGGTAGGAAGTCATGTTGTATGTAGAAATGCTTGTACACCTCATCTTCCAGAGCAATCGCAAGTCGAGTGTACTAAAAAATCTTATGTTATGCAGGAAGAAATGCTTTCATCATGGCTGTTGCAACAAGCTCTATCATGGCTTTGGTTCTGCTTTCAAGACATATTTAGGAATGATTTAGTGTCCTTCCTCGGCTCCCTTTTAGTCAGGCTTCAGAAGCCCTTTTTCTTCTGTTTTTGGGCTGAAAATTGAGTTTTCAAACTTGATTTTCATATTAAATGACATATTTGAATTCTGTTTAAAGAAAATTTCCCAATAAAATGTACTAAAACAGGACTGAACAATGCCAGTGTGTGCTGCATGGGTTTAGTTTGCTATCCCATGGACAATGTAATTATATCATAGGCAGCCATGATCCAGAAGTCATTTTAATATAGTTGAAATATCCTGCCTTCCTAAAGGGTAACAGAACTGCAGTGTCTTGCTAAGACTTGTGTTTTTCTTCTCTTTTAAATTGGTGCGTTGGCCATTCAGCTCTGGACTGAGGAAGTGGAAAAAGTAAGTACAGCTATTTGGTCATTATACTGAGCATTTTTCCTTCTGGAAACATTGCATCAGCATTTCAGGCATGGTGTCGATACTTCAGATATTTCTGTCACATTGATGCAGATGTTTTATGTTTTAGGCTGACCAGGATCTCCGACTGGCACAGACAGAGTTTGATCGACAGGCAGAAGTTACTCGGCTGCTTTTGGAAGGCATCAGTAGTACGCATGTATGTCAGCTGACCACACACACACACACACACACGCGAGAATGGTTTAGGTTGAAGGAGGGTGAATGGTCCGTCTGTATTAGAGCTTTCCTCTTTTATTTCTATATTAATAGTAGTTTATTTTTAAATCAGTATAAGAATTTAACTGTAAAGATTAAAAGAATAATAGCTTCAAGTATAAGGCATAGTTAATAATTGATTTCTTTTCAGCAGTTTAAACCAAACATTTTTTGTTTTATTTATTGCAATTAATGTTTTTATTAGAAGACAACATGTAATTTCAATTTAATTCAGTTTATTTTTATAGCACCTATTCACAACACGTCGTCTCAAGTCACTTCACAAAGTCATGTAGAAGGTACATGCTTCATCCTCAAAAAAGAAAATATTGCACATTTTCCAAAAATCCTTTTTTCCTTTTTGGTATCACTAAAGCAAGTTATGTCTTCATAAAGTAACTTCAGGAACTTTTATTTTTTTCTCTAAAAAAAAAAAGATAAATAATGAAATGAAACAACAAAGGCTTGGATGGCAGCAGACGTTGCTAGGTGTAGCGACGAACTGCGTTCACTGACGATGGTTTTCTGAAGTGTTCCTGAGCCCATGTGGTGATATCTGCTACAGAATGATGTCAGTTCTTAATGCAGTGCCTCCTGAGGGATCAAAGGTCATGGGTTTTCATTGTTGGTTTTCTGCTTTGCTGCTTAAGTGCAGTGATTTCTCCAGATTATCCGAATCTGTTGATGATGGACTGTAGGTGACTAAAGTTCATTAGTTTGAACATTAAATATCTCATCTTTGTTACATATTCGACAGCATACAGGTTGAACAGGATTTGCAAATCATTGTATTCTGTTTTTATTTATGTTCTACCCAACTGCCCACCTTCATTGGAACTGGTGTACTTAAAGAATAAAAAATGGCACATTTAGATGTTCTCACTGTGAGAGCCAAATTAAACATATGTCCCTTCTCTTCATAATCTCCTAACCTCGACTGAAAATAACTGGTTATAACTCCTTTTGTGAGAATCATGATCAGAGTCCATGAGTTCCACATTAGAAAAGTTTAAACAGAACTGTTTGTTGTATAAACATATATTACCCCTGTTGTTTTAAATTAAGGGTTTTTACATAGATGACATAGGAAGCCAGCCAAGATACAATTAACTGACATATTCTTTTATGCTTGAAATCTATTATGTTGATGGTGAATGTTTTTCCACTGTTTTGTGACACAGAACCTGTAATTGAGTTGCTTAAATCAAAAAGAAGTAATTGTTGTATTGTTCATCTGATGACAGGTGAACCACCTGCGGTGCCTGCATGAGTTTGTGGAGGCCCAGGCTGCTTATTATAAGCAAGGTCATCTTCATATGCTGGAGCTACAGAAAGAACTGGGAAGGTGAGAGACGATGAAACGATGTGGATGGCTTATCCCATAAGAAACAGAGAGTTTCTTATCTGCACTCATCTTGTGCCCTTTGTACCCAAGCTTAAAGGTACAGGGTTTAGGATGTTAAAGATAACTAAATTAGCTTCAATATGTTTTATGCCTCTAGGGTATATTACCTGAACATCCTGGAAGAGGGTGTGTCTGTGTATTTGTGGAAATCTTTGCTATTTAGTTCATGACAGGGATCATGTGCCTTCACACTAAACCTTTGGAACACTTTGCACCGTGTAACGGAACAGCAGCTCATTTCAGCAGAAGTAGAAAAACAAAGTAGGAGCATGAATCCAAAAACAACAGGGTCTTAAATTCAATTCAGTTTTATTTGTATAGCGGGACTTCACAACACGCCGTCCCAAGGCACTTTACAAAGTCAATTCAATCGAGTCATACAGATTTCAAGTCAGGTACATACATTTCAAATCATCCTAACTATCAAACAGTGCAGTTGGATTCAGATTATTATTCAGATTGGTTAAAAGTTTTTCCTATCTGAGGAAACCCAGCAGATTTCAACGAGTCAGTGACCTGTAGCAGTCACTCACCTCCAGCAGAACCAGGCTCAGTGTGAGCGGCCATCTGCCACGACCTACTAGGGATTTGAGAAAACAGAGCAGAGACACAAAAAGAACACAGAATCATTGATCCAGGAGTACTTTCTATAGGAAAGAAAAGTGAAACATTAATGGTTCTAGCTCCTTTAGAGGCTTCATCTAGGAGAGGAAGTAAATGTCTCTTGGGGCTATGTGGAGTAGTGAAGAGGTTTAGACACACAACTACATTTGAACACTAGAAGTAGAAACAGGAAATCAGATGAGACGGACCTTCTTCCTCCTGTTTCCTGTGCACCAGGATTAAGCTGCAGGAGCTTAGGTTGCTGATTAGCCTGACAAAAATAGACCAGTTTCATTTTAATTTTATTGCACAAAATCTTTGCACATCTTTAAGTAGTTCACTTCTTTTGCTGTTTGTTTTGTCATTTTCCTCTGCAACGCTTTAACCAACAAATAAAATCTGCCTAATGCTGCTAAATAAGCGACTATACTGCGCACTCCTCAACCACAATCCTTAAAAAGTCAAATAACAGTGTTGTCTCAAACAGGAGAAACAACAGCAGCAATGCAAGTATCATCCAGGTTTACTGGTGTTTTTTTAATGAGACTGTGCTAAAGCTATGAGGATTAACTTATTCTATAGTCCATTAACATTGAATCCCTCAAAGGTGTTGTTTTTCATTATTAATGTACAGTGTTGTGTATGATGAGTACAGATTTCAAAATCCACATTTTTCATTCAAAAGCAATCCACCAATCAGCTTCTTTAATACCCAAGAATTCTGCATAATGAGTGGACCTCTAGGGCAGAGAAGGTCCATCCAACTGACTGGATGTGTTATTGTCATGGACAAAAGAATTACATTAAAAACAGTAGCCTACCAAATATTGCATCAAATCAGTCATGTACAACTTTAGCAGGGTGCTAAACACAGCAACATTGCGCCTGTAATTGTGTTTGATATGTTGTGTATCTCTGACTGTTTAAGTGGGATTTTCTACCTTAGTTAGATAATGCAGCTCTTGATGCATGATGTTCGTATAAATAGGATAATTTAGTATCTGAGAAATTTCTTCTCATCCATTATCAACATTAAAATAATAATCTTGGATACTTCCTGTGTAACAATGTGGTGATATGGATGTCAGTTTTGGTTCCTGTAGCCTTTTTTAACACATCATGATGAATCATTTCTACTGTCTTACGCTCTCAGTTCTGATGAGGATGTGTGAGTATCACCCATTATTTGTTGTTTTTCCTCCTCTTAACACCTTTACCTACTCCTATTTTAATGTGTTTGCACTCCAGAATTACTAGAGCCAATAAGGGGCTGCGAGTTGGAATTGTTGCCTTGAGTTATTCCCTCTCCGACTTCCGGTTTGTTTTTCCTTCTAATGCATCCAATGCATTTTTTTACAGCTTATCAGGTATTAAACCTCATCCACATACTTATTGTCAAACCAACAGTCTAAGCCAGATTTTGTTTTCCTTTTCAAGTGTAGAAAAGATGACATTCATTCTACACAATGTGAGAATGTGGTTAAAAAAAAAGAAAGAAGTGAAGGGTCACATCCATATGAGGATGTCTACTCATGTCAAAATCTTGGTTAAAAGCTGTGGAGTACTTAACTGATTGGATGCATCAGTTTTGAACAATAATTGTAGCTGATACATCTTCTGTGTACATAAAGTAAAGCCTCCTAGTCCAAGAACTGCACCCTGTGGAACACTGTAACATCTTCAAATGTAATCTCTAAAGCTGCATCCAGACGGCAGTAGTACAGTCATTTTCAATAAATTAGAATATTATTGAAAAGTTCATTTATTCCAGTAACTCCATCACTGAGTGAAACATAGATGAATTCCACACAGACCAATGTTTTCAAGTCTTTATTTCTCTTAATTCTGATGATTATTTGCTTCCAGCCAATGAAAACACAACATTTAAGATTAGAATATTACATCATACCAATAAAAAACTCTTTGTATACAGAAATCTGGGCTTAATGAAAAGTATCTTTAATACCTGCTTAAAGGTTGTTATTCTCTAAAGGTCTTTTTACTCTGAGCCTCATTAGAACGCATGTTCTAATTTATTGACTATGACTGTATGTCTTTTGTGCTAACCATAAAAGATCAAAACACCGATTCCAGCAGTAAATTACTGCCCCTTGTTACACTCCTTTTATTTTACTCCCGTGACAGCCAGGGATCACTATTGTACAATGTAGGTATTACACATACTGTCACTGCTGGCCGTATTGAGCTCTCTTTGCTAGGTTTGGTGATTTTGGTCTGCTGGCGGTTCACCTGGTATATACAACATGTTTGACCATCATGTCTGACTCCTGTCCATCAGGCTTCCCAACGCCTTCGCGCTGAACTCCACTCACTCCGTGGCTCCTCCAGGCAGTGAGTCAGAAGCCATCAGTAGCCCAGTGGAGACGGAGACACTAAAGATAGAAGAAGTTCAGCCACCAGCGACAGGAACCCGCAAGGCCAAAGTGCTTTACGATTATGATGCTGCTGACTCGAGTGAACTCTCCCTTCTGGCTGATGAGGTGAGGATTTCTCATCAACTCACTGCAAGTGATCTTAAATCATTACTTGCCTCTGGCAGAACGTTGGAACGCTTATTGATTTGACTCATTTAGCCTGTGGCACCGTCCTTATAAAAGAATATACCAATTTATTGTATAATACAGTTGACATTAGAACTGTAGCTTTCAATAGAGCTCGGTATGAAAAAACACTGCAAACACTTGTTAGTAGCTGTTGCCACAACCAGTCACTTTATTTTAACATAGGGCCTTGTTGGTTTGGATAATTTTATCTTCTTTAGTAAATAAAATGAAAACTGCTTTTTAGATTTACTCTCTGATAATAATTAAGCCTTTTTCCCTGCGTCGCTTCTGATTTGTCTCATTTCTGATGAGACAAATCAGAGCAGATCTGTGTCAGATCCTTATGTCATTCTTTCACTACTTGAAGAGAATTTGACTTTCGTATTCTCTTTTTGGGCCATTGATGGTTTTTAGGTTTGCCACTTCTTGTTTTGGCCTCCGTTTGTCTAGTTTCTTTAGTCACTCTTTAGTCGTTCTTTAGTCAAGCACACAATGCTTAGATATGTAAAGTTTAGTCAGACAGCACTATGAAAACTTCTTTGCTCTGAAAAGTACTTTGCTGTACTTCGGCCATGGCTGAAGTACAGCATTTCACTTTGAAACTAGAACTTTTGTCCCTTGAACTTAAGCAATGGAGGGTGTAGATGCAGCAGACTGTTAGTGACAAAGAAATGATTAAAATGTTGTTTGGAAGTTATTTGTGTGGGCAGCAGAGTGGTATTTCTTAATTATTTTTTAAAATCTTTTCCATCCTGATCCACAGTAATAGTGTGAATGCCTTCAGCTGTTATCCTGTTTCTCTTTATTCTTTGCATTCATGCATTCTCACTTATTGTTTTTCTGTTTTTCTTTATTTTTACTTTTCTTATTATATTTTCCCTATGTTTTTCTGCGTGTAACTAGTCCTACATTTTTCAACCGATTTCAACAATTCTGGTAACAAAACGTTCGGCCCGTTCTGGAGAATTATGCTATGACTTTTGGTAACTTCAGCTATTATAAATTTTCAAATATTCAGCTTTTTATGCAATTTTTTTGCTCCATTGAAATGAACTCTACTGAAACAAATTATACATCACAACGTAGGATTTTCTTTCGTGATTCAGAAAATGTCACCCTCATTGATGTGGGACTAACGGATTTCCGGCAACACGGCGGGAGCAATGCATTTCAGAAAAAATCAGAGCAAAAAATCCTTAAACACTGTCACATCTCCTACACGGATTATTGTAGACACTTGAAAATTTCCAGGATAGTTCACCGATTTCTGCTGATACCTACAGTCCAAACTTTTTTGAATACCTTTTATCGTTTCCTCGTGAAGTAGGATTATTTGAGAGTGAAAAATTCGCCTTCACTCAGGTTAAAAATGGTCAAAATGATCCACTTTTTCACACGGTCACACCTCCCAGACAGATTTTTGTAGGAACTTGAAAGGCTCCATGATTGTTCAGCAAGGCCTGCTGATTCATACGGTGCATGAATCAAATCGATAGCCCTTATAGTTTCCGAGTAGACATTGTTCGAGAGCATGTCAGGCAGTTTTCTCTTTTTCTCTATTTTTCCCTTTTTTCACCTAGTGTTGTGCCTTTAAAATTATACTTTCAAGAGGAAATTTGTTAATATTCTTGTTCCCCTGTCCATTCTGAGAAAAACGGTCCAAGAATGACGTCGATAGCCCCTACAGTTTCCAAGTTATGGCCGATAGTTTGGGGGCATGCGCCTCCATGTTAAAAAGCCAGGCCAGGGGGAGACACAGAGTGAGGTGCTGCATGAGTGAGAAACAGCAGGTGTCAAGTTACACTGACGCTCTTTGCTGATTGGCTGATTCATTCCTCACTGACGCTCTTTGCTGATTGGCTGATTCATTCCTCACTGACGCTCTTTGCTGATTGGCTGATTCATTCCTCACTGTTCTATTTATAGCTCTGTGTATCTCCTACTGTCTATGTCTGTCTGTGATTCTTTCTTTCTGCCTCTATTCTCTCTGTCTCCTACTCAGACGCACACACACATCTATAGATTACATTCATTTTTCAGAACCAAGTAGAAACTCTATTAGAACCTGGTACAAACTCCATCAAAAGCAGGAAGAAAGGTCCATCAGAACCTGGTACAGACTTCTGTCAGAACCAGGTCCAAACTCTTAGAACCAGAAAGAAACCTCTATCAGAACCAGTTACAGGACCCAAACTCCATCGGAACCAAGAGGAAATCTCCATCAGAACCAGTTAGGGACCCTCCACCAGAGCCAGGTCCAAATCACCTTCAGAACCAGGAGGAACCTTCTATAAGAACCAGGTCAAAACTCCATCAGAACCTATGAAAAGCTTCATCAGTGCCAGGAAAAAAACTCCATCAGAACCAGGTACAAACTTCATCAGAACCAGACCCAAACTCCATCAGAACCAAGAGGAATTCTTCATCAGAACCAGTTAGGAACCCTCTATCAGAACCAGGTCCAAACTCCATCAGAACCAGGAACAAATCTCCATCACAACCAGACCCAAACTCCATCAGAACCAAGAGGAATTCTCCATCAGGACCGGTTAGGAACCCATTATCAGAACCAGGTCCAAACTCAATCAGAACCAGAAAGAAACTTCTATCAGAACCAGTTCCAAGATCCATCAGAACCTGGAACAAATCTCCATCAGAACCGGACAGGAGGAAATCTCCATCAGAACCGGACAGGAGGAAATCTCCATCAGAACCAGTTAGGGACCCTCCACCAGAACCAAGTCCAAATCGCCTTCAGAACCAGGAGGAACCTTCTGTAAGAACCAGGTCCAATCTCCATCAGAACCAGACCCAAACTCCATCCTGAACCAGTTAGGCACCCTCCATCAGAACCACTTCTAAAATCCATCAGAACCATATACAAACATCCATCAGAACCAGACCCAAACTCCATCAGAACCTGGCAAAAATCCCCATCAGAACCAGAAAAAAAATCTCTTTAAGAACCTTCTAAAAATTTTCATCAGAGCCAGGTATAAACCTCCATCAGAACCAGGTCCAAACTCTATCAGAACCAGGAAGAAACCTCCATCAGAACCAGGAAAAAATCTCCACCAGGACCTTGTACAATTCTTCATCAGAACCAGGTAGAAACCTCTATCAGAACCTTGTACAAATCTTCATCAGAACCAGGAAGAAACCTTAATCAAAACCAGGTCTCAACTCCACCAGAACCTGGCAAAAATCTCCATAAGAACCTTGAACAAATCTACCCCAGAACCACAAGTCCAACTCTATCAGAACCAGTTCCAATCTCTATCAGAACCAGGAGGAACCTTCTATGAGAACCAGTTCCAATCTCTATGAGAACCAGAATGAAACCACTACTCTGTGACTTATGATGATAAGACCATCTTCATATGTCCCAGCAGAGCATCAAAACAGTGATCATTTGATGGCAGCTACTCAAACAGCTTCTACTGCTCTTCCAACACCTGGACAAGAGTGAATATTTTTAAAGGGCATTTCATAAACTTTTGAATATATGCTGTAGTAAGCAGTAGCATTTTAGCTCATTTTAGCTTATACATTGCTTTTTGCATAGTAGATGGGGTAAATTAATATCAGCCATCATGCTAGTGATAGCCAATATGCTAATGTTAGCATTTTAGCTTCTCTTTCTCCTGTCTTGCCTTTTTTAGGCAATTTCTTGTTTGTTTTTGTGTGTGTCCAGCATATTTGTTGTTCATTCTTTTTCTGAATTTTCTGCTATTTTTTTTTATATATTTTAGCACTGACTTCAACTTAGGCTATATTTTTGCTTCAGTCTATGTTTTTTCAGCTCATCTATGGGCAGGTCTTTCCTGCTTTTTTAATGTTTTCTTAGTTCTTGTATTTCAACAACTATTTCAACTAGTTGTGAGGTAACTTCACTTTGTTACGCTGATAGTCTTCCTGCTTAAACAGATCAGATGACGGTTTTTCTTTGCTGTTTCTGCTATTTCTACTAATTTATCAGATTTCAGCTGACATTCTGCTGTCAACCTTAGCCACTTTGTGTCAGCTTTCAACAGGAGTTTAGAATTACTGTTTTCTTCTAATTCATTAAATTTCACCAGATTATCTGCAGTCAGTTTCAGCATGTTTCTGCCAGCTTTCAGCTAAAAAAATTCAGCTTTCAGCATTCACACTGCATTTTCGCAGGAAATGCAAATTTTTCTAGTTAAATTTGTTTCACTATTTTGGAATGAATAAAAGGATAGACATGTGCCTCAGTAGTGAGGGGTTGGTTGAAGGATCAGCTCACTGCACTGAGACAACAGGGACGCAAACTAACGGTTGTACCAAAGAAAACAAAACTTACACCACAATAAAACATTAAAAGTTTCTACTTAAGCACAGGGATTGGCTTTACTTGTTAAGTGAAATCAAGAGCTGACAGAAATTAAGGAAAAAAACAAAACTCTGACCTGGAACTAAACTCACTCAGGAGCTGAAATCTAAGGAGGATACGCATGCATGGGAAGCTGAAACCTCTAATAACAAAACAGGCAACAATTCACACATGTCACACAATACTCAGATACCAGAATAAAACCTAGAGACTATGGAAGTCCAAATGGTGCTGTCAAATCCTAGAAAGAGGAATGTTCACATACATAAATAATATAAGGATAATCATGCTTGGAGCAACTATGGCCAGAAAAATAACACCCTGTTTTGGTCTTTGCTAGCATGTTACATGTTAAAGTTGACCACAGGACAGGGAAAAAGATGGATAAGTGTGGCTTGTTTGGAAGTGCAGCCAGGAGAAAGCCTCTTTTCTCTCCAAAAATGAAGTATAGCGGCTCAGCTCCCAAAGCTACATGTGAGTAAACTACAAGACTCCTTTAGACAGATGGGACCAAAGTAGGCCCTTTCCTACCAAACTGGTTCCTATTTAGCACCAGTTCTCTGTGGTTCCACTCTGCTAAACTCTGACACCGGCCCAGCAGCAAACTGGTGCTAACCCAGCACCAGTTTGCTGCTGGGCCAGAGGAAGAACCACTTTCATCACCAGATAGGGGCGGGCTCATGGAGAGCAGAAGCTAAGGTTTAAAACGCTTATTTTATTTTTGATTGATCACATTTACAACAAAAATGACAAAAACACGGCACTATAATAGTGTCTGATTAGCATCAGAATCACGTTAGCTGAATGTCTCTTATCATCTTGCGGTTATTTTAAATCACCTGTCAGAGTTTAGGTAGGTCAATGTGCTTCATTATTTTCCCCTGGAAACAGTCGTGGCTCCGACCTGGCTCTCAGCTGGTGGAAAAGCAAATCTGTTCTTTTGCAGAACCAGTTAAAACGAGTTCTAGCAGCAGCCCTGGTTGAGCACTGTAGCCGCTTTAGAGAATAGAATAGAAAAGAAATGGTCTTTATTGTGCCTCAGTTGGGTAAATTCAGCAATGTGACATGCTAAATGTCAAATGTGGGTCGGTCTATTTACCAGCTGAGCTCATCAGCAGGAGACTGGTCCCAAACACAACAAGTTTAATAAATTATTGAATGTGGAATCTGTTGTGTTCAACACTTAGTGTCCTTACCTGGTTTACAGAACAGGTGATACTTATTATCCTCTGATGCATGAAGCCTGTGAATTGAGATGGGGTGTACTTTGTTTTTCCCACGATAGGCCCTGTTTGATTTGATGGGTTTTGTGAGGTGTTCGTGTTTAATGAGCAGCTAAGCTACCAAAGCCAAGGGCTGCATTACTCGGTGCAGTATTCCAAATCAGTCAGTCTGTCCTGCTCACCTCCACTTAGCTGAGGAATTGTATTGGGAAGTATTCCTTGTTATCTGACGTCTTTACAACTAAGAAAGTGAAAAGTGACCGTAATATGACTGGCATCAGCATGACCCATCACTGCATCACTGGGACCAACTATGAAAACACAGCTACACTGTTTATAAAAGGCTGAGAATGAATGGAATGAAAACAAACTGTTAACATCTGCCTCTTTTTATCTTAGAGCAACAAACTGTTGCATCACCCTCCTATGAAACGTCAGCTGTTTTTTCTTTGCACTACCTTCTGCTGCTTGACATCTCTGCTGCGTTGTCTTGGTTCTAGCTGTACATTCTGTGTTCCTGTCTTAAAAGGATCCATGTGTTCTGTGTTTCAGCTGATTACAGTTTACACAGTGCCAGGAATGGACTCCGACTGGCTGATTGGGGAAAAAGGAAACCAGAAAGGAAAAGTGCCCGTCACATACCTGGAACTTCTCAGTTAGAGTCCACACCTGGTTCACATGCATGAGTGTGAGGCACAACTGAAGCTTTTACTTAAAAGGAAATCACACTTGCACTAACAAGTAGGCTTCAGTAACACTCCTCTTAGCAAAAGCTGGACACGCTCCTCAGAACAATGGCATAAGGTCATAACACAATGAGACAGTTGCAATGAAAGCAAGAAATTCCCTGGCTTGGAGCTGTAACATTCCTTTCAGATGAGCTTTGGTGATTCATTACTGTTGTCATAATGATGTTGTCATTAATATTTTTTTCTTTTTTTATGTGCATCTCAAGGGTTTATTCAGAGGATTTCTGATGCCAACTTATTTTTTTTTCCCCTGACGTTTCTTTATGTTTTGCCTTTGTTTTTCTGAACATATTTCTGCTTTTTTAATACTTTTATTCTGTATTAGTAGGTTGGTCTTAAAAGCTTTCATCTTGTCTCTTTACATGAGGCATTGTTTGATGTCAGTCATGCAGTTTCATGTCCTCAGTTCTTTTGGGTTAAAGCGACTTAACATTTAAAGAACTGAAACCCGTGTGTGCTTGAATCATGCCTTGTTGACGTCTTGATTTCCTAAACCACCATACATCACAAGGCTTGATACGGCTCCATTGTTTCAAAGGAGAAACGTGTGTTTTCCATAAAACACTACGATGAGAACACAATTTACTTTCGTACTCAGACCCTAACTTCCACTGAAGAATCCCTGTGCAGCAGAAAATGGCAAATAATGGTCTTCTTGGATTCCTTTCCATCCGTGACTGTTCGGAGGAAGATTTGCCTTATTGTTGATGAAAATGAATGTTTTTAGCAATACTGCTCGCTTCATTCCTTTCTACTACACTGCAGATTCCTGCGTGAAGAAGAGTCTGCACCACTGTTCAGCCAATAAAAAACTGCCTTACAGTAATAGAAGGATGCTGCTCACAGAATGTGACTTCAAGCCACAGCCTGCATGCAAGAGTGTATCTTCCCCTTATGATACCAGGGTCCGTTCAGGTAGTTTGTCCTTTAAGTGGTTTATTTTAATACCTTCAGCCAGGTTTGTTTACTCAAACAAAGTGTCCTCAGTCTTAGTGCTGCATGTGCTCCAAACCGCTGTCGTTGCTGTCCTGCTGGAAGTGTGTGAGTGTGAATAAAGGATGTGAGATCTGACCTTTGCACCAAACCTCACATCCAGTCTGTGTATGCATGAACCTTTTTACCTCCTAACCACTGGTATTATGAGTTTTTGTGAAATGAGCATAAGGCTGTTTTATCTCCAGCACACGACCCAGAAGATGCAGAGAAATGTAACTGCCTTGTCCTTGCCTGGTTTCTTTTTAAACAAATGTTCTACTGATGTACCTTTTTATTTTGTCGATGCGTTTGCTTGTTTTGCCTTGTCTTATTTAAAGGAGTAAATAATTGAATAAATGCGTAATTTATTTGAAATTGTCTCATTTCTCTTTTGTGTGAGAATTATGATTATTGATTGATATTTATCAAGAATTATAATTTAAAATCATAATTTTAAAAAATATTAATTTCTTAACCAAAAATCATCACTTACGAATAGAAATCAGAGATGTCCTCTGGTGTTGTGATTATGGGCTCAAAGCTCTTCAATAATTACAATTAGCTATTCATCATTAATAATTGATAAATTATTAACCAAAACCACAAAATGTCACTGTTTATTCATCTGCTGCACCGAAGGTGGGGGAACTTCGACCTTGTTTTGACAGATAAATCACTCTTGCATGAAATGAACACAAACGCTTCTCTTAATTATATATAAGAAGATTATTGAGGCCATATAATTCTGATATACCATTATTTACCTAACTAACAAGCACTATTCTACACAAAGGGGATAAAAATGACTACCTAAAAATAATAATAAAAGAAAAATATATGCACATTGAGTGTCTGAAGATCAAACCAGCAGTTTTATGGACAAAATGTGTAATTTGGGTTAAATGGAAAGAGAAGTCCTGGTGTGCTGATGTCTCGATTGCAGCTATCAGCTATTAAAATGGTGGGGCCACGCCCTGTTAGCCTCTACCAGCTTATCGCCCCAAATCTCGAACAAAGAGTCATAAAAGTCTGAGGCGGGAACTCAGTGGAAAAACTCCTGTAATAAAACTGGAACAAAGGAATGGTCAGGCGAGGCCCAGACCACAGTTACTTTGAATGATAAAAACTTATAAAAGTCCAACTTCTTACTCCTGCCTGATTTGAGATCAGCCGGACAAAAACATGAATACGCACAATTCAGCAGCGCTTGCGCAGCAAATCAAAAAACAGCTCAGCATAAAACACTTCAATCAGTATTGCATGCAACAAGTTCATACCTTGGATTAACTACTGGTGATTCTAAATCACCTTAAACTATGCCTCATCCTGCCCAGACGCATCTCCTTGGAAATAAAACCTCTGTGGGTTTTTCACCTGCGCTGGGTGTTGGCGTGGTCTTCGATCGGTATATGAATCTTCTGACCTTGTATCAGACAGATTTCCAGCTTTCAAGCTCTTCCGGGAATGGCCTTAAGGAGAAAAAGTTTGCCTGCGAGCTTTTGTCTCTCCAGATATGCGCCTCCGTTGCGTCGTCCTGTGAGACACGCAGGAAATGGCAACGAAACTTTTTTTTCCGGCGGATTTATAATCTCGGTGACGTCAGAGCTGCGATGTCTGTTGAGCTGCGCATGTCAAAATGTGCGACCAAAATGGATGACTCCAACATTTGCATCTACAGTGCTGGTGGAAAGCTTCCATACACTCACCAGGAGCGTGAATGTCATTCATTTTTGGGTCTTTACAGGTGGATTGGCATTGTTTTCCAGGGTGGAATTTAGGTGAACATATTTGAATTTGCCGGGGTATTTCTCTGAACTCCACACAGCCTCAACGTTATACATGCATACTGAAATAAATGCATCCAATCTGACTCAGCACTTTTTGTATCCATCAACTAACTTCTTCTGGCTGGATGATTGACCACTCTTATAAGAAATGGCAGAGATCATTTATATTGGTTGTTTCCTTGACATGGACCATGCCTTTTAATTTTAGGCCACAAAATTTCAATGACGTTTGAGGTTGGGGTCACTCCAAAAGCTTAGTGTCAGCCTGCTTTATCCATTCTGGAACCAATACCGATGTGTGTTTGGATATTGGATTTCTGTTTAAGCTCCCAGCTGTGTCTCAGGTTTTAACCACCTTACCCAAACTAAACAACCCAGGAACCACTAAGGCTTAAACCCGTCATAAACTGTGACATCAAGGGTCTTTATCCTTAGCGAAGAAAGAGCCCACATGGAAAAAAACACGTCTTTCACGCTCAGAGGAGAAAAGATTGAGATATGTGCCACAATGTCAAGGCTTTTTAAATCTAGCAAAACTAGTGGCATGATGGGGCTGTTTTACTACCACTGGTAGTGGGTGAAAGAAAGGAAGACCACCTCCAAAATGTTCAACGTTACCTTAAATCAAGGCCTAGATGGTTAAAATGTGGACACGGCTGAGAGCTTGAACAGGACAATAATCCTCAACACACAAACACTGTTTTTTCAAAGCAGTTTAACATAGTTCTTGAAACGACCCAGCCAACCCATGCTTGTGGAAGGAAACCCAAAACAGACGACTGAAATCATAGAAACTAAAAGACAATTTTACCTAATTTTGAGGAAATGTGAAAATAAAAAAAGGCCCAGCTTATCTGATTATTCTGACATTTAGCAAATAGATGTAAGTGGCTTAAACAGAATAGTTAATTTCAGTCAGTGAGAAATAAAGGTTTAGTGTCTTTTTATACAGTTAATAGAGTTTTGACAAAAATTTAATCTGGAAGGCTCACCCCTCCTCTGCTCTGTCCAATGGCTCCACCATGCGTCCCCGCTCCAGGCAATCAGCATCGAGTCCGCATTTCCTCTTCACCCAATCACCGTCCAAGGCTCCGCTTTAAAGATCTTCACTCACGGACTTTTTCGCTCTTCAAGCTGAGCTGCGACCCTCCTCCTCCCCATCTCCACCATCTGACTTCCTAGCTCCCCCCGATTTCCCTACCTCCTCAGGCCTCCACTCCACCACCAGTCGGATCCCAGGGGAAAGACATCTCTAATTCTATTCATAAATTGTTAATTCAAGCTCACGTCATTCTCAGCATTCGTGTCTTCCTCCGGGGTCCGAGCGCCAAAGAAATAAATATTTGTAAATAAACCTCTCTAATCGCCACCTATGTGTCTTTTCATTATGAGTCTTACAGGATTGAAATGTAAATATAAAATTTTAATAGCAAATTATCCAGAAATGTAAAAACGCCTATTTTGTGTTGAGTTGCTCTCCATTAATTGTACCCCAAATACACCTCAAAAAGGTCTGGGCACGAACAAAGGATTTCTGTTGACAATCTGAGACATTGTTCTGGAAATGAGCCAGTAAGACAAGCTGTGAATTGTATTTGTCTAAATACCTTAGACAAAAGATAGCAATAATCAGAACTGTTGAAAATAACTAGATACTGCATTTGGAGGGGTTGCATTGTGCGTTTTCATGAATCATAGCTGAATTATGCAATGACCTGAAATATGAGACTGTTCTGTTATAGAGGCGAACATATTCTCACGGTTCTGATGCTCGGCCACTGTAATCTCTGTACACCCATCATGAAGTTGCAAGACACGACCTCTCAGCTCCACAAATCCCCACATTGCAAGCCAAGTCCTGGTGGTGGCATCCTGTTTCTCCAGTGACCTTAGGTGACCCTGAGAAAACCTTTAAACATGAAACATCCCTTCAGGAACTTCAACTTTACAACTTTTGGTTCCAGCAAAACTACATTTTAAATGTGATTTTGAGCACAGTCTTGGTTCCACGGGAGTTATACTTTAGAGCAAAATGGACTTAGTCATTACACTATACCAGTACACGTCTATGAATCAGTCATCTATTTAATGGTTGCTTAAATCAATCATATAGACAACACCTACAATTTACTGTTCTTAGGTTAACACTCTGCTGGACTCCATGTGGCACTCCCCAGCAACTTTCTGTGTGTTTTGGAAACAATCTTGCATATATTCATTAACTTTGGGAAGAACTTCAGAGATCTGACACATCACAAGTCTATTTTTATTCATTTCTACAGAATCGTTTGACTTCCCTTAGCTGGATGGGGTCACTACTCTGCAGTAGTTTTTAAATCATTTCACTAATTTTCAATGGAACCAAAGACTTGGGCAATCCAGCCCGTTCAATCATAACTCAAACAACCCAAGGGCTGCTTTGCCTTAAGGATCATTGTCATGTAGCAAGGTGATAGTGTCAATTCTTTATGAGGTTAAACAATATGTGTTCAGAACTGTATTTTGCACCATTATTCCATCAATTCCATTAAGTCTTCAAAGGAAAACATTACCGTATCAAGATGCCGTCACCTTCAGTTTAATAGGGTTGTATCATCAAATCCATAAATTTGTTTTTTTTCCTTAAGGTTCCAACAAGAAGTTGTTATGGTGAGTTACTGTGAGAAAACTCAGAAACTGGAGTAAAAAGACCTAAATCCAACTTAGAAACAAACCAGAGAATGTTGAGAAAGTTAGAAGAATATGGCAAACTACGACCAATGGAACAAAGGTTACTGAACACGGCGTAAAAAAACCAACTTAAAATCAAAGAATAAAATATCCAGAAACAGAACATTCAAATAGAAACCTGAAACTATTTGGATGAGAGACACGTTTGCCCCATGTGTGCCTCAAAGTGCTGTTGCTCCATTCCTTTTCTCTGTTGTTGAAATCCTAAAAGATATATGCATACTTTTCAAATCCAACACATCCTGTACTGCTCTCAGCAGTTTATCTTAATAGTGCTTTTTGTCTGTTTATATTGCACACTCAAGGGCCTTGCACAACACTTTTTTATATATAGAAGTGACTCAGATTACATAGTGCCAACATAATTCTACTTGGATATGGCCTTTAAAGTTACCTACCTACAGAACATTGTTTGATTGCCTGTAATCCACTGCTAACCTTTGCTTCATCCATTCATTGCTTTCTGCTTGCCTGAGATGGATACAGCAGGTTCAGGAGGGACACCAAAATGTCCTCCTCTTTAGCGACATTCTCCCGCTCCTTCTGGAAGGATGCCATGATTTTATCAGACAAGGAAGGAAACAGTACTTCCAGCTGGTTCTGTGTCCTCCCAGGCATCTAAAACTACTCCTAATCAGCTGTATGAACCTCCACAGTTATTAGTGATTTTTCTCTAATCCGTTTTTACATAAAAAATATCAGAAACCATGTATACTTTTTGTTCCACATGCCCCATGTAAAATGCATTGATGTTTATTTAAGGGGTGTGAATAATTGCAAGACAAAAAATTCTGTTTTGATATCAGCTGAATTCTCTTCAGGTTCTACTACAGATCTTCCCACCCGGGCAGTGGATTTCTTAAAGTGAAAACAGTACATGGTTGCGAATGCTTGTGTGCTGTATGAATTAATTCAAGTGTATAGTCAAATACAGGTATTACAGGTAAGCTAACTAGATGAGCTCTGGTTTTTCAGTGGTTTTTTAGTCTAGTTTCACTCCATTGTTGTGGATTGCGTTTCTAGGGCTCTTTAAGAAATAATAAGCATTTTGACTTGAGTCTATCATTAGCACATGCAAAAGCAGTAAAGCTTTTCTTTTTTAATATTTTTTTGGCACTAGTGGCCTTAATTTTTTTTGATTCTTTGACAGTAGGCAGACAGGAAAGAGGGGTAGACATTTGGGGGATGGCCGCTTCAAGGACTGTAGCCTCTGTATATGGTCGCGCGCTTAACCCCTACACCATCAGCGCTGCACCCCGCAATAAAGCTTTTCTCTGTGTTCTCTACATACAGGCCACAAAGACATTTTGACCAAGGTAAAATGAACCATCTGTGCAGCATAGTCAGAGTACAACTATCAGATGCCAAAGACTAATGAAGCAAAAAGAAAACCACACAGAAGTTCATGAAGAAACACCAAGTGTCTGATTGATTTGATAAAGCTGAGTGGCTTAGGTTATCCTGAGCTATCTCTGTAGTTATGCTGCTATAGGCTTAGGCTGCTGGAGGACATAATGACCACCTTCACCCTCTTCGCTACATTCTCACACTACTCTCCAATTTTGCATTATTTGCTGTTATTTCAGCTCTCTCTTTTCTCTTCCTAGAAGCTACACCTGGCCTGACTCTGTGTCTACCTGTGACAACTTTCTGGAGAGGGGCATCATCCAAGCTTCTGCTGGCAACAACTTAATGCTCACCCTCTACCGATGATCCACATGGCCCTGTCTTTCAGTGTTTAACCCTTTCTCTCTCCTAGACATGGCAATTGACTGAGCTTATGCTGTGACTAACTCTATGTGCTCTCTTTCAGACTCTAACCTTGAAAACTGGCTCAGAGTTTATCTGTTTATTTTTTTTCTAGGTGAAACAACTAAAGGAGCTACATCTATTAACATTTACTTTTCCTTCCCATAGAAAGTACTCCTGGATCAGTGCTTCTTTGTTCTCTTTGTGTCTCTGCTCTGTTCTCTCTAACCCCTAGTCGGTCGTGGCAGATGGCTGCTCACACTGAGCCTGGTTCTGCTGGAGGTTTCTTCCTGTTAAAAGGGAGTTTTTCCTCTCCACTGTCGCTACATGCATGCTCAGTATGAGGGATTGCTGAAAAGTGACTGTCCACTGTCTCTACATGCTCATCCGGGAGGAGTGACTGCTACAAATCTCGATGCAATCTGCTGGGCTTGCTTAGATAGAAAAACTTTTTATCCAATTTGAATAAATAACTGAATCTGACTGCACTGTTCAATGGTTAGGATTAATTGGAATGTATGTACCTGACTTTTGTGAAGTGCCTTGAGACGACATGTGTTGTGAATTGGCGCTATATAAATAAAACTGAATTGAACTGAATTGAAAAAAATGAATTGATTCAGAACTCATACACTGTTGGAAAGAAAATGGAGCCAAGGACACACACACACTTGTAATGGAAACACACATTCCTTCAAAGCTACATACTTTGACACGGTGGTTCATCTGCACTACAAATAGATTCTAAAGCAGGTTGCACCCAGTCAGTCAAAACGATGATTTGTCCAGTGACTTGATGATTTTATCACCTGCATGCTATATAATCATTTGCAGCCTCTGATTTAGCAACACAATGCAGCAAATGCTCCAAGTCTGATTTTTTGGCTTGTGTCCTGCTGTTTGGGCATGTTAGCTTCCTCACACAAACCAGGTCAGAGTGCAGATATTCGTTTCTCTAAGTGTTTAGTTAAAGCCTAAAGATACATGTGTCAGCTGACCATTGCTCATGTTTTGAGCCTCCCTAGGAAGGACTCCTATAATGACAAGTTAATGTGAGGGGCCTTCTGACTCAAACCTTTTTTTCTAACACAGAAAAACTTTGAAGAAAGGTCAAAAAGTCAAATCTGTGGCATTGCTTCCCACTTGCAGAAACTTCGCTTACAGATTCATATTTCAGTTTTCGGCTGCAGGTCCAGTTTAAACAAGATATTGCTGGTTGCTGACAGCAATGACTTCTACTAGAAAAGCTTTGACGGCAGAAAGCCCTACAGGCTAAATGTTTTTCCATCAGAGAAATTAACGCCACTGCCTCTGACTAAAGATATGCACCTCTAAACACCAGAGTGTGTGTAGAAATATTCAGCAGGAACTGGGTTCTGTTTACAACAATAAAGGTATATAAAATAAGGCCAGCCTTATCTTTCCTACAGCTGTGTGAATGTTTTTTATAAAACAGTAAATCAGAAAGGTATTTAAGTCTTACACATTGGTTCTTTAAGTGGAACCTCACCTTTATAAGGTCCATTGAGATGCAACATACTACCAACTGTTCATGTCGTATCACAAAACTAACACCTGCTAAGACTGATCATTTTAATTTATACGGTAGCATTTCATTTAACAACCGATGACGATAAATACTCCAACTAAATTTATTATGTATGTTTTGACCTGTTCCCTGTCTGTTCTGGCATTGCATATACCCGGCTTTCACAAGATTTGCACTTGCATAAGATGATGTGATTCCTGGATGACAACAGCGTATCACTCGATTCCTGTAGAGTCAGGAATGAGAAACGGGGTCAGTAGTAGTATGTCTAACAAGTTCAGCAATTCAGCATTCCACAGCAGTTTCGTTTCCCTTTTTGTCACCTGTGGTTCATGCTGTATGTTTTGGTGGTGATGTAATAATATAGTGTTCTGTTTAAAGATGGTATGTCATATTTGTCTTGATCATCTCATAGATATCTTTTTAGACTTATAAAAGCTGCAGTCAAAATATGCTCAGTGAGAAATTTTTTCAGTCTTTTGCTGTACAGCACACCTGCGTGTAAACAGTAAATGGATTCAGCACCCAAGCCCTCATTTAATAACCGCATAAAAGAAATAAATATTCTCACCAAAAGTATTTGGAATATTTTGTCCCCTTTGACTTGACTGACTCTGGAATATCTGTGGATTGTCGTTGCTGGCCCGGGTTGACAGCTCTAATAATGGGTCATGTGCAGTGCTTTGCTAAAGTATTCATACCGCTCAAAGCTTTGCATTTGCTACGTTACAGCTACTGGGATTTTATGGGATAGATCAACCAAATCATCCCATCATTTTACATTGTTTTCCAATTTTTCCACAAATATAAATCTGTGTGGGGGGCATTTGCATTAGGCCAGATTTACTCTGAAATCCCTCAATAAAAAACACTGTTACCAGATATTTTCAGAAGTCAGCCAATTAATATAGAGTCCACCTGTGTCTAATGTAATCTCAGTACAAATCCAAATGTTCTATGAAGGCCCGGCCTTTTTGTAAGAGAATATTAGAGAGCAAACAGCATCCTAAAGACCAAGGAACACAGATAAAGAGACTCAGAACACATAACAAAACAAGTCTCATTTGTAGTTTGTCATAAGATGTTGGGGAAACAGCAAACATGTTGAAGAAGATGCTCTGGTCAGATAAGATTAAGTCAAGTCAAGTTTGTTTAGCGCTTTTCAGCAACAAGGCACTCAAAGCATGAGGAAAAAGATTACAATGATCAAACACAGAAAAACAAATCATATGACACTAAAAATCCTAGGGAGTAATAATAATTAATAATCCTTCCAGGTTTACTGGTAGAAATTGGTTCCAAGCCACTTAATAATAAAGCATGTTAGGCTAAAAGAAGATGATAATATTGATAGTCTCATCATTCCACTGAATTCTAACTAGGGAAGCTGAGTCACTGGTACAAAACAGCTTTAATCCACATTTCCAAGTGCTAATAATATATTGCTTTTACTGGTACTGAAGTTGAACTAAGTAATAACAGTCCATTGTAGTCTACTTAAGAAAACTGGGTCATTGGTGTAAGAGCAGCTATAGTCCAAATTTTCTGTTACTAATAATGTTTGGTTTTCGCTGGTAATCCTTCTGATAAAACTAAAAATCAATGAAAAAGTAATGAAATCACGCAATTAGGTGCAGGGCTAAGCAACACACAAGAAGAAAAGATTTTGCAAGAGTGCGGTGGAATCCTGAGGGTGCGAATATATAACTGTGAGTGTGTGAGTTTTCTCAATCGGCTGCAAAGTCTTATCTGGGTCACAGCTGTTCAGGGGTGCTGGGAAAGAGCGCCATGTTTACATAACATCCAGGAGATATTTGCATAATTTGCAAGTTTGGAAGATATGTAAAGTGAGGCTCTGAGAAAAACACAGGCAAAAACAGATGCAGAAGCAGGCAAGAAGGAGGGAGAGAAAACGTGTGCGTCCTCCACCAAGAGCAGAGCAAGAAAGATTAAAATTGATTATTTCATTGAATTAATCATTATGTTTCCCCCACATGCAAAATCCTGTATGTGGTGGAAAACTAATACCACCCTTACCAACCACCCCAGTTGTGAAACATGGTGGTGGCAGAATCATACTGTGGACACCTTTCTTCAGTAGATATTTTGAAGTCGGTCAGAGTTAAGGGGAAGATGGATGGAGCTAAATCCAGGACAATCCTGAAAGAAAAATCTGTTAAAGGCTGCAGAAGACATGGGACTGGGACAAAGGTTCACCTTCCAGCAGGTCAACCTCACTGAACATACAGCTACAATGAAAGGGTTCAGATCAAAGCATTTAGATGGCCCAATCAAAGTTTAGACCAAAATCCAACTGAGCGTCTTTAGCAAGACTTAAAAATGGATGTCCACAGATTCTCTCCATTTAAGCAGATCTAGCTTTAGCAAGGCTAAGTCATCAAAGACTTACAGCTGTAACCTCAGTGGAAGGTGCTTCTGCATAGTATTGAGTGTGCGTGTGTGTGTTCTTTTATATGCTGCTGAGAAAGCGCCAGCAGAGGTTTTGAACCAACAAAGAGAGGTCATATTTGAAAAGTGGGGAAACTTTCTTGGTCCTCACTTCTTTCCCATGCTGTTTTTGAATTAGGGTCAGGGTTAGGCCATAGAAATTAATGGAAGACAATGCAAAGCCTTTGAAATGATAGAAAGACAAGGGTGTGTGTATGTGTATGGGGGGATATAAATGGATCTTAATTTTAGTAGTAAAATTATGCTGTCCTAACATTGCTGATGTCAGGGATGCCCAGGTCTGGCCGTTAGCAAATTCATCCCAAGTGCAGCCTGCAAGATGATAAATGAAGACAAAGACAGGGACCTCTGAAAAAAATGTTTTTTAAGTAGAAGAGTCTAAAATTAATTATTAGGACACCGGAACAGAAGACATGTTTGGTATAAATCAAATACAACATTCCAGAGAACCTCACACTGACTCTTGGATATGGGGCCCGTTTTTGGGGAAACGGCTGACCATCCAAAAAAATTTTTTTTTTTAAAAAAAAATTTTTTAAAAAAAAAAAAATTTTGGGAAAAAAAATTGAAAAAAAAAAAAAAAATTGGTGGGGGTTTTTTTTTGGGGGTGTTTGGGGTTATTTGGTTTTGAAAAAGGGGGTTTACACCCTTTAATCAGCCCTAAACATCTCATAGCTAAAAGAGAAGAGTGGGGCAGACTTTCTTCACACTGATGTCAGAGACTCTTAACTGAATAAGCTTCTCACTAAAGTTATTTTAGCCAAAGGAACTAACACTACGGTGGTAAGGAGCAGCAATGTTCTAATGTCTTCCTGAGTTAGAAAATACATTTTTGCTATTATCTTTGGTCTAATGAGAAAAATAAACTTTTGCTGTTTGAGTGTAAATAAAATTCTTTGTTTTACAGAGATAAAACAATATTAGACATCAATATGTCAACCAGTATTTTAAAAGGACTGAATATTTAGTGTCTGACCTATTTTTTTCACATGATGTTTCACATCCATAAACTGCTTGTCTTGTTGCTTTACAGAGCAAAAATTAAATATCAATGATGTGTACACTCTCTTTTCTTCACAGCAGTAACATTCAGCTGCTTGTCTTACAGCACTGTCTGTTTCCAAAAAGTGACTAAGAAATGAATAGATGAATGGATCTTGTTTAAAATCCCTTCTTTTGACAATAAACTTAACAGTGATTAAAGTCCATGCATTATCTACAAAGAGTTTTGGAAAGATGCAGTAAATAAATGTTGCAGTTTAACTACACTTTCAGAACAGATAACCAGGCATCAAGAAATCATGCAGACTGTTTCAAAGGTCTGTTGCTGCAATGAAACTTATTAAGCTACACATGAGGGTTCTATAAAACTTTTTGCTTAATCGCAGAAAGGGAAACATTACAGATTTATCAGCATTTCTATTAGCTTGGCTTTGTATAAAACACAGACCAGCCTGTCACCCGGTGTAATAATTTCACTGTCTGAACTACAGATCCTATAACACAGCTTTTTGTCCCAGTGATGTAATAGTCACTGTGCCTACATAAATCATTTCAACTCTATTCAAAAAAATATTTTAAGCACCTCTATGAGTATGACTGCACTTCTAAAGAATAGAGCTGCATGAACTGGAAAGAAGATGAAAGGAATTCAAAACAGTCACTACCGCACCGACAAACATGAATAACCTGAATAACCACAATGTTTTTCCCAACCCCTCAGCATTGTGTACGGTAGTTAAGTACCAGATACTGTGTGGGTGAAACAGAGAGCAACAGAATCCCTTTACAGACAGCTTCTCAGGAATAATTGGTGACAGAAACCCAGGCTGGAAGCATTTTCAGTTTTTAAGAAATGACTAGAGTGTACTCCTGAAATTTCGAGGCATCAGAAAACTTGTGGCAAAATTATGTGTCAGCGTTGTTACCCCCAGATAACATCTTAGAGTAAGTGCGGTCAGATTTCTGCTGTCAGCATGCCTGTCTTCTCTTTAGTCTTCCCAGATTTCTAATTCTCTCTTTGATTGTGTGATGTTTTTAATTAATTACAGAAAGATGTTAAGAAAGAAACCTATTTAGTTTTATACTTTGGTACATGTCCGGACACGTGTTGCTGTAGCAAACCTTCTCCCAGTTACTAAGCACATCTCTGACCTCCCCTTCAACATAATTGAAGTGCTTCATTATCCCTTTCTTTAAAGGCAGTTGCAGTGCATAGCTGAATTAAGGTACAGGTATCATCATCTGTGAATTTGTAATGTTTTTAACTGTTCTGGTAAATATCTCTTCTGGAATTACCTGACTCCGTGCACAGTGGCCAGTTTCTGATGTTCAAGGACTCTTGATAGTCTAGATTAACACAAATGAACAGTGAAATAGCAATTTAGAGTCAGATTAAAAGCTTCAGATAAAAGCTTCAGCTCTGTTAGCCAGCTGTAGTGCACATCAGTAATTTCTTAAATTGTCTGAACTATGCCCAACACTACCCGTCCTTCCCGTTGATTACACATGTAAATAAGCAATAGAAAATTGCCTGCAAATTGAGAGATTACTTTTCTTTTGCCCGTGTTTGTGCTGCCCCATGGGCTGTGCCACCCTAGTCAATGAACCATATCACTCATGGCAAAACCACAGCCAAACTGATCTGGATTTTAAAACCAAAGAAAGTATGAGAGTTTTCTTCTGCAAGTTAGATATTTGCTGAAAATGTTTGCACTGTTTGATGTAGGCTGAAAACACATAATTTTAATTCTTTCATTACATCATTCCTAGGAAGCATGTCACACATTCTTCACCAGATGCTGTCCTATAGATATTTCCTGCTAAACTTTCACCTGTGGAGGTGTATTGAACTGACTGAAACCTCACCCCCACACTACTACAGCTTTTAAATTCATCTGAAATATTTTCATGCAAGTAAGTTTTCATCCTGACCATGAAATGTCATCCGGTGTCTGTAACCGTTTATCCTTGCAGGGTTGCACACCCTGGACAGGATGGAAATCCATCACAGATGATGAGTCACATTTACTGTAAAATTCAACTGAGAAGCAAACAAATGTGCTAGGGGTAATTTTTTCCTACTCTACCTTGCAGACCTTCCAAGTCTACCCTTTTCAGATGCACCCACAGAGTTTCTGTCATTGTTTTATTGATTTGGAAGTTTGGACTCTTTGTAATGCTGATAAAAAAAAATCCCTTTTCATCTTCAGATTTGTAAAACCAGACATCGGAAGGATTTGAGTCATAAATAACTGGTATGCTGAATTTGTTTTACAATTTCATCCACCTTGACCAAAACTGTAGCGTTATTTGAAGCAAAGTAACCCCAGAGCATGATGCTACCATGTTCTTTTTGGTAATGCAGGGTTTTGTTTCTGTACCCAACATAGCTTTTAGGTTGTTCAGACCATTATAAATAACCTGCAAGGTTTTAGTAGATTGTAGCCAGGCATAGATGTTGTACAAGGTGATTATTTTTATCCTTTGAAACCTTTTTATAATATATGGTTTTAGCCAAAGTATGCGAATCAGCTTTCGTTTTCATCGGATGCATTATAACTTATAACAGTTGGGATATCAAGTAAACTAAAGCTGAAATAAAAGGTTTAAGGTAGGATGTGCACACATATGCAACCAGTTTGCAGCTGTTTTTTGTCAGAATTTCCTCCCTATGTTAAAGGTGCAAAAATATTTGAAATGATTCATTGTGATCTCATTTTTAAGTCTCAAAAACCTGATTCTAACAGGGATTGTACTCTTTTGAGGGTCTATCTGTTTGTCTGTGTATTTAAATAAGCATTAGGTATAAATGAGCTATATGTCTTTAGTTTTGTTTCTTTCCAGAGTTTACAAAAATCTGATTTTATTCATTAGGTATCCTCTTGTCAATCTGCAGCACAAAGTTACAGAATGTTCCTGGTTACATTCCAAGCTGCTGGAAGCAAGAATTTCCAAATATTTGGAATTGCTGTGCTCTGTTATCTGCCCTCTACTTTTATTTTTTTATGGTTCCAAATCCTCACTCCACATGACTTATAAGAAAGACACCAATCACGTGCAAAAAACAAAAACAATAAATGAACAGATACGTCTTTGTCTTACACTTCTTTCAGCGACTGTTACTTCCCGAATAGCAATGTGATTATGTGTGTGTGTGTGTGTTACTGCTAGTTTTATGGACAAAAATATCTGCATGTTGAACTACACTATTGTAAACATAAACCATAAACCACAGTGTAAGAATTATGATTATTGATTAAAATCAGAATTTGGAGAAACTTAATTTCTTAACCAAAGATCATTATTTACGAATCGAAATCAGAGATAACCTCTGGTGTTGTAATTATGGCTCAAGGCCTTTGATAATTACAATTATTAAATTCTCAGTAATAATTGATAACTATTACTAGATGTCACTATTTAATCAACCGCTTCACCGAAGGTGGGGGAACTTTGACATAATTTTGACAGACAAATCACTCTTGCTCAAAATAAACACAAACGTTTTCTCTTTATCTACGTGAATATTTATTATATCAACAGCCCTGATACACCTCGCTATTCTGATTCAGTAATCTTCACCTAATCAAGCATGTTCTACACAAAAGGGGAAAAATTACTAACTAAACAAGATAAAACAACATTGAGTGTGTATGAAGTCAAATCAGCAGTTATGGCAAAACAATAGAAAATATGGTACTGGGTGAAGCTTTGGGAGCAACTTCCAACAAGCTGCGGTCATTAAAACCCCCAAAGTTGGAGCTCAGTGAAACACAAGGGGTCATAAAACTTTAGGCGGAAACCAGTGGAAAAACACAAAGGGTGAAGACAAAAGAATAGTCAGTTTTCACCATGAGGTTCTAGCAGTCCAACTTTAAGTTCACCTGAGTCTGCGCTCAGGTGTTCAAAAACAACGTTAGACACGCACAGCTTCAAAGCGCAGCGGCTTTCAGAGTCCAACAGCAATCCAAGTTTCAAAAAGACATTGCATGCACATACAACTTAGAACACATTACAGAACAGATTACTTGTACATAAGTGGTGATTCTAAATCCCCCTAAAATCCTACTCTATCCTGCCCAAGCTATTTCTAATAGAAATAAAACAAAACGGGATTACTTGGGGGGCTACTTGCCCTGAAGGTTTGACATAGTGCCACAGCATCTCAATTGGGTTTAAGTTCATAGTTAGAGTAGGACTCTCTAAAACCGTCATTTTTTTTTTTTTGACTCAGTCAGAGATGGACTTGCTGGTGTATGTTCATTCCTTGTAATGCTGCACAACCCGAGTACGCTACAGCTTAAAGTCACAAACTGACAGCCGGACATGCAGGATTTTCTGCTAGAGAGCCAATTTCATGTTTCCCCTAATTTTGGCAGGTCTTCCAGGTCTTTAGGTGACAAAGCAACTCCAGACTATTACACAACTACCAGATTTGACTGTCAGAATAATAACACCTTCCATGAAGTTTCACGTTTTTTCTCAGTAGTTCACTGAATATCCTCCCAAAAGGTAAACCTGGATAAATTTGAGACAGGTGTTTGTGTTTTATCTTTGGTTAGCTATGGTTTTGGCCTTGAAACTCTCGTCATTGTTGAATCATGAACGTTGACCCTGCAGGGTTTTAGATGTTGTTCTGGGTTCTTCTGTGACCTTCGGGATGAATTGTTGATGCACTCTTGAAGTAATTATGGTAGGCAAGCCTCTCCCAGGAAGGGTCACCACAATTCCATGTTTCCTATATTGAACCAAAGATGTGGGTAAATAATTGCTTTTTCACATAGGATTAGGTTAGTTTGGATAGCTTTTTACCCTTAATGAATAAAATCAAAATTTGAGAATTTCATTTTGTATTTTCTCAAATTTGTTCAATAATGAAATTAGTTTGATGATCCGAAACATTTAAGTGTGACATAAAAGCAAAAACAGAAAAAATGTGTAAGGGGTTAAATACTTTTTTGTAAAATAAGAGAATAATTTAAAACATTTTAACACTGACAAATACAACTAAAGTGATACTTCTTATCAGAAAGTAAATTCCACATTTCCAAGTTCACATTTTCTTCAACCCTACACTTCTGAGTTTTACTTTTCAGGGCTGTGAAGAAACATTCAAGTACCAAATGTGGCTTGTACACTGTAGTCTATGCACGTCATGATAAAATTTCACTTATAGTTTCCATCTCTTATAGTATCTATTTTATAAAGCAACTATGCAATATTGAGGAGAATAAATACTCTGCAATTTCCAACACTATTCAAGAATGCACTGGGTCGCTGTCAGTAATATAGCAATAATATAGCATTGTCACCAAAAAGTGCATTGTATTTATGACCGCGAGATGTATTTAGTTGTAACTGCAGCTCAATATAGAACATTTGTTCATCTGTTTACACCTGAATCTAAACACCTGTGGGTTTGAGTGTGAGCGCGCTTGTGTATACAAGTTTCCTGTCATACCTGCTTGTGTTTTTGTAATATTACCTGGTCTGGTCTTTTGTTTTCTGTCTCCCTGCACCTCGAGCCCACACCTGTTCTGTGTTTTCCCCTGATTGTCTTGTCACGTTTGTCATTAGTTCCCCCTGCTGTTCGTTTGTGTATTTAAGCCCGTTTGTTTCCTTTGTTCCCTGCTGGTTCCTTATGTGAGTTTATGTGTGATCTCGTGTGTTTGCTACCCTGTCCTGTGTCCTGCCATGGAAAATAAAGACTCATCTTACTTGAAAACATGGAGCATCAGGGGTTTTTCCCCGCATTTTGGTCCAGCAAAAACCCACTTTATGATAGAAGGAACCAGCCAACGGGACCAAGCAGGGAGTATGGAGAGGGCATTTTAGAGGGGTGAGATTCTGGTCAAATTATTTTCCCACCTTGCTACCTCTCCCGGCTCCCCTTGGAGGAGGTTGGAGATAGCTGGCAGCCTCCAAGACTGGCTCGAGGCGAGGAAGGATTTTTTTCCTGATCCTCGGATTCACCGCACCATCGAGGCCGAACGACAAAGGGCCCTGGGAGAAATCGTCGGTTCCATGAGGACAGCTCCTGCTCCCTCCTCCACTTGCCTCTCCACTGAAGCTCAACACGGCTTTAGGCTCATATGACTTCGCTTCTGATCAGTCATCGCCACTGCCCCAACTCCTAATCCTGTTCCTGGTCCTGTTCCGGGGGGCTTCATGGATGAACCGCCTCCACACCCCGATCCTGTTCCTGGTTCTTTTCCGGGGGGGTCATGGATGAACCGACTCCACACCCCGATCCTGTTCCTGGTTCTGTTCCGGGGGGGTTAATGGATGAACCGACTCCACACCCCGATCCTGTTCCTGGTTCTGTTCCAGGAGAGTTCATGGATGAACCGCCTCCACAGCCCGATCCTGTTCCTCGTTCTGTTCCGGAGGGGTCCCAAGCCGAGACGCCCCCTTACACTCTGTTCCTGTCCTTGAGGGTCTCGTGGATGGACTGCCTCCACTCCCTGCTCCTGTTCCCGGTCCTGTCCTGGAGGGCTCCGAGGACGAACTGCCTCCATCCCTGTTTCCCATTCTGGAGGAGTTCGTGGAGGACCTGTCTCCACATCCTGTTCCTGTCCAGGAGGGGTGCGAGGACGCACCCTCTCCGCCTGCTGTGCCTTGGCGGCTCCACCACAGAACTCCACGTTCTCGCCAAAGGTCCCAGCGGTCTCTCCACCACTGTCCTGGGTTCCAGGGGTTACCGCACCGTGCCTCTGAGCTCCACCGCGGGTTCCCCAGGTTCTGCCGCTGGCCGTCATATCATCGGCCCCAACATCGCCGGCCTGCTGATCACCCGCCTGCTGAGTTTATGTGTGATCTTGTGTGTTTGCTACCCTGTCTGTGTCCTGCCATGGAAAATAAAGACTCGTCTTACCTGAAAACCTGGAGCTTCAGGAGTTCTTCCCTGCATTTTGGTCCAGCAAAAACCCACTTTATGACAGTTTCTCCATAAAAATGAGTCAGTGGTAAAATATATAAAACATGGCAGAAAATGTAGAAAAAGAATGAACTAACAACAAATACGCCGAAGAAACACAAAAACAAACAGGAAATTGCCTAAAAAGGCAAATGTGTTCTTCAGCTAAGAGAGAAGACAGGAGAAAGAGAAGCTAAAATGCTAACATTAGCATATTGGGTATCAATAGCATGACGGCTGATATTAATTTACCCCATCTACTATTCAAAAAACTTTCCTTTTTGATCAAGCTTATAGTTAGAGTGGCTTAGTTTATCAGGGAGGGAGCCTTCCTCGCTCCCTGTTGGATGGAGTAAGGGGGAGTCAGGTTTAGCCTAAACCGGCTCAGTTATGGTTGAGGTGCAAACACACCCTCCATTTCTGCTACCTGTATGACCCCTTCTCTTTTCCAATGGTTATAATCAGTCTGACAGAGAGAGATATCCCAATCCTTGTGGTTTTTAGTATAACAGCTCACACTAAGCCTGGTTCTGCTGGAGGTTTCTTCCTGTTAAAAGGGAGTTTTTCCTCTCCACTGTCGCTACATGCATGCTCAGTATGAGGGATTGCTGCAAGGTCAACGCCAGTGACTGTCCACTGTCTCTACATGCTCATCCGGGAGGAGGGAATGCTGCAAGTCACTGACTGGATGCAATCTGCTGGGTTTCCTTAGACAGAAAAACTTTTTATCCAATTTGAATGAATAACTAACTCTGACCGCACTGTTCAATGGTTAGGACTAATTGGAAAGTATGTACCTGACTTTTGTGAAGTGCCTTGAGACAACATGTGTAGTGAATTGGCGCTATATAAATAAAACTGAATTGAATTGAATTGAATTTGTACCAGGTACTGATGGAGTTTGGACCTGGTTCTTATAGAGGTTTATTCATGCTTCTGATAGAATTTGGATCTGGTTCTGATACAGGTTTGGACCTAGTTCTGATACTGGTTTGTACCTGGTTCTGATGGAGATTTTTTCCTGGTTCTGTTGGAGGGTCCCTAACTGGTTCTGATGGAGTTAGAGTCTGGTTCTGATGGATTTCTGAAATAGTTCTGATAGAGGTTTCTTTCTGGTTCTGATTGAGTTTGGACCAGGTTCTGATAGTGGGTGATTAACTGGTCCTGATGGAGAATTCCTCCTGGTTCTGATGGAGTTAGAGTCTCGTTCTGATGGAGATTTGTTCCTGGTTCTGATGGAGGGTTCCTAACTGGTTCTGATGGAGTTTTTCTCCAGGTTCTGATGGATTTCTGAACTGGTTCGGATAGAGGTTTCTTTCTGGTTCTGATTGAGTTTGGACCTGGTTCTGATAGTGGGTGCCTAACTGGTCCTGATGGAGAATTCCTCCTGGTTCTGATGGAGTTTGGGTCTGGTTCTGATGGAGATAGGTTACCCCCTGCTGTTCGTTTTTGTATTTAAGCCCGTTTGTTTCCTTTGTTCCCCGCTGGTTCCTTATGTGAGTTTATGTGTGATCTCGTGTGTTTGCTACCCTGTCTGTGTCCTGCCATGGAAAATAAAGACTCGTCTTACCTGAAAACCTGGAGCTTCAGGAGTTCTTCCCTGCATTTTGGTCCAGCAAAAACACACTTTATGACAGTTTCTCCATAAAAATGAGCCTTTTTTTCCTGTTTCTCCTCTCGGTGGAGGAAGATGGTTTTCTCCTGTCTCCCGCACCCTCCCCTGTCTGCCCTGCTTCTGCTCTGTGTCTTGTCTTCTTTCGGAGCCTCTCTTTGCATATCTCCCGAATTGTGAATTATGGATCTGTTCAGCTGGTCTCTCAACGCAACTGATAAAATTTTCTCGACAGGAAGACAGGGTAAGGGAGAGCCCTCTTGTCCAGACGGGACATTCTTCGGATACACAATGGACTCCTGGCAGAAGTGGAGGATTGTGTGTCTGACAATGATGTCAGTCAAGGACGTGGAAGATGTGTACATAATTGGATTTCTGATAACAGGATTTCTGCTTTTCAGAGTTTGCGGTTACCTGGCATATCAGGAAATTGGGAAACATCGGCATCAGTTCTGGTCATTGCAAGGCTGCGAAGGGTGTGAAGGGATCTGCAGAGCTATCAAAACTCAGACTGAAATGTGAAGGGAGCAGAATCGCAAACTGGATGTGATCCTACAAGATCGCCGGCTGGCTGCGGTTCCTGGACTCAGAGGTGAAATGGGATAAATCTTGGAGAAGTTGCATGCTCGGATCTGGCGAAAGACCAGGAATTTGGCTGTTTGGATTCGCCATTGAGAAGCACCAGCGAGACTCTCAAGGCTGACGGAAAATTAAGAGTCAGCCTGACCCAAATAATTGTTGTTTTCTGAATCTGGCTCCCATGCACGGCCTTGATGGCTGGCTATCTTCAACTTCTCCTGGAAGTTATGTAAACATGACGCTCTGCTCCCTCTGCCCCCTCCCTTCCCTGAGGACATCTGTGGAACTGCTCAGAACTGTGTGGCCGGTTGATGACCGTTCTATCGTGCCATCAAGGACAATGGCCTCTGTGACAGTGCTTCATTTACTTACTTTGCACACACTCACATGCACACACGCACATACTCACATAAACATACGCACCCCTGACATACAGCCTTCACCGTATCTCTGCAATATGTTATCTCGTATATGTGTCGCTTATGTGTTCTGCGTTTTTTTTTTTGATATCTCAAACTGTATCCTGCTAAGGATAAAGTGTGAAATACGATTTTTTCCCCCTCCTCTTACCCAATGTGGTCTTTCTGTTTATCCTCTTTTTATCTAAATGTGGCTCATAGATTTTTAGATTTCTTAGGAGAAGTGGAAACGTCGGCAGCAGTTCTGGTCATTGCAAGGCTGCCCGGCTTATGTGAACAGAAATCCTGTTATCTGAAATCCAATTATGTACTCTTACATCTATTCCATACCAGTGAAAGCCAAACCTTATTAGTATTTGAAAGTTTGGGCTAAAACTGTTTTATACCAGTGACCCAGCTTAGAAGGATTCATAGATTTTTAGATTTCTTAGAAGGATTGTATTCTTACCAGTTAACCCCCAAGGATTATTAATGTCATTTGATTTGTTTTTCTGTTGTTTGATTTTCTGTATAATTGTAATATTTTTTCTTATGTACAGCGCCTTGAGTGCCTTGTTGCTGAAAAGCGCTATATAAATAAACTTGACTTGATAAAAATATTCAATAGCCAATGTGAGGAGCCACAGACCTGCTCCCCTGGACCTGAGGCAGACACGGAGGGGATCTAAGCCATAGACATCCAAAAGCCCCCCAGAGCACAGGAAACTGGGAGAACCACCGCCGGGATTACTGCAACCCCCCCAGAGAAGAGCAGGGGAGAGTCCCAGGGGAACCACCCAGCAGCCACAGTACAGAAGCCCCAGGGAGCTGCAGCGACTAGCCCACAGGCCCCGCTGGCAGCCGTCTACGCCCGAGCAGATCCAGCCATGGACCCAGAGACCCGAGACCCCGGGACATATCACTCCCCAAGCAGCCACCGGGAGTGAGCCAACACATACCAAAGCAACCAGCCCCGGACACCGAGAATCACAAGTACACCAGCGGGCAGAGACACCAGTCACCGGCAGGAGGAAATGGCCCCTCTAAACTAAACCAGGAGAGGGAGCAGCCCAAGACCTAACCTGACACATAAAACAGGCACACCCAGTCACAATCACAGATTCCCACCCTCAGGCGTACACATAAAAACACTCACACTCACGCACCCAACATTAAGACAACGTTGGGCTGCTTTTCACAACATTTAGAGGATTTGGAGTGGCAGATGGCCGCTCACGCTGAGCCTGGTTCTGCTGGAGTTTTCTACCTGTTAAAAGGGAGTTTTCCTCTCCATTGTCGCTACATGCATGCTCAGTATGAGGGATTGCTGCAAAGTCAATGCAAGCGACTGTCCACTATCTCTACATGCTCATCCAGGAGGAGTAAATGCTGCAAGTCACTGACTCGATGCAATCTGCTGGGTTTCCTTAGATAAAAAAACTTTTTAACCAGTTTGAATAATAAACTAAATCTGACTGCAATGTTTGATAGTTAGGATTAATTTGAATGTATGTGCTTGAAATCTGCATGATTCGATCGAACTGACTTTGTAAAGAGCCTTGAAGCGACATGTGTAGTAAATTGGTGCTAAATAAATAAAACTGAATCAAATCGAATTTAATTGAATTGGAGTTTTTAGAATTATTCATGGGAAAATTCTATCAAAATAGTTGTCATCTCAAAATCTCAAAATGTGTTTTTATACTCATATCAGTAGTTAATTTATTTTGAAAAAGAGAATCTGTTGAACATGACATCATCAGTAAGTGATGGTCATTGGTTAATCAACTGTCACTGTGAAATTATATTGGTCAATTGTAAACGCCTAAAATTCTGTTAAGAGTTCATCTAATATATACTGAGGTGCAGCCTTTACCTTATTAAGCTTGATACTGAGAGACAGCTTCATTCTGAAAGGGGAAAATACAAAAAATATCCAGAAAGCTAAAACCAGAATCATGCAGAACATGCACAGACGTTGCCAAATTCATTTATTAACTTTAGGTAGTTAATGTTAACACTGGGTCTATTATTATGCTAATAAAATCTAACAGACAGCTAAGTAACATTTCCCTATTTATTCATCATTTTGTGTATTATATTTAGCCTTCGACATAAATTAGCCTGTAATGTTAACTAACTAGCTATATGATTCCTCAACTGTTGGAGTAGAAACGCTTGCATGAAAAGAGCTCCTTGAGTAAAAGTGACTTTTACCTAAACAGAACAGAGTTTAGGCCAGCATTCTGAAATCATAAAATACTGTATGTTTGCTTCTATTATCAACACTTTATTGAGAGAGTTACTACACGTTCAGAAAAATGCCATGCTTTTTCTTTTATTCTTCAGACTTTAAAATGAAAATAATTAAGTTAAATTAGTGAAATGGTCTAATTTGTTTGGTTGTATCTCCCTGTCTTTCTTTTCCTTGAACCTGACAAACATCAGTCAACAGCTGGACAAGGAAATCACGGATTTTCTGAGTGCAAAACGTGTCATGCATGGATGCTGATTGGAAGAAAATGCAAGCGTTTTTCAGCAGGTGTTGCGCCCCAATTCCCCCCTCATAAGCCCTTTTTATAGAAACATCAGTACAGAAGCCACGTAATGTTTTCAGCAGCACTATACTGTTAAGCATACGCGGTTGTTGTGTAAAAACTGAGCTTTGCGCGGACATGTCCAGCGGACTGCCGCTTTGCATCCACACGGTGCCTGCGGAGACAAGTAGGCTACGCGAGACTATGTTCTGCCCTAAGTGTAGGAGGAGGAGGAGGAAGAGACAATTCGGGAGGTTGTGCTCTTGTGAATGAGAATTAATTTGAGAGGGCCAGGCATTTGCTTGAGGGGGCATTGCCCCCTCTTGCCCCTACGTAAAGCCGGCCTCAAAGTGTATTATCAGCACATTCACATGCAAACAGATACAATAATAATTAAAACTAGAAAAATTCAAATGCTAAACTCATGTTGAAACTGGCAGAAAGTGGCTAAGGCTGAAAGCAGAATGTCAGCTGAAATCTGATAAATTAATAGAAATAGCCGAAACAGCAAAGAAAAACTGTCATCTGATCTGTTTAAGCAGGAAGACTATCAGGTATAAAACACCGCAACAAGGTCAAGTTACCTTAAAACTACTTTAAATAGTTGTTGAAATACAAGAACTGACAAAAACATTACAAAAGCAGGAAAGAGCTGCCCATAGATGAGCTGAAAAAGCATAGACTGAAGCAAAAATATAGCCTAAGAAGTTAAAGTCAGTGCTAAAATATATAAAACATGGCAGAAAATTTTGACAAAGAATGAACTAACAACAAATACGCAGAAGAAACACAAAAACAAACAGGAAATTGCCTAAAAAGGCAAATGTGTTCTTCAGCTAAGACAGAAGACAGGAGAAAGAGAAGCTAAAATGCTAACATTAGCATATTGGCTATCAATAGCATGACGGCTGATATTCATTTACCCCATCTACTATGCAAAAAGCAATGTATAAGCTAAAATTAGCTAAAATGCTAAAGCTTACTACAGCCTATATTTAAAAGTTTATGAAATGCCCTTTAAAAATATTCACTCTTGTCCAGGTCTTGGAAGAGCAGTAGAAGCTGTTTGAGTAGCTGCCATCAAATGATCACTGTTTTGATGCTCCGCTGGGACCTATGAAGATGGTCTTATCATCATAAGTCACAGAGTAGTGGTTTCATTCTGGTTCTGATGAAGATTTGTACCAGGTTCTGATGGAGTTTGGACCTGGTTCTGATGGGTGTTTCTCCTTGGCTCTGAAAGACTTTGGACCTGGTTCTAATACAGGTTTGCACCTGGTTCTGATGGAGATGTGTTCCTGGTTCTGATGGAGGGTTGCTAACTGGTTCTGATGGAGTTTTGTTCTGGTTCTGATAGAGATGTTCTCCAGGTTCTCATGGATTTCTGAACTGGTTCTGATAGAGGTTTCCTTCTGGTTCTGACTGAGTTTGGCCTGGTTCTGATAGTGGGTGCCTAACTGGTCCTGATGGAGAATTCCTCCTGGTTCTGATGGAGTTTGGGTCTGGTTCTGATGGAGATAGGTTACCCCCTGCTGTTCGTTTTTGTATTTAAGCCCGTTTGTTTCCTTTGTTCCCCGCTGGTTCCTTATGTGAGTTTATGTGTGATCTCGTGTGTTTGCTACCCTGTC